>CM056050.1:37368822-37954696 GCA_029574335.1 Rana kukunoris | reverse complement strand
AAAAGTTAAAGTGACGCAGTGCCAAATCGCAAAAATGTTCTGGTCATTAAGCAGCCAATTCTTCCAGGGCTGAAGTGGTTAATGCTATTCTGGTACATTGGGAGCTGCAATTCAGAGAAAAAAAGTAGTAAATACAGTGGAACCTCAGGTTGCGAGTAATGCGAGTAACGAGCGTTTCGCAATACAAGCACTGTATCTTAAAAATTCCTGACTCGGTTTGTGAGTGTTGTCTCACAAAACGAGCAGGCTTCAAGCAACAGAGGTGTGCAGTACCACGTTTGGCTTTAGGCGGGGGGCGTCGGAGCCGACCCCAGCCAAACGGTGCTGTTCGAAAATGGTTGGAAAGGTTCGGTAAATTTCTGAATTTGCCGAGGTCATCCGAGCTGTCCTCAGGCCTTTCCGTGTGTTTCTGAGACTCTCCGGCGCCCCACCCACCTCTGGCCACATGAGGTATTGCATGCCATTGAAGTCAATGCGGAACAAATTATTTTAGTTTCCATTGACTTCAATGGGGAAACTCGCTTTGATATGCGAATACTATGGATTACGAGCATTCTCCTGGAACGGATTATGCTCGTAATCTGAGGTTCCACTGTAAAGGTGAACTAAGCCTTTTGAGTTTGTGTAGTGTACAGGGGAGTTCTTCTTTCCGTGAATTATGTGAAGAGAAACGATTGCTGACTCTGTTGATTATTTATAGGATTGTTATTCAATAAAGTTTGTATGTTTAAGTTGATTGTTTTCCCCTTGGTGCACATAAAGTTGATAATTGCATCATATATCACAATCATCTAGTTGTAAAAATTGGTATAAAACATCAATTTAAATCTTTTAAGCATTCAAAGAAAATGACCATTAACATCCTTGACTCTTGAACATTTTAAAGGCTTTATGCATTTTGCCTACTCTATCCTTATCTGTTTCGGCATTTGGCAGGCAGCGGTAACATCATTAAGTAATGCTGTGTTATACCATGTGCTAATGGGCACCATTACATCTGTTATTTTTTGCACATGACTGACTGAATAAGGAAGGCATTAACTCTTTCCTTTCTGATTCACGATTAGATAAAATCTAAAAAAAATCATGTAAATCCCAAAGTGAATGCCTCTGCATACCACCTTCCCGTCACATAACCCCCTTCCAAGGAATTTCCCTGCTAAATAGGTCCATTATAGGTCACTTGGGAGGAAAGATTTTTTTTGTAAAACTAAGGAAAAAAAACTCCAAATGCAAATGGGCAGCCCTGCTAAAAAAGGATAGATTCAGCAGACTGAGACGTAGAACAATTATTTCCTTTCCACATATTATCAGCAGAATTGATTAATGTTAAAGGAGTTGTAAAGGAAAAAAAAAAATGTCACCTTAATGCAATCTAAGCATTAAGGTGAAAAAACATCTGATGATGCCGCCCCCCGTGCCCCCGTTTTACTTACCTGACCCTTTGAAAGTCCCGCGCTCGGTCCCGAGATCCTCTTCGCCGCTCAGCTAGGCCGCTGATTGGCTAGAGCGGATGGATTGAGAGCAGCACAGCCATTGGCTGGCGCTGCTGTCAATCACATCCAGTGACGCGGAGCACCGAGGGGCGGGGCCGAGTGATACAGTGAGCGGCTATGGCTGCTCGCTGTATCACGGGAGTGCGCCCGCAAGGACTCATCACCATGCAAGCTCTCTCGCATAAATGTGATGAGTTCTTGCAGGGAGGACCAGAGACAGCCGCCGAGGGACCCCAGAAGACGTGGATCGGGCCAATCTGTGCAAAACTTACTGCACAGTGGAGGTAAGTATAACATGTTTGTAATTTTAAAGAATTTTTTTTTTTCCTTTAGTGACCCTCTAAAGGTACTGAAGATTAACCAGCCACTATATGACTATGCTTAAAGTGGTTCTAAAGGCATAAGATTTTTTATCATAATATAATATAATGCATAAAATAATATAATTCTATGCATTATGATAAAAATACCTGTGTGCAGCAGCTCCCCCCAGCCCCCCTAATAGTTACCAGAGCCCATCTCGATTCACTGATGTGGAGAGACCTGGCTGTCCAGGACTCTTCCTCTTGATTGACTAAGACACAGAAGCAAGCGCCATTAGTTACTGCTGATGTTAAAGTCAGTGACAAAATGGGTAGAGAGGAGGTGGGGCCTAGCCGAGGCTCCTTGCCTGGATTGACACAGAACAGCAGCTCGGCTCGGGTGCCCCCACAGCAAGCTTCTTTCTGTGGGGGCACTCTGCAAGAGGGAGGGGCCTGGTGCTCTGGCGAGGGACCCGAGAAGAGGAGGATCCTGGGCTGCTCTGTGCAAAACCATTACACAGAGTGAGTAAGTATAGCATGTTTGTTATTTTTAAACTAAAAAAAATAAAATACATGATTTTAGTATCACTTTAAAAGGTAACTTCACTTTTGTAAAAAAAATTTTTTTTTTTTTTACAGCTTATACAATTGATATGAATGTAAAAATAAAGAGGAATTATACTGCACTGTCCCTTTAAAATAATAGAGTAGCAGCCAGCACAGCAGGAGATTAGTTGCAGAATGTGAAAAGGAATATATATGTGCACCGCTTAAGGGAAAATCTCTAAATTAACGGAGATACATAATTATAAATGCACAAATAAAAACTGTAACATAAAACATAACGTAAACGTTAATATAAACAGTGATATTAGTGTAAACCAATATTGCAAAAACATGGCACAAAAAGATGTAACAATCAATAAAGACGTTTCAACAAACAGGCAAAAGGTGTCCAAAAAAAGTGATTCTAATAATTTTATGCCCCGTACACATGTTAGGATTTTCCGTTGGAAAAACCTTGGATGTTTTTTTTGACGGAATTCCACTCAAGCTTGGCTTTCATACACACGGTCAACACAAAAGTTCTCTGAACTTTTGTCCGTCAAGAACGCGGTGACGTACAACACTACGACTGTCATGGATATGCAGTAATGTCTGGCAGCTTACCTTGCTCTCCATGTGTTCATCTTAGAGGCCAGGCCCATCTCACCTGGCTGCCTTTATCATCTCCTCCCTGAATGGCTCCACCACAGGCCATTCCAGGAACTCTATATTATCCAGTGCACTGCAGGTCTGCATTGCTGATCAACGTTGTTTGTTAGTATTGTGTTCCTGCTTGCCGTGTGCTATGTTATCTCTGTGTACCGATTTTGGCTTGTCTCAGACTACTCCTGTTTGCCTGTGACCCTAACCCTTGGCCTGTCCCTTGGTTATCCTCGTCTGCTTGTTGCCCTGACCTCGGCTTACCCTTCATTATCTCTTGTGTCCTGAGTGGCTGCTTCCCCTCTATCCCTACGGAGCGTGACCTAGGGGACCCCGGGGGCAGCGACCTGGATCCAGTTGCAGCGAAGGCCAACCTCACCACTAGAGGCTCTGGTGAATACCAGCTGGATCTCAGACTCCACGCCCTGGGGAATCTTGGGCTCAAGCTTCCTGTAGGATCCCTGTTTGTGCCCCAGCGAACCTCTCCTTCATACCCACTCTGTGGTCCATCCGCAGCAGTCTGCTATAGGGTTCACTACCTTGTGGTTGACTCCTGACAATGATGTGCCGAGAAAAATAAGTTTAATGACTTTTGCTGGCGGAATTTCGGATTGTGTGTATGGGGCATAAAATTAATTGGGCATCCGTGTATATTGAAAACAGAGGGATGTGCCAGGGAACATATTGATAGTAGATCCACCACCAAACAGACTAAAGGCTTACCGGAGAGATTTAACTCACATAGGTGTACACCTAATGAGTCTATCTGGCTTTATGGTGTAATATGGTGTAAGAAAGGCTGCCTCTGCAGAAAGAACCTCCCGGTAAACAAAAAATTCAGACGATGGACATCAATAGGATTCGTTATTAATCGAAAGACCAGATGAGTAAATACTCCAGGGTAATATAATTAAAATAAGAAGAAAGGAGGCACATAGTATACTTCCATTTATATAGATAGGTATATACACACACAAAATTAATTAATTAATTAATAATTAAGTACTTGATAGTTTCTCCCTTAGGAAAGCCAATGGGTGCAACTTACTGGAGGCTGGACCAGGTGTGTCGGGAGGGAGAGGGAGCAAGGGGAGGTAAGGTAATGCTAATTACTAGTTAATTATTAATTATATAGACTCCTTCTCAATGAGGGCTAAATTCAGGGCCGTCTTTAATATGGTTTGGGCCCTGGGCAAACATTTTTTTTGGGCCCCCCTCCAGATTATTTTGGGCCTGACTGGTTCACATGTATGTGTTTTGGCCCTCATTTGTGCAGGCACAGCAGCCCATTGATTTGAATGGGCCTCCATGCCTTTGTTTCCTGCAGAAAAAAGGTGCATTCAGCATTTTAAAAATACAGTTGCCTTGAAATCCATTCTGCTTTTGCACCATGCTACTTACCTGCAGTTCTTGCACACACAAACGCACTGTGTTTTTAAAAGCGTGACCTAAACGTCTAAAAATGCAGCAAGTTTGACAGTGCGGGAGCTGCAGATAAGTCACATCAGACAGCAGAATGGACAGACAGTGCTGTATTTCATTGCTTGATGGGCATAGGTGTGCGGTGTGCGCAGCCTATTACATGAGGCATGCACTTTTCTATGCAGGAAATGCAGGCATGCGGCCCATTCAAATGAATGGGCTGTTGTGCATGCGCAAATGTGGGCCGCCAAAACACATACATGTGAACCAGCCAGGCCCAAAATAAGCCCATCAAGCAGTTAAATACAGACGGTAATGCCATGTGCTCTGAGGCCTTACTCAGCCTGGACTGCAGGTCTGGTCTGTGATTTAAAGAGTTCCTCTATTTTACACATGGCATGGCATGGGGTCCCATGGTGCTAAAGCAGAATGGACAGACGGTGCTGTGACCCCATCCCATGCCATGTGTAAAATACAGGAACTTTTTAAAACACTGACCAGACCTACAGTGAATCAAATATAAAGACTTTGGGCACACTCTACAGAAAACTTCTATTTACAATATACTGTAGATTAGCAAACAGTGACATACCTTGAGGAGCAGGACATGAAGAAGTCAGCCTTGGGAAGAGCAAACTGGGGATGTTATAAAATCACATTCTAATTCACTTTTATATACAAGCAGCACCCAGTGGCAGGAAGGGAGAAGTGCACGTCTAAAGGGAAGCCAGGGGTGCTGTACATTTTAAAACACTGGGAAGGGAAGCAGTACTGTCACTGGCTGCGTGCCGCTGATGATTTTCAGCCTGATTTGTGGGCAGCACAGGGGCTTAACAGGGGCTTGATGGGGCCCCTTACACAGCTTCAGGAATGGGCGCCCTGGAGCAGAGAACCAGGGGGGGGGGGGGGTGCTGCCGCCTGGAATTGAGAAGCAGGGGGCTGCCGCGAATTTAGAAGCGTTGTTTGCCACATGGGGCCCTAGGGGCCTCTGAGCCGTTTTAATAATAAATATATATATATATATATATATATATATATATATATATATATATAAAAAAAAAAAAAAAAAGAAATAAAATATAAAAAAAATTATAAAAAAGGGGGGGTTGCCATCCGGGGCCCTGGGGACCTATGGGTTCTTTAATAATAATAATAATAACATTTGTATTATATACATATATATATATATATATATATATATATATATATATTAGGGCTGTGCAAATTAACTTTTAATCGATCGATTAATCTTTAATTTTTTTGATCGATCAAAATCTTTTTGATCGATTAAAACTCTTTTGATTGGTACTCATCTCTCCACCGGCTTCTGGGCCTTCAGGGAGTTCTGTTGGAGATCCGGTAATGTCACGGACATCGGCCGGGCTTACCGTGTCCATCTGAAGGGCTCCTTTGCTGTGCCTTCATATCTGCATGCCGGGGGGACCTTACTATCTGCCACATGCAAAGGCTGTTACACGTCCCTCTATCAACCTGGGATTCTACAACCATCCATTGGGAGTTGTGATAATTCCTTTCATGGTACATCTACATGCCGACGGACTGATGTTAACTTCTCCTCATCTGGATTCAGCAGTAGTATCGTTGTACACATTTTTATACCAGTATCATACTTGGCTACATGTTATTATGACTGTTTTTGGTACCGTTTGGTATTACTCGCACCATTTTTACAGTTTATGTAGCTACATCGATTTTATCTCCAGTGCAATATTTGTTTGGTTACCTACTTGAAGACTATAAAAGTTTCAATGCTATTCCCATCGAGCGCTGCCTTTGTGTGTTTTTTTGTATCCTGCTATCCATTATATCCATTATTCCAGTTGTTGGGAGCTGCACTGGGAATCTCTATGTGCGTTGTAATTAATCGAAATTAGTCGATTAATCGATTAAAAAAAAAAAACGATTAATCGAACACAAAAATTTTGATCAGTAACAGCCCTAATATATATATATATATATATATATATATATATATATATATATATATATATATATATATATATATATATATATTTATATATATATATATATATTACAATAAATATATATAAAAAGTTTTTTTAAAGGGGGTTGCTTTGGGCCCCCAACAGTGACAGGGCCCTGGGCAGCTGCCCCTGTTTGCCCTATGGTAAAGACGGCCCTGGCTAAATTACTACACTAATTGGAATAGGGTGCCTATAACTCGTGGCTGGACCATATGTCCGGACCTGTGCTGTGGTTTATGTTTTGTCATTTGTGAGTCCTGTTTGTCATTCATGTCCATGGCAATCAACCGTCATTTGATTCCATTTTTTCAAAGGTTCTTTATAACTGCATTTTTGATATCGGAATAAACATTATGAATTTTGGATTATTCCCGTCTAGATCATTATTTGTTGCTAAGAGTAACCCCTTTCAGCCCGCCTAACTACAGGCTACCCCCCTTCTTCCTCCTTCTTTGTGTATGTTAATTGGTTACAGCAACAACACCCAACAGGGTCCATAATCCATTACAGGTATTCTAAATTGATTACCTGTATATCAGTGATTTAATTTGCGTTCCCCTTCCCCATTACCCTTATAATTTTACATAACAGGAAGCCTACACAGAGACCTTCATGATAGAATCACCAAGTAATATTTTAATAAATGCCGTAATTTAAACATTTCTGAAAACTACATTTGAAATTATAGTAAAATGTTATAGGTTATACAAGATTTTAGTGATAGTTTTACATCCATAACTGTTTGGTTGTAACTGCTCTTTTTTCTCATAGATCCAGTGATGACCCTAAAAAGTTCAAACCAAGTCTAGTCCTCACCAGAACAAAATAACTTACACTTGGTAAACAACAGCGGAACTTCGTTATTCAAAGCTTTATTAGAAAGGAATCGTGTGCCTATCCATACAGACAAACGTTATATGACTAATCGGCTTATTTGTGCTAATTCCTGCTATTGGCAAAGAATAAAATCCAAATAGGCAGCAAGAGGTCTTTAAATTATTAAATTATGAGAAAATATGTAAATCTTTTTCTTTGGCCTCTGAAATAAGGCTCTCCTGCATACACTTCAATATATATGATAATTTGCAACTAGGTATGAATCATGGTGAGTCTCTCGAATTTTCATTTGGATTATATTTAGAACACAGGAAGGATTTTTGGGTTAGGCACGAGAAACCTGGAGACAGTTTGAATCTTTGTCTTTATTGGTATTAGGACGATTTAAAGTTGAAGTTCAGTCAAAGCTTAACTAAGTCTAAATCTACTCCAACCCCCATTCTAAACCTATTATATCCATCCTGTAAAAGGAAAGATGTCTATACCTAACTATTCTGAAGTCGCTCTGGTCCAGTCACATGATCTCTCCAGCGCCAGCTTTGGTGTAGAGGAGAGAACACCAATGATGCCTGCAGGTGGTGACATCATCCATAGGCTTATTATGGGTTATCCATTATTAGCAGTCCCTCAACGTTTCATTTACAGCATTAGATAGAATAGGCTTAGAATGGGGGTTGGAGTAGATGTAACCGTAGTAAGGTTTTGTCTGGACCACTTTAAACAGGGCTGTCTTTAAGGCAGGGCAAGAGGGGAAGCTGTCCTGGGCCATGTCATTGTTGTGGGGCCCAAAGCAGCTGCCTCATACTTGCCAACTATCCCAGTTTAAATACCATTGTCCCTTGAAGTTTTAGTCCTGTGCTGTGTCCTGATATCTTAGTGTGAAGTGCTGCTACTAATGCTGGCCAGCTCTGCCCTATTGTTGTGTAGAGATGACTCACATGCAGACCCTCTGTTTACATGGAAATAACCGTAATTCATATGTAAATAACGGGAACATTCATATATAAATAGCGGCGTCATTCATATGAAAATACATGAGGCTGGCAGCATTCATATGTAAATAAAGGAGACATTTTTATGTACATCATGCCCTTCTGCAGTGAAGAGATCATATGCTGTAACCTCTAGCAACCAATCAGTGAGCAGAATCACTGTAAAATAACCTCTAGCAACCAACCAACAAGAAGAAATCATGTGCTGTAACCTCTAGCAACTAATCAGTGAGCTGTAATGTGTACTGTAACCTCTAGCAACCAGTCAGTAAGTGTTAATGATATGCTGTAACCAGGGGGCGACTGACAACTCATGGGGCCCCTGGGCAAGGGAAGATTATGGGGCCCCTGGGCTTACAGATGGCCACCATGCCAGGAGGCAGTGCAGAGGCAGGGCAGCTAAAATCTCTGAAGTTTCACATCCAAAGCATGTCGGTTTCGGAAATATCAGGCACAGATCTAAAAAAAAACATTGATTTTTACATACTGTCCCTAGTTTTACTGAGCTTGGGAACCCTGATGGGGCCCCCTAGTGGCATGGGGCCCTCGGGCAGTGCCCAAGTGACTCAATGGTCAATTTGCCCCTGGTTGTAACCTCTGGCAACCAATCGCAATCACTGCCTGATCTGATACAGTAACCTGATTTTAAGTCTAGCTGATATTTACTGTATGTCTCAGAGTAGGTGGAGAGCAAAATTGCATGGGGGGGGCCTCAAGATTTTTTTTTGCCCAGTGTCCAATCAACATTAAAGACGGACCTAACTTTAAAGCTCAATTCCATGGAGATCTTCCTTTGCAGTGGGTGCCTTTTCTCACTTCAAGAGTTAAATTAGAACTAAAGGGAAAACTTTTTTTCACCTTGGTCAGAGTAAGGGAGGGTTATAACCCCATTATTAGATTTTGATATATTTCCTGTTGCATAGTCAAAACAGAAGTGAGTCGAATTCCCTCCAAAATTAGAGAATCCCTTGTTTTCACCAGGGTCACCAGAACAAATATCCCCATTGGAAGCTTTCCCCTATTTCCTGTTCTGGTAACAGCCCAAAATTTGGGTTTTGTGATAAAAGCTGAATGGTACAAAAAGAGGGTGAATCACCAAAAAGGGACACAGACAGCAAGTAAAAACAGGGCAGCTGTTTTAATTCCTCCCCACTGTATCCAAAACTTTATAATGTAACTGTTCATTTTACCTAGGAGTAATAGTTTTACTTACCTAAGTCCTTGCTCCCTCAGCCGTTGATGCTCTCCTTCACTGTCAAACAATCTGGAAAATAGGTGGGCCTTCAACATCTTTCTGGTTCTGCACCGTACAGTTGCAGAGAGATGCAACTGAGGCACTGAAGGGACCGGTCGCATTAAGAGGAGGAAACCTGTAGGAGCAAGGCGTAAAGTTGACCATGCATAGAGTACATTTTTAACCAAGGATGGCCAGGCCTGGATTTACTCCCTGTGCCACCCCAAGGCCGGGTCCTTCAATGATGCCCCCCCCGTCGGCTCCGTTGTGATTCGTACTGCGGGACAACAGGATTTTTTCACCCCCCTGTTGCCGCGGCGCCACCAAAGGCAGATCCAGAGTCTAGTCGTGGGAGGGGCACTGCCAGAAAATACGTTTTTTTGCAGACAATTTATTTGGGAAATGGCTGGTGTTGGCGATTCAATCATCACGACACCATGGTTGTTATGGTGTCAGGAGGATTGTAGCGCATTATTTCTATTATCACATTGTTATAGAAAATTAAATAGTTCAGCTCACCATAATGCAGAATCAGTAGGAGCCCTGAGTGTGTCACTTGCCACCTTTGCCTGCCACCAGATGCAGATTGTCACTTGCCAAAAGTTGCGGATTGTCTACTTGCCATACATTGCCGATTGTCCACTTGCCACATCACCTGCCACACATTGCGGATTGTCACTTGCCACATCACCTGCCACGCGTTGCTAATTGTCCACTTGCCACGTCACCTGCCACACCTTGTGGATTGTCCACTTGCCACGTCACCTGCCACACGTTTTGGATTATCCACTTGCCATGTCACCTGCCACACCTTGCCGATTGTCACTTGCCACGTCATCTGCCACACCTTGCGGATTGTCCACTTGTCATGTCACCTGCCACATCTTGCGTATTGTCACTTTCCTGCTTAGGTGGGGAACGGGGATTGTCACTTCCTGTGCCCCGGAGTCAGGCAGCAGATAGATGATGTAATTTCTCTGCTGCCTGCACAGTGAGGGCGGAACTTTCAGGATACAGGACGGGTGCTGGGCGATGAGAGATGATGTCATCTCTCTGCTCTGCCACCTGCTGATTGGCCAGTCCACCCTCCGAGCCTCCAAGCTGGCAGCTTCCTGTCTCTCTCATCCACCCACCGAGCTGCCTCCGCTCACACTGTAGGTGTGACTGTGCGAGCACCACTGGCGTAGCAGGGGGGAGGGGGCTCACGCACCGGGCAAAAAATTGGGGGGGGCGAAATCCCAGCGTCCGGACCGGGACCGTGCCGTGCGTGTCACTTTTTAATATCAGAGTCATAATGTTATGTCCCGAGGCGAGTACGGCCACCGCCCTGTGATTGGGCGTATGTGGTCATATGCTCACTGCCAGCGTGCCAGATCTGGCCAATCCATGATCGTGGGCGTCAGGCGCATGCGCAAAGGCTGCCCTGGCCTAGAGGAGTCCCGCCCGCGCTTCTCCGGAGGGATACCGCCGCGGCGCCAGGCATCTTCTCCTCCTGACAGACTGAGAAGGAAGAATCTCCCTCCCAGTCCCTGGCTGACACTGACATCGCCTGCCCTGGGCCCTGAGCGCCGAGTAGTGTGTGTGTACAGACAGTTGTTCCAGCCAGCCAGGTAATGACAACAAGACTTGCGTGTATAGATGATGATGGTACTACACTGCCAGCCAGGATGTTTGAAAAAACTGTGGTGAACTATATATATATATATATATATTAGTTATAGCAATATAACTGCTTGAAGATTTATTTTCGTCTCTGTTGATGAGAGTGTCTTTTTAACTTCTGTCGCGGGACAACAAAAGAAAATGCAAAAGCCAGTGACAAGATTATAAGATATAAAGATATAGGGCCAGATTCACAGAGCCCTTACTCCGGTCTATCTCGCGTTAGACCGGAGTACTTTCAAATTACGAGCGTCGTTTCATTAGTCTGAATTCTCAAACCATGAAATGACGGCTTTGGGCTTCAATCCGACTGGCTTACGTCTTCGTACGCCTTCGGATCTACGCTGCAATAAATTTGCGGCCGCTGGGTGGAGTTCCCATCGTTTTCCGCGTCGGGGTATGCAAATGAGCTTTTTCCGATGATCCACGAAGTTACGAGCGTCATTCGTAATCTCTTGCGGCATCTGTAGTCATATTTTTGCCGAGTAAAGTTATTCCAGCTTTTATCTGGTCTAATATTAGACAACCCATGTTAAGTATGGCCGTCGTTCCCGCGTCGAATTTCAACGTTTGTTTTTATTTTTTACGTAAGTCGTCGGGGAATAGGAATGTACGTAAATGACGCTACTCAAACAAAAAATGACGTAACAACGTTATTTCGCGCAATATACTGCGGGAAATTTCTGAACGGAGCATGCGCAGTTCGATCGCCGCGGGGTCACGCCTAATTTAAATGCTTCACGCCCCTAATCACATATTTCGGTTCCGCCGCGAGAAATACACTACGCCGCCGTACCTTACGGGCCAAAATCTACATGAATTTGTCGTAGAGCCAGGTAAAATACGGTGGCGTAGTGTATCTCTGATACTCTGCGCCAATTTTATTGTATCTTAATCTGGCCTATAATGAGCAAAATTAATGATCTGGATATAAAAGAAGTTTTGAAAATAAAAATGAAAAAGAATAGCACGTATTTCATTTTATACCTTTCCTGCAGCACCTGTCACAATAAGCTTACAAAACAAATCTGTGATCTGTAGTACCAAATGTTGTAGTAGGGCAACTGTGCAATTCCTAAAGCTACACTACAACATCATTGTAAATAGCTATAAACAGCACCCTGCTTCTGCTTGTAGACTTGTAGGGCTTTACCTATCTACTGTCAAACTAAGCCAGTCCAAGCACGAGCATGCACTGCAGAGGGATTCTATACATGACCATCTTTGTTGGCTTAGGTGAAGTCCTCCGGGATGTTCATATAATGAAGCAAGTCATCAGATAATTAATAATATGCCCTGTCGGGGGGGGGGGGCGAAAAAAAAATTCTGCCCTGGGCGCCCATAACTCTTGTTACGCCACTGGCGAGCACCAAGCGGACGGGCAGCTTAGCGGCTCACCCCAATGTGCCGCCCTCACAGTCACTTGTATGCCGAGCCACCCACCGGCTCAACCACCAGGCCGCCCGCATGCCGCCCCTGCACCCACTGCCGCCCCAAGGCCTGGCCTCGGTGGCCTTGTCAGGAATCCGGCCCTGTGGATGGCCCTGTTGGCATCCTCTCACCCAACATCCTTCAACCTAAATATTGAGGAAACTGGGTAGAAAACCGTTGCCTAAACAGCAGATGTATCCAATTAGATACAGCCCCCTGTTCAGGTATTCTGACAGTCACTTTCTCCAGCTGTAAGAATAGAAGAAAAACAGAGCTCCAGGTGAAGAAGCCACCCACATACATACAGCATCCATGTGAGTGCTCAACCTTGCTCCCCTTCGCCACACCACAGAAATGAAAGGAGCAGCTGCACACCACTGTAAATCTGCTTGAACCATTTATTCCATTACCACTCCAGATAAAGACAGCACACCGATGTGAAACACAGAGTAGCTGCATGTTAAAGTGTTTCACACATAATTGTGCTGATTCATAACACTATGTATCAGCACAATTATGTGTGGAACGCATTAAGAAGCACTTACTGCAAGAGTAAATCTTTTCTCCCTGGGGTTTAGCTTTAACCGTTTCTCGACCAGCTGCCACAGTTATACTGTGGCAGAATCGCTCCCCTGGGCGCCAACGTCACGGCGCATGCGCAGTTCGTTATACGCCGGGCGTAAAACACTGCACCATGCTCTGGCCATCATTTGCATGGGGTCACACCCACTTCCACCTACGCCGGCCTGCGCCTTCGAAACCCACGCCACGTTGGTGCAGCGCTGGGAGCACTGACTTGCTGAATGCAATGCTTGCCTCTCTGCGCTACGTTGGCATGGCGTACAGTGTTTGCACTACGGCGGCGTAATGTGCGCCCATCTCTCTGTGAATCTGGGCCTAGTTGTCCATACTAATCGCATACAGGTTGAAGCCCATGTGAAAAAAAAGCCTAATGCACTCACTGAAAATCTACTTTAAAGTGGACATATATGTTAATGTTAACTGCATGTATGATAAGAAACAAGTGTAGTGATTTAATGTGCGTTGTAGTGCCAACTGTTCTTTAAAGCCAATCTCTAGCCTAAGTATGGCTTTATAATGTAAATAAAAGGTTATGTTTACACATTTCTTGGGGTGCATGCATGCAGTTAAAGGGAAAGTATAGCCAAAACACTTTTGGTCCTACTTCTTCTGGGATCACAGAAGTGCACTTCATTCTGCACTCCTGTAACCCATACCCAGCTGACAACAGGTTAAATTCAGCTGTCAGCTGACACTGGTCCAGACTCTGGATAGATCCCGACTTTAATGTCAGGATCCACCCAGATGCCTGGGCCGGCAGCTGACTCAGTCTCTCAGCGAGCTGCTGAGAGCCTGAGCCAGACACTCCTGCCGCTTCCACAGTGTGGCAAATCCTTTGGCAAGTTAAACAGTCCAATATTTGTATTTCAGCTGTGCTTTTTGGCTGTTTGACAGGAGCTGCCCTCGGTAGCCTCTAAAAGGATATTCCCTTCTGACCCCTCAATACAATACCCTCGTAACCCCCCCAGTATTATGCTCTCCTGACACCCCAGCCCTCCCAATCCCCCCAATACGATACCCTCTTGTCCCCAAAGTGCCATGCCCTCCCCTGATCCCCCTCTACTTTGTCCTCCTAATCTCCCAGTACCATACTCTGACTTATTTGCACTGTGCCCTCCTTACCCCCCTATACCTTTCCCTCCTGACCTCCCTGTACTATGTTTTCCTGACCCCTGCCGTACATACTACTGATCTGTGTACACTGTCCTACATACTACTGATCTGTATACACTGCCCTACATACTACTGACTTCTATATGCTGCCCTACATACTACTGACCTCTGTACACTGCTCTACATCCTACTGACCTCTGTACACTGCCCTACATACTACTGGCCTCTGTGCACTGCTCTACTTACTACTGACCTCTGTACACTGCTCTACTTACTACTGACCTCTGTACAGTACTCTACTTACTACTGACCTCTGTCCAGACTGGAATATTTCGTTAAATTTTTTCGTTTGGAAAATAAATGTATTTATTTACTCCCGAAAATCGTTTTGATTTATGTCGTTTTTGTCGGGAAAGTTTTCGTCCGAAAACAACGATTTTCGATGCTTTGTCGAATTTTCGTCGTTCAATTCGACAAAGCATCGAAAATCGTCGTTCTGAATACAGTGAATAGGTAGAAATTTTCGTTGTTCAATTCCTACCTATATTCACTGTATTCACTGAATACAGTGAATAGGTAGGAATTGAACGACGAAAATTCGACAAAGCATCGAAAATCGTCGAATTTTCGTCATTCAAGTTCTACCTATTCCAATGGGAAAAAGACTTGGAGTGTTCTTACACTGATTACCAATGGCACATGGCTTGCAAAATAAACCAATCAACCTCTAAATGTGCATCACTATGGGAACTCTCAGTAAAGATCACTCTGCGGTGGTATTATACTCCAGATGTATTATCCAAATTTAGTCACCAGCAATCTAACCAATGCTGGAGACTATGCGGAAAGAAAGGGGACTTGCTCCATATTTTATGGAGCTGTCCCATGCTTACTAAATATTGGACAGAAATATTTGGTATAATTTCGGCTTTAACTGGTTCATGGACAGATCCCAACCCAGGTTTAGCTTTACTATCCTTGGGTATTGATAACATTCCAGTTGATCTCAGGAATTCTATCAACCATTTACTTCTAGCCGCAAGGCTGTCAATCACTAGAAAATGGAAGGACTCTTGTCCTCCCTCTACTATTGAAGCCATTGATTTGACCAATCTCCACTTCACATATGAACGTATGATGGCCATTTCAATGAATAATCTTTACAAAAATGATGTTTCCTGGGCCCCATGGAAAAACTGGTATGAACTTGGGGTATGGTAGCTCTCGACTGAATCCTTTTCAACATTTCTCAATGTCCTGGTTCATTACATGATACTTTGTATCCGGATAATACTGACTTCTCACGTGTTCTTTGGATTAGATTTCGTTTGATTAAGTTTAATTTGCTAACATTATAACATTATACTCTGACCATTTCTAATACTGATACTTCTCTACATGATAAGATAATTATCTAATTTATGTTTTGTTTGCATACTTTCCATGTTTTACTACTTATATACGACTACTTGATTTATCAGAATTTATAAATGTCACATACTTCTTACGCTGTTTATTGTTACATCATATACTTATACTATGACAATGCTTTGTAACATGTATGACTTAATATTTTTAAAATTCAATAAAATCTATTGAAAGAAAAAAATGCTTCTACCTATTCACTGTATTCAGAATGACGATTTTCGATGCTTTGTCGAATTGAACGACGCAAATTCGACAAAGCATCGAAAATCGTCGGATATGAACGAAAACGAAAATAAAGCATTTTTTATGTCGGATCTTTCGGTTTTTGTTTCTTGCGCTTTCGTTTTCATTCGTTAAAACTAGGCTTGTCCCGATACCACTTTTTTAGGACTGAGTACAAGTACCGATACTTTTTTTATGTACTCACCGATACCGAATACCGATACTTTTTTTAAATGTCATGTGACAGTTTTCAAACCACAATACAGACTAAGGATATTTTCTTTAGAATTATGAAGAACTTTAACTCAAGGCATTATAAAAGAATAAAAATTAGTACAAATGAATAAAAATGTTTTATTTGCTTGTCACACAGTAGTAAAAAAACAAAGAATTTTCACAGAACATGTTGATAAATACAAAAAAAGTATCGGCAGAAGCATCGGGAGCATTTGTGCGAGTACAAGTACTCCCGCAAATACTCGGTATTGGTCCCGACACTAGTATCGGTATCGGGACAACCCTAGTTAAAACGATAACGAAAATACCAGATTTTTGGACGAAAATACATTCTAATGAAAACGAATGCACATGTCTACATATTTGTAGACTCTCTGTGGTTCAGTAAAATTACTGTTGTTGAGGTAGGATATCAGCCACATAGGGAGGGGGATGTTTCCAATAATGAGTTGGTCAATCCATAGACCTGATTTCTAAGAAGGAATCATAAAGCACCACCATTGTTTAGCGCTACAAATCAGGAATTAGAGCCTTTGTATTAAATTAATAAATAAGTCTGCCCCCATGTATATACTTAATTACAAGCACTTCAAAAATAACATTTTAAAAACATTACCACATATTGATAAGAATTCTTGCATCAAGTTGATGTGTTTTACATGTTCATCTAAAAAAGCCATTAATGCATTTGATGGTTTAAATAAAATCATTGTCACAGCAGAAAGCATTGGATACACAGCAAAATAAATAAATAAATATCTTCATACCGCAGGGATAAAAAGCTCTGCAGATCATTATCTTGTTTTTTAAATATTTGAAGAGGTTCTTTCATGTACCCTTGTACTGCCTAAGCACATGGAGCATTTAGCTAATGGGAAGATTTTGTGAATGTTGAATGAATTAAAGAAGCCGATGGAAAAAAAAAAAATATACATATACATACACACACATATATATATATATATATATATATATATATATATATATATATATATATATATATATATATATATATACGCATATTTAAAAAGCAGGTAATCTGACATTCACAAAACATGCACTGTAAGTGAACATTTCTTTAAATGACTGATTGATTCACAACCAGTGAATGTTTTGGTAAAAATCACCTTCACCGCTTTATAAAAATAGGGATTCTACTGAGAATATGGTAGAATTATTAAATAGAACATTATAAGAAACCAGCCATGATTATGTTTTCATCTCTCTTTCTATCGCTCTCCATATCTCTATCACTCTTTTTATTTCTCCATGGCCCTCTATCAGCGTTTCTTTTTTTTTTTTTACCTGTCGTGACACCCTTTTAACCAATTCAGCCCCATATGATTTTACCCCATAAAAGCAGAGTTGCAGCCTTTTAGTGTTTATAACAAGTCAGCAGCTTATACTGTACCGTTGGGGTGTCCTTACTTCGAAACGAAATAGACGGAGAGGGTAGCTGGTGGTTGCCCCACCCCCTCTTCAGACATTCGCACTTATCTCCCCCCCTTTTTTTTTCTCTTCTCCCTCCTACTCCCCCTCTCGTCCTTCCTTTCCTCTCTTTTTCTCCTCTTTTGTAGCTAATCTTGTTAAATGGAGACTGTGGGTGATCGGGGTTACCTTTACGTGACCCCTTCACGCATCCTCTCCAGAAGTTAGACATAAAACTTGAAAAACTTGAAACAAACGCTCTATGAGGGGTCCTGATGTACCAAATGTTTTATTAGAGGCTCCAAAACAACTATTACATCTACACGAGCATGATCCCCCACCAACAGCCCAGTGTTTCAACCTCTTGTTACATGCATTGTTGCTGTTCTGTAGTATATGTTGAGCACACTGTCCATGCCTTTCCACGAATGTATAACATATAACTGTATCGCATAGGGAGCTGGTGCTCCTTAGCTTGTTGTTTCTCTTTTATGCTCTTGATATTTTTGTGATATCTGTAAAAGATTATTTTTCAATAAAATCTTTAAGGAAAAAAAGGAAAAGTCAGGAGCTACAAAAAGTGTAGCTGCCGACTATTAATAAACAGACACTTACCTGCTCCACGGTCCAGCGATGCGGCCGCCCGGAGTTCTGCTCCTCTCCCACCCTCTCGGGCCGGCATCTCCGTTCATAGTGTGGGCACCCGGCTGTGATAGCTTTCGGCTTCACGGCCAGGCAATCACTGCGCAATGTGCGAGTCGCACTGCGCTCTATGAATGGACAGGCGATCTCCTGGGACCTGTCACATGTCCCTGGAGATCACCTAAAGGGAGGCAAGAAGAGAAGTCCCTGGGCAGAAGGAGGAAGTGGGACAGGAAGTCCCACTCCTACCGAAGCCTACACTCCCTCCTCAAAAAAACTACATGACAAATGTGGCATGTAAGGGAGCAAGGAGTGCTTAAAGCAGAAGTTCCACTTTTGGGTGGAACTCTGCTTTTACTGACAATTGCTGATGTTGTACCCAAACTTGACGTATTTTTCCCAAAAATAGAGCTTTCTTTGGTGATATTTGATCACCTCTGCAGTTTTTATTTTTTGCGCTATAAATTTTTTTTGGAAAAAAAAGCAATATTTTTTTACTTTTTTGCAGAACTGCCTCGTTGCAGCGGACAGATTGGACACTTTTGACACTATTTTGGGACCACTAGCCACTAATTACTGTGTAAATGTCACTGTCAGGAAGAGGTTAAACACTAGGGGCGGTCAAGGGGTTAACTGTGTTCCCCCTTAGCATGTTCTAACTGTAGGAGTGATGGGTTACCTAGGACAAGACAGAGATCACTGCTTCCGATGAAAGCCGGTCGCAGATTCTACAAAAACCGCACAAGCTGATGGCTGCTACTGCAACCATCAGCCTGTGATCAAAGGTTTATTCAAAGAGCTGAACTGGTTAAAGTAACATTGAGCTCCAGTTTGTAAATGTTGAACACAAAACCTAATGGAAGTGCTGATTGTCACTGTTGGCAAGCTGTTAGCAGGCTTCAGAACTTATTGAAATGTGTTGAAAGCCCGCTGAAGCCTTCTAGCAGCTTGCTTAAAGTGGAAACCAGCACTCCAATTATAAAAATCAGCACTCCAATTATGTCTTGTCTTCATTTATAAAAGGTTGAATGTTTTTTTTAAGTTTCAACAAAGCTTACTGAAAGCTCTGCAAATGCTTTGTCAAAGCTCGATGTTCACGCCACCTTATACAAGCCAGAGCCTGTGTGAAACAGGCCTTTCAGCAAGATGAATGCATACAGTGCCTTGCAAAAGTATTCACCCCCCTTGGCATTTTTGTTGCCTCACAACCTGGAATTAACATGGATTTTTGGGGATTTGCATCATTTAATTTACAGAACATGCCCACAATTTTGAGAATGTTTTTTTTTTATATTGTGAAGCAAACAAAAAAATAGGACAAAATAAAAGAAAAAGTCAATGGGCCAGATTCACAGAGCGATTACGCGTGCGCAACTGCTGTTGCGCGTGCGTAAGTCTAAATGTGCGCGTGCGTATAGTTGGACGCGATTCACAAAACAATATACGCCAGAAATCTACGTTTTTTGGTCCGGCGTAATTGAGTTAGACATTCGCTTCCCTTCGCGCAAAACTGCGCTAGACACACCATTGATTTGCTAGTCAAATATGCTAATGAGGGAGTTACGGGGATCCACAAAAAAACGCAGTTGCTGCGCAGGCTACGCGATGTGCGCAACTGCAAAATGTCCTGTCTAAAGTTAGAGCACATAAAAGCTGATCTAACTTTTGAAAAAAAGTCTAATTGTCAGATAAAGCAACACCGTTATTGAGGAGCAGACCACACACACGTGTTGCACTACAATTTGACTGCCAACATGCTAGGGGCATCGTCGCTCATAGCTGCACTAGTGAATATAGATGACCAAAGAAGGAGGAGGGCACGGAGGATGGCACGGGAGAGGGTATACCGCACCCGCATACACCTGTTTGGCATGAATGATTCAGAGGTCTTTCGCATCTTCAGATTCCCCCCTCATGCCATCCTGGAATTAACCACAACCTTGCAGGAGGACATCACCAGCCCAACACAACGCTCACATGCAGTGCAGCCACTGGTCAAGGTCCTGGCAACACTCCATGTCCTTGCCAGTGGCTCTTTTCAGCGTACAAGTGGAGTGGTGGCTGGGATGTCACAATCCTCCATGAGCAGATGTGTGCACCAGGTTGTCCCTGCAATCCTCACACGCTTGGCCAACCAAATCATCAAACCCACCACTGAGGAGCTTCGAATCAAGGCAATGGCAGATTTCTACCGAATTGCCAGATTCCCACGCACCATCGGGGCCATAGATTGCACACATGTGGCACTCCAGCCCCCCCATGAGACCGAGCACATGTACCGCAATCGGAAGAATTGGCACTCCATCAACGTACAGGTGATAGTTGATGCCCAAGGCCTCATATGGCACGTCCGTGCCAAACACCCAGGGTCCAGCCATGACAGCTACATCTACAATCAAAGCCACATCCGAACAGAATTCGAACAGAACGTGTATGGGAACACCTGGCTGGTTGGTGAGTGACATGGGAGTCAGGCATGACTATCCCCTCCCGTGATGCACAACAGAAGTGGCACATGCATGACTAACATTCTCCTGTCTTTTCCTTTACAGGTGACTCTGCATATGCACTGGGACCCCATCTCATGACTCCTATCCGGAACCCCCAAACCCCAGGAGAGGAACGATACAATGAAGCACACATCAAAACCCGTGCAGTGGTGGAGCGCACCTTTGGCCTCCTGAAGTCACGTTTCCGATGCCTGGATAAGTCTGGGGGTACACTGTTGTATTCCCCAAACTTCGTGTGCCATATCATCGCTGCATGTTGCATGCTACACAATCTCGCAGTGAGGAAGGGCCTGCAGGTTGAGCTACGTGATGATCTGACCCCCCAACCAGAAAATCAACCCCTAACCGAGGATACCCCGTCTTCTGAGGGAAGAGCAGTCAGGAGGCAGCTCATATTGGGCATCTTTGCACGTTAAACACACACATTAATCATGGCACAATGAGAATGCATGCATGCACACCACTATGGTCCCTAGCACACACACCCCACATCCTCATCAAATTGGATTGGCACCAGTCCACCATGCAAGACTGGTGAGCAGTAACGCCACGTCAAGGCTCCAATTATGTCACTGTACATTCATACACCATTCACACGGACCTGGGAATCACTTCTCCCTGGTCCTGGGGAACCCTTCTCCACCAAAATTGAGGGTGACACCCCTTTTCCAGCAGGAATGTCACCCCCACATTCAAACATCATTCACAACCCAAAATATGCCAAAAAAGTCAAACAAACAAAAATGCATAGAAACAAAAAATGCATAGTAAAAAAAAAATGCTTAGAAAAAACAAAAAAAAGCAGAGAACAAAAATAAAAAAGCTTTCAAAACAAACAAAAGGGGGAAAAAAAAATTATTGCCCTCTGCCTGAGCCACGCCTGGGGCGCCCCCGGCCACGGCCCCGGACCCTCAGGGGAGACGCATGGGGGAGGGGAAAAGCCGGGGAAGGAGGAGCAGCCCCTGAGATCTGCCCACCTGGCGGCCTGCCCTCCAAGGCCACGGCTATTCTGTCCAGGGCAGCACCAAGTGTTGCCGTGTTGCCCTGGATAGCCTGGGTAAGGGCCCTCACATCCTGCCCAACGCCTGCTGCTGTAGTTTGCAGGTCATTTAGGCAGGTTGTGGAGGCCCGGGAGTGGGAGTCCAGGTTACCCAGGCTATCATTAATGGAGGACAGGCTCTGATCCACCCGCCCCATAGTCTGGCAGAGCTGTCTCAGAAGGCGGGTCTGGGTGGCCAGGTTCCTTCTCAGACAGGCGGGCATGAGATTGGGCGCCCCCCTGGTGCTTGGGGATGACCTCCTGGCTCCAGCTGATGGTTGTGGCCGGGGAGAAGGGGAGGCCCTTGTGAGGGGAGCCATGTTGGGGGAGGAGGGGGGGGGGCTGACCCTTAGGGAGGGCAGGCTTCTTGCAGCCAGAGGGGAAGAGTCCGCAGAAACCAAAGGGCCAGTGCCTTCCATGGACTCCTCCTCCTCATGATTCTGCTCCTCCTCATGATCGTCCTCCGCATGATCCTCCCCCTCCTCTTGTTCCTCCTCTGCGGACTCTGGCCTTGTTGGGGGGGCCTCATTAGGCTGCTGTCCTGGGGTTGGAGCGGTCAGTCCAGATGGCCCTGCACCCTCCTGCACAGCTGTGGATGACACAAAACATTCACAGGTTGGAGGATCCACACACTTGCCACATATTCCCTTTCACCCCCTCCCCCACACATGCTACACACCTGAGAGAAATAAAAACCTTACCTGGCACCGCGGGGACCGGACTTGTGTCAAAGCCTGGCAGGCCCTCCACTTCATGCCGGTGAAAGGTCAGGGCCACCACACGCTCCGTCTCTGAAAATCTAACCCGGCATGGTGGGCCCCCTCCTGTGCCCCTGGCATGGGCATTTATTGCGGCCAGTTTTTTTTTCACCTCACGCCGGAGGTCATTTATTTTCTTTTCTATCCCAGAGCGGGTCCGTGTCTCCCCCTCCCCCGATGAATTGACCTGCTCCGTGATTATATCCAATATCTCCCTCCTCCTGGCCGGGGTGGTGGTGGCACTCTGCGGGCCGTGGAGAAAACGCCCATAGTCGGTAATGGCCCGGGCAAGAATTCTTTTTTCCCCCACAGTAAAATTGAGCTTTCTTTTTCTCTCAGTCATACTTCCAAACAAACTCACTAGCAGTCACCAAAAATCTGTCACAAATACAAGCACAACCAATCAGACAAGAACACACACAAAGAGAAAAAGAACAGCCAAAAATCACACTAGCACTCAGCAAGAAACACACACAAAAAAATCAGATGAAAAAAAAAAGCAAGAAAACAAACGCTCAGAAATCTATCAATCAAACAAACAGTCTCAAACACTTATCAAAATACACTTTCACAAAACTACCAACAAGCACAAGATCACACAGAACACTAATCTCACAACTACAAAACACACTCTAACGAACAACAGAGCAAAAGCACTTGATTCAATGGGAAGGGACACAAAGGGATGTACTTTTGCAATGGAAGGGCGTTTGTGTGTGTCTATTTATGCTGTCTGCGTAGTTCACAACATTGCCCTAGTCCATTTCCAATTTCAATGATTGCGCCGCTCCCGAGTTGTGAGCATGCGCACAACGGAGCTGACATGGTTTCCTTCACGCGCGCATGCGCGAGTCGGCCGGCCCTTCATTTGCATGGGGTCACGGCTCATTTCAATGTAACACGCCCACGTCCCTCCCAATTTGTATTACTCCTCCTTACGCCTACGGAAAAAACCTTACGTTTGCGCAAGCTCTTGCGTAAAAGCTACGTGAATCGCCGGATTACGCGGCTAGATTGCGCAAGTCTAACGGAAAAGTGGTGCGCTACGCCGGAATGATAATGCGCCGATCTACGTGAATCTGCCCCAAAGTGCATAACTATTTACCCCCTAAAGTCAATACTTTGTAGAGCAATATGGAGAAAATTGGTATATACCTAGGTATGTACACTCACCGCGCTACTAAAACACTAAAGCAGCCAACATAACTAAATGATCAATTTAGCAAAATACAGTATATACAAAGAAAATATGTAGCGCTTAAACATAAATAAAAAATTGAAAAGCAAATAATATAAGCTAAATCTTAAACACCATAGGTGCACTTGAAGTGTCCTTAGAAGTGATATAGAGTCCACAGGGGTCAATGAGGTGACTGAGTGAGAGTGATCCACCACCGTAGGTTAAGTTGAAGAGGCTTACCAGATGAATAGCGACCACACTAGGTATACACCTATTGGTCAACTATAGCTTAGGGTTAGACGCTGTTCTCACAGGGACTCAGAAGGGATGAGTGACAAAGATAACCGATCGTTTGAAGAATCAGACTTAAAATTTTCCCTCCTCTTCAAAATGCATTCAGCCAGCAACATGACTCGGAAGGCCCAATGGCAAAGAAAATAATAGAGCAAACATAGCGTAACTCTGATAAAAAGTTTTACTTGAATAAACAAAAAATGGTACACTCACATTTGATATGAACAATCATGGGCGTATAAAATGTACAGGCAGTAGGGTCAATCGCTTCCCGACGCGTTTCGTTTCACAAACATCTTCATGGGGATTGTCCTACTGCATAGAAAGACCCCTAAATATATACTAAGCCCCCACAGATAATTGGCAATGAAGCGAATTGTACAGAGTGCTTCATTACTGAGTACTTCCGGGTGGGGGAGGTAAGATGGCCGCCGCAGCGTGCGTTCCAAGCCTCGCTTTAGTGTAATAATACCAGAACGCACATCCGGGCATGTAAAACAGACCATCGCTACTAAATAATCCAAAGTGAGGCATATAATTAAAACTCACATTAATGTGAGTCAATAAAAAGCCCAATCCTGTTAACATTCATAATGAATGCACCGCCGTGCGCTCCAAGCCTCGCCTGCACGAGGCTTGGAGCGCACGAGGCTTGGAGCGCACGGCGGTGCATTCATTATAGAACATCCCTACAGCATGATGCTGCCACCATCATGTTTCACTGTGAGGATGGTGTTCTTTGGGTAATGTGTTGGGTTGGTGGAGGCTGGCTCTGAACATTCTTATACACGTCTGTGTATTTATAATGTATAGCGTAGTGATTTTCACATCCATAGTCATAGCTGTGCCCTAGCATCCAAAAGTTTAGTTGGTCTGGTTTCTAAATAATACAGGAACATTGCTTTATTAAATGTAATAGCAGATAAGCTTGTATAGAACATGTAATCAGTAGGCGTAATATTGTATAATATTTGCACACCAGTTTGTGTTAAATATGGATGCTACCGGTAGTTAATTATGAATAAGTTGAGTAATTGAGTAATTGAGGGGTTGTTGAATAATTTTTCAAATGGCTCTGCATATGCCAGGTTAGGTTTATTCCCCTTTTACTATGAAAAACAAATGCAATATAGTACAGGGGAATAAAGATAAAATATGGAGAGGTAAGGGCTGAGACCATTAGTATGTATTAAAAGGTTAGATAAAATTTATTTAAGAAGAAAATTTATGAAAGGGAAATTGCAAATGTTTTGGGTCAATTTTATTATTACTATATTTTTTTTTACTATGTGTAAAAGGCAGGCTGTGTTTCTAAATGTCCACAATATAATTGGTAGACATGTGCACTTCCAAAAAATGTGTTCGTTTTTGTTCCATTTGTTTTTTGTTTTTTTTCGGAAATCCGAAAAATCGAAAATTTGTAATTCGTAAATTTGAAAATTGAATGATTTGTAAATTCGAATATTTCAATTTAAATGAAAAATGCAAAAAAAAAAATTGTAAATAAGAAAATAAGGAAGGAAAATCCGAAAATTTAAAAAGACCATAAATCCGAAAATTCAAACATTCGAAATGATAACTAACTAAACAAACTAACTAACAATAACTAACTATTAAATAATAGATATTGGAATTTACTTTAAATTTGGCTGTTAGTGAATGTAACAAATACAAATTTATTTGAAGTTATGAACAAATGGAATGGAACAAAATAATAATAAATAATAATAATACATTTATATTATTATTGTTATTATTATTATTAGTTAGTTCTGTTCCATTTGTTTAGACACAGCATTCGTTACTACAAATAATTACGTAACTTCATAAATTTGTTTTCGTTACGTTCACTAACAGCCAAATTTTAAAGAAAATTTCAATACCCATAATTTATTGTTAGTAGTAGTTAAGTTATTATACATTTTTGGATTTTCGTTCTTATTTTCAGACTTTCATTCTTGTGAATTTTCGAATTTTCATTCTTATTATTCGGAAAAATTCGGAGATTTGAATATACGGAAATTTGGATATTTCCAAATTAACGAATTTGTCTAAATTAATTAAAAAACACAATTTCAATCTAAACGATTTGCACATGTCTAACAATTGTCTATTCATATTTATAAGAAATAACTCTGACCAAAGAAGCATCATGTTACTATTGGGGATTAGGAGGGATTTATTTCCCTATTAGAGTAAATAAAGTAAAGTAAAGTAAAGTAAAGTAAATGGAACCAAGCGTTGTTTACCTTCCTATGGATCAGCTGTAGGTTTACGGCTCTGAGGATGCAAGTTTAAATCTATCTATCTTTTGGATAAACTCGTTGGACAGGAAACAAGAAAAATGGTGCTCAAAGAGTCACCATTGGCCTGGACTTTAGAGGCATAGAAAACAATGTGGAAGTTTAGATAAATAATAATTTAGTGGAAAAAGTGCATGGTATAATCGAAAATTATCAAAATGTATAAAAAACAAAAATCGATAAAAAAATTATGCTACATCTGTCCTATAAAAAAAGAGAGCCGACATATAAAGACATGGATGAACCAAGGGATACCTTATAGTGGACTCTTTCATGGGACAGATGTAGCACATGTTTTTTATGACATTATATGATGTCTTTTTTATTAGATGTGTACCTTGAATATATCTTGTTTCAGACAGTGAGACTCATGCTCTCTCTTTTTGTTACTTCTCTGAACCTTGAGTGATCCTGAAGAAGCCTAAGCACAAGGGCTCACTGTACAAATTGTATCATTTTTATGATTTTTATACATTTTGAACATTTTTGATTATACCTTCTTTTTAATAAATTGTTATTTTTCTAAACTTCCACATTGTTTTCTATGCCTCTAAAGTCCAGCCCAATGGTGACTCTTTGACCGTTTATCTTGTTTCACCTCTAAAATTTACAGATGTGGCAATGTGAGTGCTTTCCTTTTGTATTTTTCCAAACTTGTTGGACACTTGTGTCTTTTTTCCATTTGGCCGACTATGGACATACTGTATATATGCATATGGCTGGCAACAAGAGGTTAGGACTTTTTCTGCCTGCTTTTATTTAGAAGCAACACAAAAGTTCACATGGCTGTCTTGCCACACAAGTGGTTCTCACCATCAATACAATAATGAAAAGCAGCATTCAGCCTTGTGCAGCTCTACTGCTCAACTTAGTAGTTTCGGTCTTGTTGCCTATCAAACACCTCTAGTGCTTGGGCACACATTCTGTTCCTCAGCTCTGTGTCTTTTCTGCAGCATCCCAGCTACTCCATCTGTCCCAGACTGTCTCTCTCTCTCAGGCTCGTGCCTCAATCTGTTCTGTCCTGAACAATATGGTGCAACATCTACCTCTTATGGCTCCCTTGCAATTACTGACCCCCTTGGGATGATGAGGCCCTGAGCTCCAACCAGTGGCGGCTGGTGTTTTTTTTGGGGGGGCAAACAACCACCCCCCCTACCCCAACGCTTACCCTATTGGTTGCAGGCTCCTATGGACGGGTTGCAGGCTCCTACGGGCTGCAGGTTGTGTGCTCCTATAGGTGACGGGCAGCGCTTCCTGTGTCCTCTCTGCATCACAGTGGGTTCCGCCTTGCGGCTCCTCCCTCCTCCTCCTAGTTGTCCAAAAGGATTGCCTGTCCTTTTAGCCAATCGAGTGACCAGTGTCAAAAGCTGCTTCGTGATTGGCGAGAGGAGAATCAACAGCGAATATTGATTTGCTGTTGTAACACACCAGGCTGGGCACAGAGCGCACTCTCTGTAAAGCCTATTAGAGCCTCTGGCTTTAATCGGTGCTTAAAAAAAAAGCCCCTCCGCATTGGCATCCATGCGCCAGTGTCCTAAAAGGGTCTGACGCATATATAGGGGAGGCCGGCACCCGTGCGCACTTAATGGACAGGCCGCCCTGGCTCTAACCCTGGCTCTTAGATGAATGCAGCACACACCTGGCTGCATCATTAGTGTGCCTGCTTCCTACAAAAGTTGGCCCAGACCGCCATAATAAACAGTGGCAAGGGCTCGCTGTACCACAATGTATACAGTAACAGTATATACACTGTTGTTGTTCCTGGCAATAGAGTCCGTAAATGTAGAGCATAGAAATCCTTTGTCAAATGTATTCTGTAGGCGAATATTTGGAGAAATTGTAGGCTAGTGAGACTTTGATGAAAAGCTGATCTCTCAGTTATGCTACGCTCAGAGGAAAGGCAAATTTTCATGCTAGGACAGCAGAGAAGTATTACCTGTAAATGTCATTCTGTCCCACTCCACTTACAATGAAGAATTCAGCTACTTTTAACTTTATTTCAGGGAAAAACTTTAAATTAAACATTTTTTTTTTTAAATGTCCGCAATGCACAATGCACCGTTCTAAAATATTTAATTTTTGCCTGTTCCGCTGCTGAAGATGCAGCTAACCATTTTTTTTAAGCCCTGTACACACGGCCGGTTTTCCTGCCAGAACTCCAAGAGAGCTTTGGGCCGGGAAAATCAGATGTTTGTATTCTTCCTCGCAGTTTTCCCAACAGAAAAACTGCTGGGAATCCCGGCAGGAAAATAGAGAACCTCCTCCCGGCGGTTTTAAACCCGGCAGTTTTTCTATGAGGAAACACTGCGAGGGAGCATACACATGGCCGGGATTCCTGGCCAAAGCTCTCCACTAATTTTCCCGACGGGAAAACCTCTCATGTGTACACAGGGAAAGTTACCGAGCAGGTTCTCGGTTTTCCCGTCGGGATTCCGGGTAGACTTTATACCACCGGGAATCCCGGTCGTGTGTACAGGGCTTTATTGTTATCTTTTCAGGCCTCCAATAAACCTAAAGGCGGCCTTTGTGTTCCTTGAATTACCACCTTTCATATTGTAATTCATTGTAATATAATTTCATGTAATTTGCCTTTCTTTAAAATGCTGGATTTAACCACTTTATTTAGCTGTTCTTGTATGCCTATAATTTAATTGCCTGTAATTTAAATAATAAATATCAAACTTACAATAAAAGGAACGCTGCTAGCATTTTAAAACATCACTTATCCCTTTATGTTGTCTTGTCTTAGCTACCAGACAGCCTCTGTACCCAGTCAATGACTATCTAGGCAATTTCCAATTAGAGAATGCACTGTTTACAATTGTGTCACCTTGTGAAAGAAAACCTTGCTTGTAATAAAATTGCATTAGTGTTCCATTCAGATAATAAAAAAATAATGAAATTATTGGATATATATATATATATATATATATATATATATATATATATATATATACACACAGTACAGTGCCTTAAAAAGTATTCATACCTTTTGAAATGTTCCACATTTTGTCCTGTTACAACCAAAAACGTAAATGTATTTTATTGGGTTTTGGGTTGACAGACCAACACAAAGTGGCAAATAATTGTGCAGTGAAAATAAAATAAAATGGTTTTCAATTCTTTTACAAATAAATATGTAAAAAGTGTGGCATGCATTTGTATTTTGCACCCTTTACTCTGATACCCCTAACTAAATTCTAGTGAAACCAATTGCCTTCAGAAGTCACCTAATTTGTAAATAGAGTCAAATAGTGTGTAATTTAATCTCAGTATAAATACAGCTGTTCTGTGAAGCCCTCAGAAATTTGTTAGAGAACCTTAGTGAACAAACAGCATCATGAAGGCCAAGGAACACACCACACCAGACAGGTCAGGGATAAAGTTGTGGACAAATATAAAGCAGGGTTAGGTTATAGAAAAATATCCCAAGCTTTGAACATCTCACAGAGCACTGTTCCATCCATCACCTGAAAATTGAAAGAGTATGGCACAGCTGTAAATCTATCAAGACATGGCCGTCCACCTAAACTGACAGTCTGGGCAAGGAGAGCATTATTTAGAAAAGCAGCCAAGCGGCCCATGGTAACTCTGGAGAAGCTGCATAGATCCACAGCTCAGGTGGGAGAATCTGTCCACAGGACAACTATTAGTCGTGCACTCCACAAATCTGGCCTTTATGCAAGAGTGGCAAGAAGAAAGACATTGTTGAAAGAAAGCCATAAGAAGTCCCGTTTGCAGTTTATGAGAAGCCATGTAGGGGACACAGCAAACATGTGGAAGAAGGTGCTCTGGTCAGATGAGACCAAAATGTACCTTTTTGGCCTAAAAGCAAAATGCTATGTGTGGCAGAAAACTAACACTGAACATCACCCTGAACACACCATGGTGGGGATGCTTTTCGTCAGCAGGGACAGTGAGGCTGGTCAGAGTTGATAGGAAGATGGATGGAGCCAAATACAGTACAAGGGAATCTTAGAATAAAACCTGACGCTCTCCATCCAATCTGACAGAGCTTGAGCAATTTTGCAAAGAAGAATGGGCAAAAATGTCCCTCTCTAGATGTGCAAAGCTGGTAGAGACATCCCCAAAAAGACTTGCATCTGTAATTGCAGCAAAAGGTGGTTCTACAAAGTATTGACTAAGGGGTGTGGAATATAAATGCACGCCACACTTTTCACATATTTATTTGTAAAATATTTTGAAAACCATTTATCATGTTTCTTCCACTTCACAATTAATGTGCCACTTTATGTTGGTCTATCACATAAAATCCCAATAAAATACATTTACGTTTTTGATTGCAACATGACAAAATGTGGAGAATTTCAAGGGGTATGAATACTTTTTCGAGCCACAGAAAGTGGATAAAAGTGATAAACCAAAAGTCCCAATGAAGTACCGGAAAGTGGGTTAAGCAATCTTCTCTGTATTTGACAAGAGGAAAGCAGAAGTCAATCCCAACAGCTAGGATTGGAGCTAGCACAAGGCAACAATGGCCCTTGCCTTACGGCGCCAGCGTCGCCACGGGAACAGGGCGGAAAACTGAAGGACCGATCGATCCGAGACAGCTGTGCGGGTTGCAGTTCACCCAGGAGCCACAGCGATGCGCCAGAGTGCTCACTGCTCCCCTCCCTCCTCCTCCTCTCCTTGTCGGCGTCTCTCTGGACACCGCAGCCGCTCTCTCCACCAGTCACCGTCTATGTCAGCATCTTCTTCTCCACCCAGGTGGCACGGCTCCACACTGTCCTCTCCAGCTGCCGCCCGGGTGGTGTTTGTACTGTACTAATGGAGGGCGAGGGGAGGGGGGGTCTGTACTTCTGGAGGGGATCAGAAAGCTGTCCATCTGCCAACAGATTCTCTGCAACTCATATGTCTGAACTGTGTAGGAACTAAAATGAAGGATGAGGAGTGGAGGGGGGGGGGGGTCTGTATTTCTGGAGAGGATCAGATAGCTGTCTATCTGCTAACAGATTCTCTGCTACTCATATGTCTGAACTGTGTATGAGCTAATGAAGGGCGGAGGGGGGGTGTCTGTACTTCTGGAGGGGGTGTCTGAACTGATGTATGAACTAATTAAGGGAGTCTGTACTAATGAAGGGGGGGTGAAGCTGTACCAATGGAGCGGGGGGAGGCTGTACCAATGGAGGGGAAGAGAGTCTGTTCCAATGGAGGGGGGGGGGGGGGAGTCTGTACTAATGTATGGGGGGAGTCTGTACTAATGAAGGGGGAGGTTTGTCCTGAGGGGGGGGGTCTGTATTAATGGAGGGGGGGTGGTTTGTCATTGGGCCGGCGGGCAGCAGTGTGTGTGGGCTGCCACTGTGGGCAGCATCTGAAGGACGAGTCCACGCTGCGCTCACCACACAGGCCGGATACACTGCCACAGAGCCGCCGCAGCGACTTACAAGGCTTCAGAAACAGGTAAGGGGGACATGTTTTAAAGATTCCTGTTTAAAAGGAGGGGGGCAGGCAAAATGCACCTTTGCCTTAGTTGGCAAAAATCCTTGCACCGGCCCTGCAAACAGCCTCTTCGCTTCTCAGCAATGAGACCGCAAACCACTTCAGTGTTTAAAAAAAGTGTCTGCAAAATTACAGAATTTGCCCTAACAGTTTACGTTAAAACAGAGGGTTTTGTTTGCACACATTTGCAAATATGTATGTAAGCCAAAGATCCCTGGCCAGGGGACCTCTGTATATACTATGGTCCTAACTCCAAATCTCCAGAGTCTCCATAGTAGGAGCACATACAGTATAAGAATGGATAGATTTAGGGTAGGTATACCTGGAGGGAGCCCACTTCTATTTAGAGGCATAGTGATGCACTTGGTTCACAAAAACTACAACAAATCTATCCAAATGTTGTGTATTACATCAGTATTATAGTTTCAGACATTATTTGTTCAAGATCCTACATCATCCTTCTAGTTAAACCCAATTACTTCAAACGTCTTCACTGTAATATAATCAACCAAGGAAAAGCAAACAGATGAATATATAATCAGATACTTTAAAGATTAGCCATGGGATAAATACTAAACAGTATAAAGTATTAAACAGAACACAAACACTCATTTTGCTTTAAGTGCAAAATACTCTGCAGGAGATTTTTCCTGGAGCCTCTCTTTCTTCGGGTCCAATCTGACAGAAGTACCAGCAGGGTGGAAAACTTCAAAGCCACAATAAATATGAGTTTCTAAGTTAGAAAATGTTGTGGTTGTAGCACTGCTAAGATTACAAATTTCATTAGCCTAAGGGCTTAAAATACCACTGTGGGGTCATGGGTCATTGTCGTGTGACTAAACAATCTTATAGAATGACAATAAATTGGTATATTTGTGTCTTTAGACATAGCACATTTAGACAAGTCTATAGAACTACTGGAATCAGTCACTGTAACATTATAATATAAAAGCTGACCAACTTGGACAGAAGGTATGAAACCTATTAATATAGCCTTGTGGAAGGAAACAAAAACTTGCTATATGAAACCCAAAAAGGAAAATCCCTACAAGAAACACAATTCATGAATAGAGCAAAACCTCATGGTGTGTGGGTGGGGTCTATTCGCTCTATGTGGGGGGGTACCTTTTTCCGTGCACTAAGGCCCTGTACACACGATCAGACATGTCCGAAGAAACATGTCCGACGGACCGTTTTCATCGGACAAGGCTGAATTGTCTGTTGGTCTGATGTGCGTACACACCATCGGACCAAAATCTCCTTGGACCAGAACGCGGTGACGTAGAACACAACGACGTGATGAAAAAATTAAGTTCGATGCTTCTAAGCATGCGTCGACTTGATTCTGCGCATGCGGGGGATTTTGGTCCGATGGTTTGTGTACTAACCATCGAACCTGTCCGATGGACAGGTTTCCAACGGACAGATTTCAAAGCATGCTTGAAAACTTTTGTCCGCTGGAAAACGGTCCGATAGGCCGTACACACAATCGAACATGTCCGCTGAAACTGGTCTGCGGACCAGTTTCAGCAGACATGTTCGATCGTGTGTACGCGGCCTCACTCATCAATGCCTAGGACCAGGTGGGGCCGCAGTCATGTGAAAGTCAAACATTATGGCGGTACCCTGACTTGGAGATGAGCTGAACACTACTGAGTGTTCTACCAGTCCAGAATACCTTTTCTACCTCCCAGTGACAGAATGGGTTCCTACCGAGTACCTAGCGTAGACTTTATGTATGCTCTCACTTAACTCCTCTCTCCCATGCGATTTGGCTAGGTACATGGTACGTGGGTTCAGTCCTGTTTACTTTTGGGGAATGACTGCTAGGGATGAAGCCAGAACACTGACCCCCTCTCTACCGGAGCACCTGCCATCTTCACCAGGTACCACACTTCATGACGATTGTTTTACACTTACTAACAGTTCTTGGTTACTTGTGGTAACTGTTCTCCAACTCCAACTCTCCTGCCGAGTTAACCTTTTGTAGTGGCTTTGCTTTGTAGTGTGCACCGATCACAGCGCACCGATCACAGCGCACCGCACCGATCACACCGCCCTGATCACACCACACCGATCACACCGCACAGATCACACCGATCACAGCGCACTGATCAAAGCGCACCGATCACAGCGCACCGATCACAGAGCACTGATCACAGCGCACAGATCACACCGATCACAGCGCACCGATCAAAGCGCACCGATCACACCGCACCGATCACACCGCCCTGATCACACTGCACAGATCACACCGAACCGATCACAGCGCACCGATCACAGCGCACCGATCACAGCACACCGATCACAGCACACCGCACCGATCACACCGATCACAGCGCACTGATCAAAGCGCACCGATCACACTGCACCGATCACAGCGCACCGATCACAGCACACCGATCACACTGCACCGATCACAGCGCACCGATCACAGCGCACCGATCACAGCGCACCGATCACAGCACACCGATCATATCGCACCGCACCGATCACACTGCACCGATCACACCAATCACAGCGCACCGATCACGCCGCACAGATCACACCAATCACAGCGCACCGATCACACCAATCACAGCGCACCAATCACACCAATCACAGCGCACCAATCACACCGCACCGATCACATCACACAGCACCGATCACACCGCACAGATCACAGCGCACAGGAGTTCTTGAGCGGGGGGTTCGGATCAAAGTTGTTGAGCGGGGGGTTGTTGGAAGTTGTTGAGCCTGAGTTTTTGAAGGGGGGGGTTCGCGGGATCACTGTATTTACCGCGAATCGCGGGTGGGGGGGGCAGTTGCCGCAGGTGAGGGGGGCGGGTTTGCCGCGAATCGCGGGTGGGGGGGGCTGATTTGCGGGATTCCTGCCCTATGAGAGTGTGGTGGGGGAGGAGAACACTGTGGGGGGGGGGCTGGAGAGTGTGATGGGGGAGGAGAAGCAGGGTGCATACAGAGGAAATGAGCTTTCTATATTCCTCTATACAGGCGCTGAATGCTTGATTCTCCTACCTTTTACCTCTTGCAAGCAATCAGCGCCTGTATAGAGGAATCCAGCAAGGTGATTTCTTCTATTTGCAGCCCCCCTTGCTGCACACGTAGGGCGGCATCACTGCTGTCTGAGCTGCCTGGCTGGGTCTGTGTTTTCGGCGGTGATGCTACGGTCCCGCCCCCTTAGACCGGCTCGTGTGATTGGCTGAACACAGATCACATTGGCTGTCTATCCACTATCACATGAGCCAGCCCAGGGGGGCGGGACCGTGTTACAGCGTCCCCGCCGAAAACACACCCAGCCAGGCAGCTCGTAATACACAGAGAGAGGAGAGAAGAGGAGAGAGGGGTCATGTCCCAGGAGGCATATCGGCTGTGATTGACGGCTGTGGCCGCGGCTGAGAAAATAAACTCATCTGCACAGCACAGTGAGTTTTTAAAATGACTAAAAATGACATGCCAATTCTATTTAAGGGGGCAGTATGAAAGGGGATGCAATAAAGTTAAAAAAGAGGGTGGAGCTCCTCTTTAAGGCCCTATTTTTCTGATACGTCAAGCACCCTTTCATCAAATTTAGACCAGGCTTAGAATGTTTCAAAGCTTTACTCTTTTGTTACAATGTCCATACAAGTGTAATACAGCTCAATCTCTAACTGAGTAAGCTAAGCCTGCCCAGGCATACCTTAGTAGTCCATAGCCAGTGTCTTCCAAAGCTGGCAGAGTCTTTGGAAGTTTTGATATTCCGAGGGACTACATGGCGTAGCATCCATATCTGCATCACATGTGCAGGCTCTATCCCTGAACTTGGCTATACTCCCTTTTCAAATATCAACTGGGAAGGAGGACAGGGCTCAAAAAGCCCAAGAAGAAAGTCCAGACCTATTTAGCTCTTTGTAGACACCTACCTACAGGGAGAGTTGGGAATCACAGCTACTAAAGCTGACCCTGCATGTTGTAGGTCAGGGTTGTCAAGCTCAATTCAATTGTGGACCACATCAGCATTATGGTTGCCCAAAGGGCCAGTTGTATCTGTAAGACTAGATGTCCAGAGCACCCCAGTCCTCCTTATATAAGAAGTCAAGACCCCCTGCACCATCAAAAGTCAAGAGTCCCCCATACTCCCTTAAATTACAGTGCACCCCTTGCTTTCTATGAAGAAGCTAGTTGGCAGAGCTGGGAAGCAGAAATTCCACGGTCTGGAGGAGGGCCAGAGAAGAGCTGATGTCAGCTGCTGGAGTCGGCTGAATACTGAAATCAGGGGCGGTGAGGGTGTTATGGCTGCACGGAGAAACATATGAGAATGATCTGGTCTAAGATTTCTGTCCTCTCTGCTGCTGACTGCTGCGATATTGTGGGGGCTGAGGTGTAGGCCATTTACATACCTCCCAAAGACTGGTCAAAAAACTCCCAGAGATGGCATCATCCTGTCCCACCTTGTTGCTGGGATGTTACCAAGACACTCCCAACTCTTACTGTTCTCCCCCAACATCACAGGACTGAGCTCCCAACCCCCTGCTTTTGTCTGGTCCACAATCTCCTCTATTGCAGCATCATTGAACTCAGAGCTACTGCAATAAGGGAGAGAGAGAGATTACATGCAAGGGTGTTTGAAGCAGCTAGGTGTGTCTTAGCAAGAAGGCAGGATAGGGAGACAACATCTCTGGGAGTTCTTTGAATGGTCGCACAGAGCAACAATGATGAGCACTGAGTAGTTGTAATGGGCACTGTTCAGCAATAAGTGGCACTGATCACTGACCAGCAATTGGTGACAAGGGTCTCTGACAACCAAGGGCCACAGACCACTGGCAAACAATTTACCCTCATGTCCTGTCCCACATTCCTTAATATGTCCTTGTCCAGATAAAACATGGACTATTTAGAGGAAACTGCAGTCTGCTCACATACTGTAATTTGTAATAAAAACATATTTTCCATTCTAAAGCTTCCCTCCTACCACTTTGCATATTATTTTATATATATATATATATATATATATATATATAGGGCCAGATTCAGGTAGCTTTACGCCGGCGTATCTCCAGATAAGCCGTCGCTAGTACAAATGTGCACCGTCGTACTTTTACGGCGATTCACGAAGCTAGATACAAGGCTTCAGCCGCCCAACGTAACTTGCCTATGCCGGCGTATCTTGGGTGCATATTTACGCTGGACGCATTTGGCGTTCCCATGTTAAATATGCAAATTAGTAAGATACGCAGATTCACAAATGTAGATGTGCCAGGCGGAAAAGATACGCGGTTTGCGTAAGGGTTACGTCCGGCGTAAAGTTATTCCACCATATAGGTGGCGCAACCCATTCAAAGGTATGGACGTCGGAACAGCCAGCGTTTTTTTTACGTTGTTTATGTAGTACTACGTGAATAGGGCATGGTGTAGGTTACGTTCGTAGGCATTGAGCCGACGTATCTTAGGGAGTATATGTGACGTGATTCTGAGCATGTGCGTGCATGCCTCATTTAATCGGCCATTCATTTGCATGGGGTCACGCTTAATTTAAATAGATGACGCCCACCTCCTTCCTACTTTGAATTAGGCAGGCTTACGCCGGCCAATTTACGCTACGCCGCCAAAACTTACGGAGCAAGTGCTTTGTGAATACTGCACTTGCCTCTGTAAGCTACGTCGGCGTAGCGTATATTCGATACGCTGCGCCTGCCTAAAGATGCGCAAAGCTACCTGAATCTGGCCCATAGTGCGATTCTGTACTTGACAAATATGCTGCAGAAATCTCCCTCCACTGAGTCTGGCTACATCCATTTTAACTGTGGGCATCTGAAGCTGCTGCCTGTTCACTTCCTGGATTTACACAGAGGCACACCTCCAGCTGCAGGTTTCAATGGCCCTCTTACGACTCATCCCACCTCCTTTTCCGCAAACTCCCATGAATGTGAGAGAGAGAGCTGTGCATGATGTCATAAGCCTAGGTTTTTTACCAGACAAGAAACAATAAGTGGGCTTTATAAGGTATTTACGGGCAGAAAATAAATGTTTTACTATCCAAAGTTAAAAAAACAAGGACAGAAGATTTAATAGATGGAAAGATGAAAGAATTACTGAGGTACCACTTCAAGTCCCAGGGAAACCCCTACCAAAAATTACTACATTTTCAGTTCATGGTACATCAACGTGAACAATAAGTTGAGATATAAGAATAAAAGAATAAGGCCTCTTACACACAGATCAGTTTTTCTTCAGGTTTTTCTTTTCAGTTTACCAAATCCATCTAATATGAGGTCAAACCTCAAGAGTCTCAATTTGTATGCAATCAGGCAGGCCCTTGTACTACATAGTTTTGGTAAACTGAAAAGAAAAACCTGAAGAAAAACTGATCTGTGTGTAAGAGGCCTAAGGATTGTGGTGTTCTGAACATATTTCACTCCCAGAGCTGTCCTATGTGACAACATTATTTTCAGTAATGATAATGAATAAAAGCAAATAATAAAAACTAGCCAGAGAAGTAAAGCAGGTAGTAAAAAGCGTAGGGTTCCTCACATTGGTATTCAGTGGACAAATGTGACCTAACATTGATGGTCAGTGGGGAAATAACTTCTTAATCTGGTCATCAGTGAAATGCTCCCCAACATTGGGGTTTATTTCAGTTGAGTTAAGGAGAGAACCTGAGGGAGAAGAGAAACACTGGAATACTAGTCAGTACTAGGGTGACCACGTGTCCCGGATTGCCCGGGACAGTCCCGCATTTTGCAGGTCTGCACCTTTATTCCAGGACAATACAGTGTACCAGAATGAAATTGACACAGCCACCCCCCAGGCCCATCTCCTGTCCCCAAAAAAGGCCGCCACATCAACGCTTTACTCACTGACAGTACTTGTCATGGCTGGGAATGTCTGGAGGAGCACAATCCCTGCCCCCTGCTTGTGATTGGAGAAATCATAAATCCCGCCTCTTGTGTCCAATCACTGTGCTGTGATTCGTTACAGCACAAGCTGATTTTTGGGAAGGAGGGGGTGTCCCTGAATGGTAATTTGGAAATGTGGTCACCCTAGTCAGTATGTGCAAGGCATATTGCTCTTTAACAATAAACCACCTGTAATGTTCGGTGTCCTATTTGTGTGGATAGTGCTGAGATGCCTACGGATTTCACATCATTTTAAAGGGTGTCTTGGCTGCATAAAGGTTGATAAACAACATACACTAGTATAATGTAACAAATGCAGTGCTATGAACCTTTTTGGCCACAAGATGGCGTTGCACATGTAGAATGTTATCTGCAGTGTGCTCATGGATGTAATGAATTGTTATACAAAGAAGTAGGGGATAACTGACAAATGGATGTCAAATAGCTCTTGAGATAATTCAGCTTCACTCCATGCCCATATAAATATAGCCTAGAGAATGTACAGACCCCCCTTCAGAACATAAGGACCCCCCTTCAGCACAGATGGACCCCCCCTTCAGCACAGACCTCCCCATTCTGCACAGACCCCTCCATTCAGCACAGATGGACCCCCTTTCAGCACAGACCCCTCCATTCAGCACAAATGGACCCCCCTTCAGCACAGACCCTCCCATTCCGCACAGACCCCTCCATTCAGCACAGCCCCCCCTTCAGTACAGACGGACCCCCCTCCCACATCCCATTTAGTACCTCAGATCAGCACAGCTCTCTGTGCCTGTGTGACATCCGACCCAAGACTGCTCAGACAGCCCGAGGCCACGAGAGAAGGGGATGGTTGGTCACTCCGCACCAGACCACACAGGGTCCAGCAGATGATTAACGGCCATATTTAAAACTTTTTTTGCATTGATGCATGCCCCCTGGGGCAGGACCCAGGTCTCCAAACACTTTTTATGATAATAACTTGCATATTAGCCATTAAAATGAGCACTTTCGATTTTTCATGTTCGTGTCCCATGGACTTTAACGGTGTTCGTGTGTTCAAACAAATTTTTTGCCTGTTCGCATGTTCTGCTGCAAACCGAACCAGGCGCGGGGGGGGGGGGGGGGGGGGGGGTTGGCTCATCTCTAATCCTTAGCTACTGGTATATTTGTTTTTTTCAGGAGCAGTGATTTTAATAATGCTTAAAGTGAAACAGTAAATGTGAAATATTCCTGTAAATGAGTAAAGTAGCCTTAAAGTAAAGAAGCGCATGTTTCCTGTACTTAGAAAAGTCCCTGCACAAAATTACATTTGTAAAGGAAAACAAGTCATTAAAAAAAACAGCATGAGTTCCCCCCTTAGTCCATTACCAGGCCCTTCGGGTCTGGTATGAATATTAAGGGAAACCCCAAACCAAAATAAAAAAAAAAGCATGGGGGTCCCCCCCAAATTCCATATCAGGCCCTTCAGGTCTGGTATGGATATTAAGGGGAACCCTGCACCATTAAAAAAAATGGATATCTCGGTAACGGCAGCAGCTGCTGCCACAACCGAGATATCCATCTCTTTAGTGAGCGGTCCTGTTAACGATAACGGCGGTCTTTGCTGCAGATTCGCTGTGAGATCGCCGTTATCGGTGGCGGGAGAGGGGCCCCCCCTCCCGCCGCTCTCCCGTGCCCCCACCGCCGCTTACCGGAGCCGTCGGTAGTGGCGGAGGCAATCGGGTCCTTCTCCTGTCTGTGTGGGGAATGCGAGTGAGGGCAAGATGGCCCCCACCCGTCCCCACAGGTTTGCTGGGCAGAAGTGACGTCAAAACGTCAGTCCCGCCCATGCGTTTTAAAGAAACATTTTTTTTTGTCATTTGAAAAAATTACAGTTTCCATTTTTTTTTTTTGCATTTAAGTCTAAATATGAGATCTGAGGTCTTTTTGACCCTAGATCTCATATTTAAGAGGATCTGTCATGCTTTTTTCTATTACAAGGGATGTTTACATTCCTTGTAATAGGAATAAAAGTGATCATTTTTTTTTCTTCAGTGCAAAAAATAATAAAGTAAATAAAAATAAATAAGAAAACAAAATGTATTTTTTTAAATTCCCCCGTCACGACGAGCTCGCGCACAGAAGCGAACGCATACGTGAGTAGCGCCGGCATTTGAAAACGGTGTTCAAACTACACAAGTGAGGTGTCACCGCGATCGTTAGAGCGAGAGCAATAATTCTAGACCTACTCTGTAGCTCAAAAGATGCAACCTATAGAATTTTTTAAACGTGGCCTATCGATCATTTTACTCGGCGTAACATTATCTTTCACAATATATATAAAAAAATTGGGCAAAATTTATTGTTGTCTTATTTATTTATTAAAAAAAGTGAATTTTTTCCAAAAAAAGTGCGCTTGTAATACCGCTGCGCAAATACGGTGTGACAAAAAGTATTGCAATGACCGCCATTTTATTCTCTAGGGTGTTAGAAAAAAAATATAGAAAAAACTGTTTTAGTCTTGCAAACACATAATCTGAAAAACACCCAAGGTCCTTAAGTGGTTAAAAGGAACTGAACTCTGAATACTGTGCTTAAAATAAGGCAGACAGAGGACAAAGGACGAGTCACTGGTGTTTTTCCTGGAACTGGCCTTTTCTTATTATTGGCTAAAAGGCAAAAGGTTTTTATTTTACCTTAAAAATAAAAGGGGGGAGTTTTGGGACTTTAAATGAGGCACAATGAATGTACCTTCATCCCTGATTTAGGTAAATATGAAAGGAATGTGGGACCTTGAATGAGGCAATTGACTTGTGGAGGTGGAGGTGGAGTGGTTAGTAAACATTATTTATTAGTGACAAATTCAATGGTATGAAACAAGTAAAGAATACATACACATGCACACATGGCAAAAACATAATGGATACATATACGTCAGCTTGGCACCACATGAGAAGTAATGAATATTGGTAAAATGGTATGTAGCGGGGTCACCCTGTCTGAGTCTAATGACAGGCCAACCCGCTGGGACTTTATGCATAATTCGTAAATATGTTAGACATTGTTGTGAAGTCATGCATTGCAGGATTACCAGTAGAGGGAGATATGGACTCCATTGACTCTTAAGAGAAACAGACTACATTTCCCGCAATGCCTTGCCCTGTTGAAACATGTGATGCCTCAACACAGACTTGTGGGGGAGGTTACTTAAGGAAAGGGAGTGGCGCTTTTTTGCTCTCTCGGATCCAGCCTCTTCTCCTCTGCGGAGCTGCTGACAGAGACAGCCGTGTGGTTAGGCCAGAAGCCGGGGCCTATATTAACCGAGAGACCAGCCATCTGGAAGGACGGAAGATCTCCAGTATCCAGCCCGTGTATCCGAAGTTCAAAGAGGTAGCCCAGCTGACAACCGGAACAGTGGGACTCCTTCGTCCTGGACCTTTGTGCTGTGAATCAGTGTTTTGTCAACGCACCTTCTGTGAGGAATACAGAGGTAAGGGAGCGCATGCTCAACTTCTAAACTCTCCTCTTAGACAGACTTTTCACTACCACCTCACAGGTCTTCCACCTCCTTTAGGCTCTCAGTTCAGACTTAAGGGGCCTGTGGTGTTTGCAGTATTACACCAAAGTGATTGACACTGGATAGTGATCAATTTACCAATGTGCTGTTAAGGAAACTTTGCTTAATCAACTTTGTTCGATCATTTGCCCTCTGTGGATTACAAATTTTAACGTGCACCAACCGGCCGCATCGTAGACATTTACCATTCCGCAGAACTGCCTGCTAGAGAGCGCTCTTGAGCATAGACTGCCAATTTAGTTTAAGTGAATGGTACCATTCTTAGGTTTACAATCTTTTACTTGTATTACCAGTCTAATTCTTGCAAGGGCTCTTGCGAATCAGACTGACTCATTACTGACTAGTTGTGTTTGTATTAGACTCTATGCCTGTCTTGCTTAAGTTTTAATACAGTAAACTTACCCTCTTATATCCAAATATATTCACTGTGTGGAGTGTCTTTTCTCACCTAGAAGGACCATCCCTAACACCAGATAATTCACTGTTATATTGTCATTGCATATTGTGTTCCTGTTATTGTGACCCCAACCCAGCAGAGGTCACAATATCTCACTCCCCAGACTTCTGATGTGTGAAGGGAGGGTTCGAGTCAGTTAAACAGGGGTGAGCTAAGCAAAAAGAGAGTAGATCCCAAATTACTCAGGGGCTCCATTCGGGGGTAGTGCTACAGGTATATATACAAATATGTACACATGTCATAGAAATGGCATTTGGCAATAAGATGAATGATATCAATCTTGAGCATGATTAATTGTAGATCTAATACAAGATATGTCCTATTAACAGGCATTGGTGCACCATATGGAACAGAGCTGCTGTAAAAATAAGAAAAATATATACACAAACACATTAATAGTTACATAGTACTCAATACATTTTAAATGTATAAAAGGTATATATGGGCCAGTGAATAGGTAATGAGCCAGACTTGACTGATCACCCCATGGAAACTCGACGCGTTTCATGGCTATATGCCATTCATCAGGAGTTGGATACAGAAATAAACTGTAAATACAAATGGATATGTAGTATTAGTTAACATATTCTACCCCTAAGGGGAGAAAAGACCTCATGGGGAGAAGGGGATCTGTACTCACAGGTTGGCTAAAGCACTGTGCTTGGCTAGCATCAAGAAGATTGAGCCCCAAAATGATTGTCTGTTCCGGAGCTGAGGCAAGGAACCCCACACCGGCCAAGAAAACATCCACATAGCATGCCCAATCGCTACAACACATTCCACATGTGTGGGGATGATTGCAAATATGATGTTCTGAAAAAAATGTATAAAGACATGTGAAAAATATGTAAAAAAAGGAGAAAAAAGTGATAAAATGTGAAAGGTGAAAAACGAGTGTTTGGGATGAAAAAATAAATAAAATGTAATAAGTGTTATATATATATATATATATATATATATATATATATATATATATTACTTTTAAAGTTTCACAGTATAAATTAACCCCTTATAGTAGCGATTATCTGCTCTTTTTGTACTATAAAGGACTATTTTTTTTTTTTTTAACCTCATTATGACAGGTGATACAAAAAAAGCATGCTGCTGCTACTAAACATCCGAAGCCTCCCACACACGACCGGTTTTCCTGGCAGGAAAACTGCCAGTATGCTCCCTAGCAGTTTTCCCATCAGGAAAACAGACGGGAATCCCGATGAGAAAATAGAGAACCCTGCTCTCTATTTTCTCGTTGTGTTTTCCGGAAGAGTGTTTCCTGCTGAGAAAACCGGTCGTCTGTATGCTTACCTGTCCAAGGTAAACCCGCGCAAGCTCGATAAGACTTAGACGCATGCGTGGTAGCATACAAGGTAAGTATGGGGTGTAGCAAGATGGCGGCAACAGTTGGAATGTGACGAGGGCTGGCTCGTCGTAGTCAATGACGTCACCGAGTTCTTGCCATTCAAAAGAACGGCAGTTCTTTTGAGTGGCTGTCTGTACAGAGGGCTTGGCAAGGCAAATTTGCCAGGAATCTCGTCAGGAAAACAGAATTTTTTTTCCTGACGGGATTCCCGGCCGTGTGTACAGGGCTTTGGGCCTGATATTTTTTTTTTTTTTGCAGAAACGCACTACAGTCCATTTAACATGGTTTCCTATTGGACACGTTCACATCTACGCTTTTTTAGCTGCTGCGTATTTGGAAAGAGTCAAGGACTTTTTTTCAGCGCAAAACTATGCTTTTTTTCATGTAGTGCATTTTTGCAGTGATTTGCATTTTTCAATTTGCCCAACAACAAATTGGCCAAAAAATGCCTAAAAAATGCAAATCACAACAAAATCACATGTGCAAAACGCACAGCAAAAAAACACTGCAGAAATGGTTTAAAAGCAAACTGTATAGGTATGAACAGAACCTTATGGGGGTTGCCACAGTGATATTTGAGTAATTTGTTTATTGTTTATTGTTTGTTTCTTATACAAGGCGCATAGTTCACAAAAAATGTTTGCATCGATGCGCCTGCTTCCCATCCAGTCACGTTACCAGAAACATACCAAGAAAACAAACTTTAAAAACAACATAAAATCGAGTGGCGGTTACAATAAACATATAGACATTCTAACACTCGGTACTACATGTATACATTATAAAAACGTTAAAAACTGCATAAAAACAACAAAAAAGGAAGAGGGGGGAAAGGAAGGAAAGGGAAAAAGGGGGAGGGGAAAAGATAGAGAAAGAGATATCTCACCCCAAACCACTAAAGGCCCTAGTAAACAACAGGGTCTTCAGATCTTTTCTGAATACCTGGTACTTCTCCTGTTGTTGCAGGTGGCATGGAAGCAGATTCCATAACTGGGCAGCTTGAACTGAAAAAGCTCTGCCCCCCCATTTTTTCAGCCTATAAGGTCGAACCACCAATCTAGTTTGTGACGTGGCCCGTAAGGCTCTCGTCACAAACTGTCGCCGCAATTTCTTGCGGATATAACATGGGCCTAGATTATTAAAGGCTTTGTAAGCCTTTACAAAGCCTTTACTACAGAGTAATCATTTACGTAATATTGGTAAGCCCAGCCCACTTTTGGTTTTAGTCCTATAGAGGCCTAGTTTTGGCACCTGATGTAAAGTCCCCTTCGATACGACCTGAAAGCGAAGTTCCACCCAAAAATTGAACTTTTTAGGGAGAAGAGGGAGATGATACCTGCGTAATACATGTATTTGCTCACACTTCCGAGCATAGATCACCGGTGATCGCAGTGACTGGTGACCTATGCCACGTCCAGTGCCTATTCCATCCGCCCGCTGTCTTCTGGGAGACACACAGGTCCCAGAAGACAGCAGGAACCAGTGTAATCGTGCAAGGCTTTACTTCCTGATTCCCTTACCGAAGATGGCGGCGGCAGCACCCGAGGGTCGAGGGAGAGATCGGCTTCGGGTGCCGACATTGCGGGCGCCCAGGACAGGTAAGTATTTGTAGCTGCTGGCTTTTAATATTTTTTTTTTCCGGCTGAACTCCGCTTGAAGTATTTGTAGGGCAGTTGATAGGTGGAGATGGTAGAACCAGGGCAAAATAAAGGAAGTTGGGTAGTAGCGTCAGTTTCACTGTCCTGAATCTATGTATCCAAGAGATGTTATATTTCTCCTAAGAGGTTTTTTTTCTTCTTTATAAAGTTCTAAATTTAGTTTCCACAATCCTGGTTGTGTATCTGAAATAACAACATAATCCAGTTAAAATGTAAAAAAACAACAATATTTTCTGAGATAAAAAAAAACCGCATGATGTCTTCAAGTGCCAGGTACATGTAGCTATTTTAATCGGTGACAACTGCTTCTCAGCATGGTATGGGCTAACCCATAATGCGCTGATGTGTTTTGATGCTCTGTTCACACTTGCCAGCCTAGCAGTAAATTGGGTGGACATGAACGCATGATAGTGGCAGATTTCAGGCAGATGGTAATTTGCATATATTAAGTATTCACTGCCATCATTTAGCGATCTCACCAGCTCCTCATTTCACAACCATTATTGGTTTCCTAATTAGACCAATGTTGTCTCTTGTAAAGTCTTTTAGGATTTAAGTCACTTACCGAGTTCCTTTATGCCAAGTTATGTGTACCACTTACACTGAAGTACCATATTTATCAGCGTATAACACGCACAGGTGTATAACACGCACCCTAACTTTTAGAGGGAAGTTTCAGGAAAAAAACTTTTCATAGCCCCCTGCTTATAACATGCAGGCACAGTTTACCCTCTATTTTCAGGGTAAAAAAGTGAGTGTTATACACCAATAAATACAGTATATATTACTTCCTAGCAGGAATGTACGGGCAAGATAAATAGATAAAGCAATATAAATAATTCTGCCCTACTCTCAAAAAATATGAGCAGAAAGCAACTTACAGTAAAATGATTTTACAATCCCCAGTCATTTGTTGTTTACAAGTAAAACTCTGTATTAATTAAAAAATTACTTAGAACCCCAAACATTATATATATATATATATAAAAATAAAAAATATAAATCACGCTACCCCCTAACCATGTGATAAACTTAATAAAAATAATAAATCACCAAAATTAAAAAAAAAATCGAGACAGTGGTATACAAATATATGACTAATGACATATAATATTGTGATACTTAATATGTCCAATAGTATAAAGCATCTCATGCCAGTTGATAAATATAAATGAAAAAAATATAATATAAAGTAACCATTAAAAAGTGTGTTGATAACAAATAAGTGAATGGATTGAAAAAAAAAAAAAACTGAATAACAAAATAATATAGTCCGTAAGGGCTTGAATGATTTGTCAATAAATGCTGAACACCAGTGCTCTGTGCCATAATCCAAAATCGAATGAATAAACGTGTCCAAAAAGTGATGAATCCTCCACCAATCAATATAAGCAGCTCCTTGCCAGCTTACCAAGATCCCTTATGACAGGGGATCATTAAAAGCATATAATCAAGGTTCTCACTTGAGCCACGCAGCTCAAACAGATCCAGTCTTTTAGCAATGAATCTCATCCAGTAATGGTTATGATAACCAGCATAAGCACCCGACATGCAAAAGACAACAATGGCTCCACATAGCGCATCAAATGTATTAAAGGTTTATTAAAAAGTTGGTGTTACACTTACAAATGTTGCAGAAAAATAGGCCTTAAATCTGGTGTGCTGGCCGGTACACAAAATCCAGACACCCGTCCTGGTTTTTTAATAAACCTTTTATACGTTTAATGCGCTATGTGAAGCTATTGTGTGGAGCTGCATGGCTGGAGTGAGAACCTTGATTATATGCTTTTAATGATCCCTTGTCATAAGGGATCTTGGTAAGCTGGCAAGGAGCCATTTCTATAGATTGGTGGAGGATTCATCACTTTTTGGACACGTTTATTTATTACATTTTGGATTGCGGCACAGAGCACTTGTGTTCACCATTTATTGACAAATCATTCAAGCCCTTACGGACTATATTATTTTGTTATTCAGATGTTATTTAAAAAAAAAAAATTCAATCCATTCATTTATTTGTTATCAACACAATTTTTAATGGTTACTTTATATTATATATTTTTCATTTATATTTATCATCTGGCATGAGATGCTTTATACTATTGGACATATTAAGTATCACATTATTATTAGGGCTGTTACTGATCAAAATTTTTGTGTTCGATTAATCGTTTTTTTTTTTTTTTTTTAATCGATTAATCGACTAATTTCATTAATTATAATGCACATACAGATCCAACTACTTTTAGATGATCTCCTCCTTGCAGGCTGATCCCTAGTGCAGCTACCAACTACTGGAAAAATGGATAGCAGGATACAAAAAACACACAAAGGCAGAGCTCGATGGGAATAGCATTAAAACTTTTATAGTCTTCAAGTAGGTAACCAAATAAATATTGCACTGGAGATAAAATCGATGTAGCAACATAAACGGTAAAAATGGTGCGAGTAATACCAAATGGTAGCAAAAGCAGTCATAAAAACATGTAGCTAAGTATGATACTGGTATAAAAATGTGTACAACGATACCACTGCTGAATCCAGATGAAAAGAGGTAAACATCAGTCCTTCGGCATGTAGATGTCCCATGAAGGAAACTATCACAACTCCCAGTGGATAGTTGTAGAATCCCAGGTTGATAGAGGGAAATGATAGAGGGAAGTGTAACAGCCCATGCGTGTGGCAGATAGTAAGGTCCCGCCGGCATACAGATATGAAGGCACAGCAAAGGAGCCCTTCAGATGGCCAGGCCCGCCGGTGTCCGTGACATTACCGGATCTCCGACGGAACTCCCTGAAGGCCCAGAAGACGGCGGAGTGGTGAGTACCAATCAAAAGAATTTTAATCGATCAAAAAAATTAAAGATTAATCGATTAATTAAAAGTTAATTTGCACAGCCCTAATTATTATATGTCATTAGTCATATATTTGTATTTTTTTTGGTATTTTGAATTTTGGTGATTTATTCTTTTTATTAAGTTTATCACATGGTTAGGGGGTAGCGCGATTTCTATTTTTTATTTCTATGTGTTTTCCTTTACCAATTGTTTACATGCTAATCGCACCTTCCAAATTGAACATATTGGCCTAGATTCACAAAGCGATTACGCCTGTGTAAATGTTGTTAGACTGGAGTAATTTCGACTTACGGGCGTTTTTACGCTAGTCGAAATCCTCAAACCATGAAAAGACACCTGCGGGCTTCATTTCGACTGTATTACGTGTTAGTACGCCTTCAGATCTACGCTGCCAGAAAATTGCGGCCACTGGGCGGACTTCCTGTTGTTTTTCGCCGTCAGGGTATGCTAATGAGCTTTTGCCTGCAATCCACAAAATTTCGCACTTTCAACGCAATCTCTTACGGCACCTTTAGTCATCTTTTTTTTCCGTTTCACTATACCTGCTTTTTGCTGGTCTAATATTAGACAGCCCATGTTAAGTATGGCCGTCGTTCCCGCGTCGAATTTCAACGTTTTCCGATGTCTTTTATTATTTTTAACGTAAGTCGTCCGGGAATAGGAATGTTCGTAAACGCCGCTACTCAAACAACGAATGACGTCACGACGTGATTTCGCGCAATGCACGGCGGGAAATTCCTGAACAGAGCATGCGCAGTTCGATCGTCGCGGGGACGCGCTTAATTTAAATTCTTCACGCCCCCTAATCACGTATTTCGATTGCGCGGCGGAAAAAAAATACGACACAATAGCGTACGCGCAAAAAAACTACCTGAATTCGGTGTAGAGTCTGGTGAAATACGGCAGCGTACCGTATTTCGATTACGCAGCGGAATATTACGTCTTTGTGAATCTGCCCCATTGTAACTCCGTTATAGGTGTTCATTTATTTTTAGTATTTTTAGTGCAGTTTTTTCCATTTTTCAATTATATATATATATATATATATATATATATATATATATATATATATATATATATATATATATATATATATATATATATAAAATCAGAAACCATAGAGAAGAAAATGTCTGTTTTTGCAATTTTTCATGTCACACAGTTTTTGTGTAGTGGTTTTTCAAACACAATTATTTGGGGTAAAAATAAATGTTATTAATGTAGCACTACCCCCGAAGGAGCTGCTGGTTTGTTTTGGGCGGCATGTTACTTTGTGTTTCTCTGATGTCTAGGGGTGTTTGGTGAAAGTTGTAGTAATGGAATGACAGGTGTCTTTTTCTGTGCTCTTTATTACCCAGCCGGGTAAAAACAATAAACTTGGTAAAGAGTAGAGGAAGGCCATTCGCCGGGGGGGTGTGAAGTGGCTACCTTAAAGGTGGGCACCACACAAGGAGAGACCCAGGAAGATGGCATCTGCCAGTATGCACAGCGAGGCCAAACCCTCCTGATAGGCTGCTGGGCAAGAGTACCCAATCCTTGACTCCACTGCTGTCACCTGCCGACCCAGGGTGAGATCAGCACCCCAGAAACAACAGAATGAACCCACAGCACAGCCAAAGCTGAGACAGAGCCTGAAATTTGAACAAATCAACATGATCAGAGTGGACTAACTCTCCGACCCCCTCTACTTTCCACTTTATATTTATTTATTTATTTATATTTATTTATTTATAAAAATGCTTATTGGGAGCGCAGTCATTACCCGAAGGCCTCAATGCGCTCATAGAACCAACATATACATGTACAAAACAAATCTTTCATTACTGTAGGATACAATATAAAACCACACAATAACATTAAAAAGATTAAAAATGCTAATATTTTACCCTAATTAGGGCCATACACTTGAGAAAATAAAAACGTTTTTAAAAACGTCCTGAATTTGAATAAATCCTTCTCACGTCTTATGTATAGAGGTAGAGAATTCCAGAATATTAAACCTTATGCATACAGCGTCCTCCCTCCATATTTAGTTCTTCTAAATTTAGGGACAGTCAAATAAGCCTGATCAGCAATGTTCTTAATGATCTGCTGGGAACGTAACAGGTACATTTTTCTTGCAAATACCCTGGGCCTATCTTATGGATAGCTTTGTGGACGATGCAACCCACTTTGAACAAAACCTGTTCAGCAACCGGTAACCAATGCAAGGCTTTTATAGATGTAATATGGTCCCGACGACCCACCCCCAATAATAACCTAGCTGCGGCATTTTGGATCAGCTGAAGCTTATGCAGAAGGGTTTTTGGACACCCCATGTATAACACATTACAGTAGTCCAGCCGACTACCAATAAAAGCATTGATCACGTAGACTTTGTCCACCTCGTCAATGAAATGCATTGTAGAACGCAGAAGTTTCAGTTGGTAGTAACACAAGCTTACCACCTGATTTACCTGCGCCTTCAATGACAATTTGGAATCCAAAATGTTTCCCAAGTCCCGAACCTTGATAGCCGGGGTCGGGGACGACATAAACGAGACCGGCCAAGAAGGAAAATCAGTCAAACTGGTTTTGCTCTGATTACTAATGATAATACATTCTGTTTTTGAGCCATTAAGTTTTAAATAATTGGCTCCCATCCAGGAATGTATTTCCTCCAGGCAGGATGCAGGATGCCAAATCCACCTGGACTTTCTCATTTTTAGGCAGCTTAAAATAGATCTGCTTATCATCTGCATAAACGTGAAAGCTAAGGTTATGGCGCCGAATAATATACAACAGCGTCCTTATGTAGATATTAAATAATATTGGCGATAACGCCGAACCCTGAGGAACCCCGCAGGACAAGGAACTATTAGATAAATAATACGTTCCTTGTCTTACCCTCTGAGCCCTATTCTGCAGGAATGAGGCCATCCATGTCAATGCCATGTCCTCAAGCCCGGCCACAGACACCAGCCTTTCCAGAAGTCTGGCATGATCTATAGTATCGAATGCAGCCGACAAATCCAGTATTACGCTGAAGCCTTGTCGCTGTCCATGGCCCATAGGCAATCATCCCTAACTTTAATCAGAGCAGTCTCTGTGCCTCTACCAGGATGGAATCCAGACTGATATTCATCAAAAATATTATTGGACTCCAAGTGTGGCTGACGTTGCCACACAGCAGCTCTCTCCATTATTTTAGCTACAAAAGGCAAGGTCGAAATTGGTCGATTATTACTTAAATCGGACCGTAACACGTTAGTCTTCTTCAATAGGGGAATTATAACCGCCTGTTTCAAAATACTTGGCACTGTTCCAATAGCAAAAGACATATCAATAATGTCTTCTATAAACGGTGCCAAGGTAACAGCAGAGTCCTTCACCAACTGCGCAATGCAGGGGTCAAGCACTAAAGACGAGGCTCTAAGCGACTTAAGAATAGTCAGTATCTCTACACCAGTTACCCCTGAAAAACAGGTAAAACGTACCCATTTGTATACAGGAGAACTTTCTGTATAACAAGAATCAGGTATATTGTTTCTTATGTCTATAATTTTTTCCTTCAAATATTCTGCTAAATTCTCACTTAATTCCGGAGAGAATTCTTCCTTGATGTCTAAACAGATTGGGTTTGCAAGAGTATTGGCAACTTTACAGTAAATAATTCTGCGGCCTTATTTTTCGCCAACCTAATTTTCTCTGTTAGATATGTTTTTTTGGCTTTTTTTTCTATCTCCTCTCTAGTAATGGAATTTGGGTCTTTCCTCCATATTTTTTCTAACGCTCTGCAACTCCAATTTAACGTGCGAGTATTCTGATTAAACCAGAGCGGATTATTTGTTGGGGGTCTTATATTTTGACTCTGTTTTTTTGGGGCCAGAAGATCTAAAGTTTTCATTATTGCTGCAAATACTTCTATTTTATCCTCAACACTATGTATTTTTTTAAATACCCTAATATCTGCATTCTCTAGAAATATTCTAGAGAAAGCATCTACGGACACTTTCGAATAATTGCGTGTAAGAAATGGTTTAACAACTTGAATAGACACTGTCCTCGGTGTCCGAACAACAAAATGGTGTTCACTCCTGAACACCTTACCTGGATCTGCTTTAACCAGTAAAGTAAAAGGAAGGAAAAATAGAAAAGAATATCAAAATATAAGACATTTTAACAATTCACACAACAGTACATTTTGACATAGCCATGCCTGTCTATCTAGCCTGCCTTATTCTCCGACAGTCTTGATAGATGATCAACAACCTGTAAAACAAAAATAGAGAAATATACCCACACAATATACACTATTTACAGTCGCTAAGGGTGACAAAGGCTGCACTTTTGCCAGTTTAAGGCGAAGCCTCCTTCCTCCCAAAGAGACATTTTCTAAAGATAAGTGCTAAAACGTTCTCAAACTGCAAGGGCCTCAGGCCCCGTACACACGACCAAGCTTCTCGGCAGAATCCAGCGAGAAGCTCGCTGGGATCCATATTCTGCCGAGAAGCTCGATCGTGTGTACGTTTTCGCTGAGCAAACTGTCGAGCCAAAATAGAGAGCAGGTTCTCTATTTCCTCGACGGGCTATCGGGACTAATGGCTCGATGCCTTTTTCGACAGCCTGGTCGACGAACTCGACGGCCGGCCGAGGACCTCGTCGGGCGGAACGATGGGTTTAGCCTAACGAGGTTCTCGTACGTGTGTACGTGGCCTAAGAGTCTCTCTCAATCTCCATCTTATCTGCTTCATTCACTTTCTCAATGAGGACCTCATCCAGAGTTGAGGGATCTTCCAAATACTGCTTCAATTGTAGCTTGATATAGTCACTCCTCAATCCCGTAGTCACAGATCTCTGGAATTTCCTCTCAACTAGCTCGGCTCCAAAATGCTCTCCACATCTTCTTCCTTTGATGCGAACAGCAGGCGGTCCTTGAGCTCAATGGCCTGAAATAGGAAGTTCTGAGGAGTCTCTCTACTAACCTGTGTCATATTTATCAGTCGATGAAACAACTCAGTGGCATCTTCCTCCTCATAATGGCTTTTCAGTATCCTCTTTAGCTGGTTCAAGGTCAATCCACTCTTCCTCTCCAACATGCCCCTAACACTTGAACCTGGGCTGATGGCATGGATTACAGCCTCTCTAATTTCCGATTCCAGATATCCTTTCTGTAGCCCTAACTCTATTTGGTGTAGGAGGCTGGTGTAGGACAGTTTGTCCTTCTGCCCCCTTTTTCCTATCTGGCCATTAATGTGGAAATCCTTCCGGATGGTTACTGTAACGCTGTTGCCGTTACTATCCGCAGTCCGAGCGCAGCTGTATCTTTTTCTAACAGCTGCGCTCCGTTCTGTGACCTGTCCGCGTCACTTCCGGTGCGCGGACGTCTGCGCTCCACGCTGGAACGCGGAAGTGCGTCCCAGCGCGCGCCCCATCTCCTTCACAATCACCCGTGCTATTTAAACCCCTAGGTTCGGTGGCAGGGTGTTCGGTTATTCTTGTTGAACCCCTGCCGCCACCTGGGACCCTTGCAAGCTGCTTCACCCCAGCTGTCTCTCCACACCAGAGGACCCCCACCTTGCCTGAACTACGTGCCCTGACTGAATCCAGCCAAGACCTCCGGAATCCCACATAGTGGATTTCATCATGGAACCTGCATCTGCATAAAGAGACATCAAGCTGACAGGACTAATCCGTGGCCTCAGCCAAAACCGCAAGTACCCTGTTACCTGGAAAGGCAATCATACTAACAGTAGTATTCCCTATGTAGAAGGACTGTGTGTATTCTCTCTGTAGCTACTTATCATCACTTGGAAACCTGTCATATTCTATGCATGTTTGTAGATGCCACTGACACTGGGTTTTAACCCCTACTTATACGAGCTCACCTTATGTTAATTTAATACCTTATCAAGCAGGACTCCCATATACTTCCTAAAGAGACTTGTACTTTGTTAATAGAATACTAGCCTATGACTTAATAAGCTACGTCTTACTATCTTGTTCCACCGGAGGTTGTGATGATCTAACCCCAGCTCTCAGTTTACCTTGAGAGAGGATGGTGGTTGTGAGCTGAGAAGCCTCTAAAGCTGGAATCCACACATAAAGCATAAAACCCTAATTTAACCGCAGAGGCGTTACATAATAACCGAACTCAAACTTTTTTTTTTTAAATGGATCCAGCAGATCTTGCCAATCACTTAATTGGACTTTCTCAAAGGGTTGAGACCCTTACCACTTCTTTAAATGATCTTCGTCTTGAGAATGATGCCCTCCGGAATCAAAATCTGGCGCAAGCGAGAGACAGACCTGAGCCTAAGGTCTGCCCCCCGGAAACTTTCTCTGGAGATAGAAAATTCTTTCGCCAGTTCATCAGCTCGTGCCGTCTAATGTTTTTTTTTTGACAGTAAAAGTTTTTTATTTTTATTGACATACCAACAAGTAACAGAAAACAATGACAGTCGGAAGGAAATATGCACATTCAGTCACATAATGCAGTTATAGAGTGATCACAGGAGTCAAAGGAAGTGAGATGTAGAGGCCATAAAGACATACGGACGAGTGAGCAGAACCCCAACCAGCAGAACCCTAAGACCGGGGGGGGGGCAGCTAACCCGAGGCATCAATCCAGCTGGACCATATCTTGTCAAACTTGGCCGGACAGTTCCTGCTCTCGTATGTGATCCTATAGAGCGGTAGAACCTTATCAATCGCCGCTCGCCACGAGGCACCCGTAGGGAGCTCTTGGCCCCTCCAGCGGAGGAGTATCTCCCTTCTGGCGTAAAATAGAGCAAACGTGATGCACAGTTTGACATATCTGTCTCCCTCAATTTCACCCAGATAACTAAGCAGGAATATGCGAGGATCCATAACCAAGTCCATTCCACACAAGGTAGACAGGGTGTCAGCCACCTCCTTCCAAAACGTGCTCAGCTTTGGACAGGTCCATACCATGTGAAAGAACGTCCCAGTGTCAAGCAGACACCGGGTACAGAGCGGGCTCCTAGAGGGATAAATCCCTGCCAACCTCTGCGGTGTGTAATATGCTCTATGTAAGAATTTCAGCTGGATAAAACGGTCTCGGGGGGCTATCATAGATGAGATATAGGAGGAGACACAATCCTCCCACACCTCCTCGTCAAGGTCAGGGATGTCCGCGTTCCACTTACTCAGGGCCCCGGTCGTGTCCACGTCATGAACCACTGTGAGTCGGAGGTAAAGCGAAGAGAGAGGGCTCCCCATCACACTTGAAATCAGCAAGCGCTCAACAGAGTCGGGCTCGAGGGTCACCGGGCTTGGGAATTGCGAGGCAAGGGCATGTCTAAGCTGCCAGTATCTAAATTGGAAGGAGAGGGGAAGGTGGTAAGTCCGTCTCAACTCCTGGAACGTCACAATCCCACCGTTCGGCATCACATGCCGGAGGGTAAGGATGCCTTTTTTTGCCCACAGCGCCGGATCCGGGATCTTGGAAAGGTGGGGAAGAAGGGGATTGGCCCATAGGGGAGTGTGGGGGGAAACCGATCCGGGCTTAACGATCTTGGCCCTGGAGGAGCGCCACACTGATAGGACAGTCTTCATGGGTACAGTGACTGACAGGTGGGCCTTGGGGCCCCTAAAAGCCAGATTGGAAAGCGCCGCGTATGAGCCCAGTACCGCCGCCTCCAACGCGACGGCTGGGTTCTGTCTGGGTTGGGAGAACCACCAACGCACCGTGACCAGTACCGCCGCCCAGTAATATATCAAAAAGTTCGGAAGCGCCAGCCCCCTGCTCGATAATGGAAGGTAGAGAATCCGCCGCGCCACCCGGGGCGGACGCCCAGCCCAGACAAAGGTTGTGATTACACCATCCAGTTGTCTAAAAAATGACCGGGGGATAGGGACCGGGGTTTGTCTAAAGAAATATAGGAGCTTGGGTAGGTAGATCATTTTAATCAGGTTCCCACGCCCTACCGGTGTAAGGGGGAGGTTTCGCCATGTCGCGCATTTCTTAGTCAGCTGCTCCAACACCGGGAGGACATTCTTAGTAAGGTAGCTCCCCCGCTCCAAACCCACCCGGACCCCCAGATAGGTAAACTCCTCCACCCAGCGAAGAGGCGTATGCGAGTCCACCCGGGGCACCGACGGGTGAAGCGGGAAGAGTATCGATTTGTCCCAATTGATTCGGATCCCCGAGAACTGACTGAAATTATCAAAGTGGGCAAGGGCCTTACTCAGGGAGGCGGAGGCATCCGCCAAATACAATAGGGAGTCGTCCGCATATAAGGACAGTTTTTCCTCCAGGGGACCCACCCGGACTCCCCTAACCTCAGCGTCTCCCCGCAAGTGGGCAGCCAGGGGTTCGAGAGCGAGGGCAAACAGCCCCGGGGACAACGGGCAACCCTGCCTAGTCCCCCTCCCCAGGGAGAAGGAGTCCGACAAGGTGCCATTAGTGCGAACGCGGGCCCTGGGGTGGTCATAAAGCATGCGAATCCAAGAGAGGAAACGGGGGCCGAGGCCAAAGCGAGAGAGGACCGTCCAGAGATAGCCCCACTCGACCGAGTCGAAGGCCTTCTCAGCGTCGAGTGAGGCCACCACACCCGGCGCCCCCGGCCCCGCAATCGCCAAGTGCGTGTGCAAGCGACGCAAATTGATATCTGTACCTCTGCCCGGCATGAAGCCCGTCTGGTCCGGATGGACCAAGGCCGTGATGACCGAGTTCAGGCGGTTGGCCAGTACCTTCGCAAAGATCTTAGCGTCGACATTGAGAAGTGAGATGGGTCGATAAGAAGAACAAAGGGCAGGGTCCTTACCGGGCTTGGGGATGACCACTATTACTGCGTCGCTCATGGAATCGGGGAGAGCACCGGAGTCCGACGCCTGAGAGAAGAGGGACAACAGTCTAGGGGCAAGATCCTCTGCATAATTCTTATAGAATTCCACCGGGAACCCATCCGGGCCCGGCGTCTTCCCCCCCTGCATCATCTTCAGTGCCCGCTGAATCTCCTCCAATTTGATCGGGGTATCCAGTTTCCCCGCCGAAGAGGAGGTGAGGACAGGGACATCCACAGCATCCAGGTATTCAACCAAGGCAGACTGGTCATACGCCACTCTGGAGCTATAGAGTCTCCGGTAGTATGCGGCGAAGCATGCATTAATCTCCCCGAGAGTAGAGTGGGGGGCCCCATCATGACCCACAATTTGGGCAATGGTGGAGACCCCCGACTGTTCCCTAGACAGCCAGGCCAGGAGTCTACCAGTCCTCTCCCCCTGTTCGAAGATGCGCTGTGACTGGTGAAGCATTCTCTTCTCCGTCAGGGCTGTCCGTAACAAAAGCGTATGTCGCGTCAATAGCTGTAGCTGTTCATAGTGGTGAGGGTCCCGAGTCCGAACATAGAGGGCCTCCTGTCTAGTCGCGTCCCCCTCAGCCTTAACCAAGTCCGCCCGGCGCTCCCGCCGCACCGCGGCAATGATTGATTGAAATTGTCCCCTGGAAGAGGCCTTAAAGGCATCCCAGACAGTGTTCTCAGTCGCCGTACCCGGGTTGTCAGACCAGTACTGTCGGAGAGATTCATGAAACCGAGGCTCCACCTCCGCATCGGTGATCCAGAATCGGGAGAGTCGCCAGAGTCTGTCGGACGGGTCAGTCGACACGGTCAGAGATAGGAGAAGTGGTGCGTGGTCTGAAATCCCCCTAGGGAGGATGAGGACATCCCGGACCCTAGGCAGGACCGGGGCCCCAACATAGGCCAGGTCTATTCGAGAAAAGGATTTATGAGTAGCGGAGTGGCAGGTAAAGGCCTTGGTGGTCGGGTGTCTCCACCGCCATACGTCAGTGAGGCCATACGTGTCAGCCCAGGCCGCCAGTCCCCGGCGAGTCGTGCCAGGTCCGGCACAGCGGTCCATGTCAGAGTCCGGGACAAGGTTAAAGTCACCCAAGAGTACTACATTATCAGAGGGGAACTGTGCTAATTTAGTTGCAAGCAGAGTCAGGACCCCTAGGGAGGCAGGTGGTGGCAGGTACAGGCCCACCAACACCCATGGTAAACTATGGATCAACGCATATACTATCACAAACCTGCCATCTGGGTCGAGAACCAAGTCAAGTAGCTTAAAGGGGAGTGATTTAAGGACAAGGACACTAACACCCCTAGCGTAGCTCTAGTAGGTGGAATGGTAGTGGTGCCCCACCCACGGCTTCTTCAGGCTGAGAGTCCTACTCCCTATCAGGTGCGTCTCCTGTAACACACAGACATGGGGGTGGTACTTCTTAATAAATTGAAACACCAAGGAGCGTTTGATCGGGGAATTTAGCCCCCGTGTGTTCCAGGAGAGGATGTCAAGGGTAGCCATGTGGGTCAGTGTGGGGGGTGTGGCAAGGATCAACAAGGGTCAGGGGACGTGGGACAGCCCCAGCAGCCAATGTCGGGCTGAGGGGAGCACCACGGCCCCAGGCCAGTACATCTACATACAATGAGGAAATTACTGTCATACAACATAAAATCAAAACACAGGAGCCAACAGGGCAGCCCAACAAACCCAACTCCCCCCACCCCACCCCCCTCCCCAAAACCCGGAGGAGAGTCTTCATCCCAAAAAAGAAAAAAGCAGCCTTCAGGCCAGTTTTAAGGGCAGTGAACAGAAGGCAGTCCGCCCCTTTTGGATCAAATAGTCAAGGGAAATAAAAAAAAAACCCAAAACAAAAAGAGTTCCTTCATGACTTCCGGAGCACATAACAGTGTGTGGATCACCCGGAGCCCCGGGGGCACTAAACTTTAGGGAGAACGTTTCAAACAGTTCGGTGGGTAGGTTCAAGCCCGCTCCAGGGCAGGGGTCAGCAACGGTGACTCAGAGGGGGCCCTCCCGCAAAAAATGTAAGAGGGTCCTCACACAGGGGGGGACAGACTGAGCGGCCAGCAGGGGTAAAGGCACGGGGGGGAGGGGGGGGTCCAAGAGATCTGCACCCCACAGCAGCCATAGGGGACACGATGGGGAAGAAGAACAGGAGATCAGTCCAGGACAGATTAGGAGAGGGTCCCCCAGCCCCCATCTCCCCAAGCTCCAAACCCCCACCCCGGCATTTCCACATCTCCCCCCTCACCCAGAGAAGCACCAGGGCCCACCACGTAGCATACTCACAGAGGAGTGCAAACAGGCATCTTGACAGAGTCAGCGCGGCAGCGTTTCTGCCCAGGCCACCACATCACGGGGGGAGGTGAAGAATTGGATGCGTTCGCCATCCTGCACCCTCAATTTGGCAGGAAACATCATGCTGTATTTTATCCCCCGTTCCCGGAGCAAGGCACGGGCATGATCAAAGGACTTACGTTGTCGCTGCGTCTCAACGGAGTAGTCCGGGAAGATAAGAAGTCTAGTGTTCTCAAACCTCAGATCACACTGTAGACGGGCCGCCCGAAGGACCGTGTCCCTGTCACGGTAGTGGAGGAGTCTGAAAATGAAAGTGCGCGGGGGGGCTCCCTGCGGGCCCCTAGCCGCCGGCATACGGTGCGCCCGTTCAATGGAGAAATGGGGGGAGAAGCGCGCGTCAGGCAGCAGTGAAGGGAGCAGCCGCTCCATGAAGGCGACGGGGTCGGCGCCCTCTGCACCCTCCGGGAGTCCCAGGACCCGCAAGTTGTTGCGGCGGTTCCTATTTTCGGCGTCCTCCGCCCTGGCCTCCAGCACCTTCACCCTGGATTTCAGGGATACCAGGTCGGCACGGTGGTCCCGCTGCATGTCTTCCACTCCGGCGACTCTGCGCTCCACTTCCGACACTCGTTCGCGGAACCCCTCCATGTCCCGCCGAATCAACGCCGCCTCGACCTGGACGTGGTCGATCTTCGCCGTCAGTGCAGACTGGCAGTTTGTAATGGCCAGCATCAGAGCATCGAAAGCTGGGGAGCCTGTAAGGATCGCGCCGTCCGGCGGTGATTCCTTCTGGGCCTCCATGCGGCAGGCTGAAGGGGAGGTAGTAGGCCCGAGTCGTGGCGGGTGGGGCTGTGCAGGCTTGTTCCGTCTCCCTCGGCCGGATCTGGTTCCCCGCATACCCCGGGAGCTCCAGAGGGTAAGATTTGTAGGATGGAGATAGATTTAAAGCGGTTCCACTCCAGGATCAAAGCAGGATGTTAGTCCGGACCGGGAGCTCAGCAGTTACACGTCTGCTCCCGTCGCCATCTTGGACACGCCCCCGCCGTCTAATGTTTGAGCTACGCCCCCGCACCTACTTCTCCGATAGAGTCCGTATTCTGACCTTAATCTCCTACCTTAAAGGGGAACCCAGAATTTGGGCTGATGCCTACTTAGAAGAGCATGGGGACCTCCTGGGTGCATTTGACACATTCCTGAATGAGATGACGTTACTATATGATGACCCTAATAAGCAGCTCACTGCAGAAAACTCGATCAGAAATCTCAAACAGGGGAAAAGACCAGTGGAGGACTATATATCTGAATTCAAATGTTGGTGCAGGGAGACCCAGTGGTCAGACATTGCTCTCCGAAATCAGTTTCGCTTAGGCTTAACGGATGCGATGAAGGATGAGATTGCCCGTGTTGAAATCCCAGCAATTCTAGAAGATCTTATGCATCTCTCCATTGCAATTGATCGACGCCTCCGCGAAAGGAAGGCCGAACGAGCTAACACATACCTCCCGATACCCTTCAAGAGGTCCAGATCACCCCCCAAGGGTGTGCCTATGGAACTTGGTGCCATTAAAGGACCTTTGTCGTCCGCTGAGAAGCAACGCCGCAGAGCTCAAAATCTCTGCCTATACTGCTCAGCCCCAGACCATCTTGTGTCCAACTGTCCCCTCCTTAAGAGGAACTCAGAAGGTAATTTTCTTCACATTAGCAAGCCTATATCTAGTGGAACAACCTCTAACCAATACATTTTCTTTCCCCTTACCTTACAGTGGGATCAAAAAAGGACTATCATTAACACAATGGTTGACAGCGGTGCCTGTGGTAATTTTATAGATTCAAAAGTTGTAGAATCTAATAAAATTCCTTATGTGTGTAAGCAATTCCCTGTGTCTCTCACTTTTATTGATGGTTCTAGCTCCTCGTCCGGCCCTGTTTTACTCCAAACTATCCCCCTCCTGGTGTCCTGTGGAACTGGCCATACTGAGACCCTATTCTTCGACGTTATTACGTCACCTGTATTCCCAATAGTTCTCGGCCTACCATGGCTACGTCTTCACCAACCTACCTTCCAATGGTCAACCAGTTCCTTAACCCTACAGTCCAATTACTGTAAGGAAACTTGTTATCCTATTTATTCGATCTCATCTACGGAAACTCATCAGGCTATTCTCCCAGCTTACTTACAAGATCTCGCGGATGTCTTCTGTAAGGCCAATGCTGAACAACTCCCCCCACACCGCATTTACGATTGTCCTATTGATCTCATTCCAGACAGTCAAATCCCTACAGCACGAATCTACCCATTGTCACAACCAGAGCTCGTACATCTCAAAGATTACCTCGACGAGAACCTCAAGAAAGGTTTCATCAGACCTTCCACCTCTCCAGCAAGCGCAGCAATGTTCTTCGTTAAAAATAAGGACGGTTCCCTCCGACCAATTATTGACTACCGATCTCTTAATAGCATCACTATAAAGAATAGATATCCCCTACCATTAATCCCAGAACTTATCGAGCGTCTCCAATCCGCCAAAATTTTCACAAAACTAGACCTCAGGGGTGCCTATAATTTGATCAGGATCCGTCCGGGCGATGAATGAAAGACTGCTTTTAAAACTCGGTACGGTCTCTATGAATATATGGTAATGCCATTTGGCTTGTGCAATGCACCCGCCACATTCCAGTGGTTCATCAACGATATTTTTCGCGACTTGCTCGACATCTGTGTTGTTATTTACCTGGACGACATCTTAGTTTTTTCTGACACTCCCGAGGAACACATCAAGCATGTGCGTTGGGTCTTGGCCAGACTCAGAACCCACTCCTTATTCGCAAAACTCGAAAAATGTGTTTTCTCCCAATCTAGTATTTCTTTCTTCGGATATCTTATTACTCCTAAAGGTATCCAGATGGACACCTCCAAAGTCGAGTCCATCCTATCCTGGCCGGTTCCTCATTCGAGGAACGCTCTCCAGCGATTCCTAGGATTTTCTAACTATTACAGAAAATTTATTAAAGATTTCTCAACTATTGTAAAACCACTAACTGCTCTAACCAGCTCAAAGACACCTTTTTCTTGGTCTGAAGAGGCACAGAAATCCTTCGACACACTCAAGCTTAAGTACACCTCTGCTCCAATACTTCAACTCCCTAACCCTCTTTACCATTTCACATTAGAGGTTGATGCCTCACATTTCGCCTTGGGAGCTGTACTTTCCCAAAGACCAACCTTATCTGATCCTTCGCATCCAGTTGCCTTTTACTCCAGGACCTTATCACCAGCCGAGAAGAACTACCCTGTTGGGGAAAAGGAACTCCTCGCTAAAAAAGTTGCTTTAGCTAACTGGAGACATCTATTGGAGGGTTCCACATACCCTATCACAATCCTCACAGACCATCGCAATTTACAGCATCTCAAGGCCTGTAAGACCCTGTCCTCTCGCCAAGTTAGGTGGAGCCTATTTTTCGACAGATTTAATTTCGTCATTTCCTATCGACCGGGTACACAAAATGTTAAGGCTGACTCTCTTTCACGGATGTACGAAGACCAAACAACTGACATCCCCCCACTTTCCATTATTTTTTCCCAACCGATTCATTGGGGCATCTACCACCTTTAAACAGTTGCTTACTCAAAGTCTGTCCAAGGATCCTTCCCAATTACCAAAAGGTCTCATAAGACAACCTAATGGGTTATACACCTTCAACAATAAGATTTACATTCCACCTGATTTACAACTCAAACTCCTTAAACAACTCCACGATTCTCCACTGGCGGGTCATCTTGGTGTTAGCAAAACCATTCACCTTGTTAAAAGAGATTACTGGTGGCCCCACTTATCCAAAACTGTTCAAAATTATGTCAGTTCATGTGTGATTTGTGCCACCAATAAACACTCAAGGAAACCTCCCTACGGTCTTCTAACTTCTATCCCAATACCTGACAGACCATGGGATGTCATATCCTTGGATTTCATAGTCGATCTCCCGAAGTCACAAGGAGCTAATACCATCATGGTCACAGTAGACTTTTTAACGAAGATGGCTCACTTTATTCCCCTAAAGAAATTACCAACATCTCTAGAGACAGCGAAAGCTTTCATCTCCCACATTCTTAAACTTCATGGATTACCTTCCCAAATCATCTCAGACCGTGGCTCCCAGTTCATTTCCAAGTTCTGGAGAGCCCTCTGTCACGCCTTACGAATAGATCATCGAATGTCAACTGCCTACCATCCTCAGACAAACGGACAAACCGAGCGTGTCAACCAGACACTGGAACAGTACCTACGATGCTATTGCACTCATCTGCAGGACGACTGGTTCCATCTGCTGCCACTTGCGGAATTTGCGTATAACAATGCCACAAGCTCTTCCTCTCTTTTCTCACCATTTTACGCAAATTACGGTTTTCATCCCAGCAGTTTACCATCTTCTTCCCTTACTAATAATGTTCCAGCTGCGCAACATTATCTTCTGACCCAGAAGAAGACTCTGAGTACTCTTCGCTCCAATCTTGAAGCGGCTCAACAAAGACAAAAAAGATACTATGATGCTCATAGAAGACTACCCCCTACATACAAGGTTGGTAACTTAGTCTGGCTTTCCACTCGGAATTTACGCCTTAAAATACCGTCAAAGAAACTTGGGCGTCAATACACTGGACCTTTCCCAATTTCCCATATCATCAACAACAATGCTGTCAAACTACTTCTACCTCCAGAATGGAAGATACATCCCTCCTTCCATGTATCACTTATCAAACCCTTCACACCTAACCCATACCCTAACAGAGATCCTCAACCCCCTCCTCCTGTCGACGTGCTTGGTGAGACCGAGTATGAGATTGAGAAGATTCTTGATTCTAAAAAACAGGGTTCCTCCCTTCTATACTTGATACGTTGGAAGGGATATACACATCTTGATGATTCCTGGGAAGATTCTTCACATATTCATGCTCCCCGACTTCTTAGGCAATTCCATCATAGGTATCCTGATCGACCAGCTCCTACAGGGTGCACTATTGGTGCCCCCTTGAGGGGGGGGGTATGTAACGCTGTTGCCGTTACTATCCGCAGTCCGAGCGCAGCTGTATCTTTTTCTAACAGCTGCGCTCCGTTCTGTGACCTGTCCGCGTCACTTCCGGTGCGCGGACATCTGCGCTCCACGCTGGAACGCGGAAGTGCGTCCCAGCGCGCGCCCCATCTCCTTCACAATCATCCGGGCTATTTAAACCCCTAGGTTCGGTGGCAGGGTGTTCGGTTATTCTTGTTGAACCCCTGCCGCCACCTGGGACCCCTGCAAGCTGCTTCACCCCAGCTGGCGGGCAATCACTCTGTCCTTTGGCGCCAAACTCGCCCTATGTCTCACGCAAGGGTGGGTAACTCCTCCCACTTTGAGTTCTTTTCTGTGCACGCTGAAGGCACACGTCACTCCGCTGCACGTGCGCCCAGACTCAAACTACCTGAAGTTAACTCTTTCATCACCAACACAGTCCAACACCACGACAATTCCTGGCTCTCAATGGCGGAACAAATTTCCAAAGTATTTGCCCAAGATAACAGCTAATCCCGAACGAGCCCCCACGTGTAGCACTACCCCCGAAGGAGCTGCTGGTTTGTTTTGTTACCTCGTGTTTCTCTGATTTCTAGGGGTTTTTGGTGAAAGTTGTAGTAACGAAATGTCCACGACAGGTGTCTTTTTCTGTGTTCTTTATTACCCGGCTGGGTAATAACAATAAACATGGCGAAGAGTAGAGGTTTAGAAGAAATGAAAATAGATGATCCAGACGTCAGAAATAGGGAAACAGTCCTGCTCCCACGTGTAATGTCTCTTTCACCACTCCAGCCTGAGTAGGTATAGTGCACCTGGACAGGCCTCTCTCACTAGCCTAGCAGCCAGAATGTCACTCGAACCTTAGGAAAGAAGTCTCTGCCACAGACCCTCCTGGTAATTGAACAGCGGAGATAATTCTCCTTAGCAGACTTGGCACCTGGATCTCCTTCAGGTAGTTTTGAAGTAGAGTACCGACTGACAGGCGGCCAACGTCCAGCCTTTCAGTGTCTGGTTCCCCTGGTCCCCAATGGATAGTCAGGCCCCTATGGGAACACCAGCCTCTCTTGGTACTCCTCAGGCAGACTCTCCACTGTACGGCCTCCTCTGACTGAACGGACGACCCAGGGCTTTCTTAGGTGGGTCTCAGTCGATTACTGAGTCCCCAAGCGGCAGATCGATTGCTCCGGGCCAACATGGTCCCGAAGCCAGGATCCTTGCATTGCATGCGCAACCCCAGCCAGAAAGGCCATTCGCTGGGGCATCGTGAAGTGGCTACCCTAAAGGTGGGCGCCATACGAGGAGAGACCCAGGAAGATGGCGTCTGCCTCATAAATACTCTCTTCCAGCATGCACAGCGAGACCAAACCCTCCTAATAGGCTGCTGGGCAAGAGCACCCAATCCTTGACTCCACTGCTGCCACCTGCCGACCCGGGGTGAGATCAGCACCCCAGAAACAACAGAATGGATCCACAGCACAGCCAAAGCTGAGACAGAGACCCAAATTTGAACAAATCAAGGTGGTCAGAGTGGATTAATTCCCCAACCCCCTCAAAATTTAACAGAGCACCGGTACTGGAAAGTAACCAGGTGCTGCATTAATAAAAAATAAAATAAAAATAAGATATACCCCAATTTATTTTGTATAATGTGAAAGATGATATCACGCTGAGTAAATAGATACCTAACATATCATGCTTTAAAATTGCATGCTTGTGTAATGGGGCCAAGTATTGATTGGGGCTCATGCCGTTTTCTTTCTTAATTTTTATTGCCCCACTGACAGCTGATGACTCATCGGTTGTTAAGGACACAGCTGCACGCTCCTTAACAACCATGACAGTTACTGGATGTTAACCACTTAAGGACCGCCGCATGTACATTTACGTCGGCAGAATGGCACCGACAGGCACATCAACGTATATATACGTTGGTGCCTTGGGGGGGATCGGGGGTCCGATCGGACCCCCCCCCCTACATGCGGCGGTCCGCGCGGCTGCAGGAGCGATCCGACAAGTGGGGGCGGCTATCCGTTTTCATCCGCCCCTCCGGATCGCTCCCAGCCAATGCGCCCGCCTGACCTGTCACTTCCTCCTCCTGTGTAAACACAGGAAGGAGGAAGCGACGTGATCTCTCCCTCGGCGTTTGTTTCAAGCGCCGCTGAGGAGAGATCACAACACAGCAAGTAAGTCCTGCACCAACACTACACTACACACACACAAAATCACATTTAACCCCCGCGATCGCCTCCCGCCCTCCCCCCTGTCACAGTGTCACTGAATGCAGTAATCATACATGTATGATTACTGTATTTAGTGTCAGTGTGACAGACAGTGTGACAGTCAGTCAGTGTTAGTGTCAGGGTAGCCCCCCCACCCCCCCCCCAATAAAGTTTTAACCCCTTGATCACTGCCCTAGTTAACCCTTTCACTCCCTATTGCCAGCATCACTAAGCGATCATTTTTCTGATCGCTGTATTAGTGTCGCTGTTCCCGCTAGGTAGCTAATTTTTTTTAATGCGATTTTTTTTTTACTAAAGACATGCGGCTAAATAAATTTTGGCCTAAATGTTTGACTAAAATTTAGTTTATTGTTTTTTTATTATAACAAAAAGTAAAAAATATTGATTTTTTTCCAAAAATGTCGCTCTATTTTTGTATATAGCGCAAAAAATAAAAATCGCAGAGGCGATCAAATACCACCAAAAGAAAGCTCTATTTGTGGGAAAAAAAGGACGCGAATTTTGTTTGGGAGCCACGTCGCACGACCGCGCAATTGTCTGTTAAAGCGACGCAGTGCCGAATCGCAAAAACCCCTTGGGTCATTTGCCAGCGTATTGGTCCGGGTCTTAAGTGGTTAAGGACACGGGTGGTCGCCCGCTACATAACAACCAGCTAGTAACAGACTGTGGTAAAGATGCATGCTACCACTGGTGGTAAAAACCGCAGGCTTTCAATACTAAAATACTGCATAACTCATGCAGTATTTTAGTAGCATTTTTTTATTGAATGCTAAAAAAGTTTTGGAAAAAGTAAAAAAAAAAAAGATTTGCGGTCTTACCATACGAGGAGAGACCCAGGAAGATGGCGTCTGCCTCATAAATACTCTCTTCCAGCATGCACAGCTAGACCAAACCCTCCTAATAGGCTGCTGGGCAAGAGCACCCAATCCTTGACTCCACTGCTGCCACCTGCCGACCCGGGGTGAGATCAGCACCCCAGAAACAACAGAATGGACCCACAGCACAGCCAAAGCTGAGACAGAGACCCAAATTTGAACAAATCAAGGTGGTCAGAGTGGATTAATTCCCCAACCCCCTCAAAATTTAACAGAGCACCGGTACTGGAAAGTAACCAAGTGCTGCATTAATAAAAAATAAAATAAAAATAAGATATACCCCAATTTATTTTGTATAATGTGAAAGATGATATCACGCTGAGTAAATAGATACCTAACATATCATGCTTTAAAATTGCATGCTTGTGTAATGGGGCCAAGTATTGATTGGGGCTCATGCCGTTTTCTTTCTTAATTTTTATTGCCCCACTGACAGCTGATGACTCATCGGTTGTTAAGGACACAGCTGCACGCTCCTTAACAACCATGACAGTTACTGGATGTTAAGGACACGGGTGGTCGCCCGCTACATAACAACCAGCTAGTAACAGACTGTGGTAAAGATGCATGCTACCACTGGTGGTAAAAACCGCAGGCTTTCACTACTAAAATACTGCATAACTCATGCAGTATTTTAGTAGCATTTTTTTATTGAATGCTAAAAAAGTTTTGGAAAAAGTAAAAACAAAAAAAAGATTTGCGGTCTTACCGCATACTCAGATGAGGTAAGATACCGCTTTGTGAATGGAGCCCAATAATACAAGTCAAAGCTCAGGGCAATAATCCAGCCTCATCTACAGCTGAATGCATAGCACAGAGCATAGGTGTGCATTAAAGTGTGCATGCTAAAGCTCAAACACACACACACACACTTATGTGTATATATATATATATATATATATATATATATATATATATATATATATATATGGCCCCGGCACACTGATCTTCCTGCTGGCATAGAAAAGAGCGTAAGCACTTTTCTTTTGGCATAGCCGGTAAAAGATCTTTCCCATCTTCCCGCCAGCACACAGAGTGATAATGCTAATGCACATGAGGTGATTAGGGTGTGCCCAGGCACACTCGGCACACCCTGTGCTCACGCCTATGGCACAGGGATTAAGACACGCCAAAATGAATGTGAACAGTCCCATCATGTTATTGTAGCTATGCATATAGTGGGAGGAATAGTGACCCATTTTTGGCATCAATGGGAGGAATCGTTCCACATTATTGGTATCAGTGGGGAGAAATGGAACCCCATCATTGGTGTCAGTGAGAGGAATAGTGTCCCATTGTTGGTATCAATGGGAGAAATAGTGCCCCATCATTGGTATCAATGGAAGAAATAGTGTTCCATTATTGCTGTCAGCGGGAGGAATTGTCGGTGACAGTGGCAGGAACTATACAGTGGGCGGAAAAATACTCCAAGGGCCAGATAAAAGCAAGAAAAGGCTGAATCCGATCCCTGGGCCACAGTTTGGAGACCACTGTTCTAAAGAAAAAAAACTGTAAGGGCCATATTCCCATACATTCTGCGGCGGCGTCGCGTAAGCTATTTACACTACGCCGCTACAACTTACAGGAGCAAGTGCCGTATTCTCCAAGCACTTGCTCCGTAATTAACGTAAAGGCCTATTCGCGTCGAGTTACGTAAATGACGTAAAAACCCGACGCTGTCCCGACGGCCATACTTAACATGGCGTGCGTAAAGTTAAACCACCATATAGCAGGGGTAACCTTACGCTTACGGAAACAACGTAAACTATGGCGACTCGGGCGCAAATACGTTCGGGAATCGGCGTATCATGCTCATTTGCATATTCGCCACCTAGCGGCCAGCGTAGTATTGCATTTAAGATCCGACGGTGTACGTGACTTACGCCAGTCGGATCTACGCCGTATCTATGGGTAAATGATTCTAAGAATCACGTCGCATAGATACCCGGGGCCAGAAACAGAGATACGACGGCGTATCTGGAGTTACACCGTCGTATCTCTTAGAGAATCTGGCCCTAAAACTTCACAAACCTTTGAAGCACTTTGAAAAACTTTAGAAAAACAACTTTATTGGCAAAATAATAAAATATATACAAACTTTAAAAACACAGTCAATCTTTTTTTAATTTTCAATTTTTCAATTTTCTTCTCCTCTTGTACCTGACTCATTTCCCCTCCTCTATTGGCAAGTGCCAATTGTTATTATGATGTACTGAGTGTATAATATATCACTGGTATCATTGGGGATAACTGCTGTGGTGTATATTCCATACCATATGACCTGTTAGGCCTCGTACACACGAGGGGATATGTCCGCTGAAAACGGTCCGATGGACCGTTTCAGCAGACATCTCCGCTCGTGTGTATGGGCTAGCGGACAGATTTCTCCACCCGACAGATTTCAAAGCATGCTTTGAAATCCATCCGGTGGAATCTGTCCGCCCGACATGTCTGCTGGTTAGTACACTTACCAGCAGACATGTCGTGCCCCACCGCCGCCGCCGCCGAATGGATTCGGCGCATGCGCGGAAGTGTTTTACTTCCTGGTGCGGTGACGTGGCGATGACGCGGCGGCGTCAACGTCACCACCGCGTCACCGCGCCGTCCGGCGGTGGGGAATTTGATCCGATGGTGTGTACACGCCATCGGATCAAACTCCCGATCGGACATATTCGATGGAAATGGTCCGCGGACCGTTTTCATCGGATATGTCCGATCGTGTGTACGAGGCCTTAGGGTTCCTGTAGTGGGGTATTTAAGTAGAAGATGGTGGGTCTCCAGGGCTATTTCTTTGCCCTTTGGCTGAGGATGTGTCATGGGATGAAAAGGGACCATACAAGGAGAGATGTAGTGGTACACTGAAGTGAGTTGCCCCTTGGCGGGACCCTGAGCAGGACTATTAATGAGTAGACCACCAGAACTAATACAAGTTAAAGGTATGATACACCAAAGCATACTCCTAAAGACTCTGTACAACACATATCTCCTGCGGTCAAAGACTGGGGGTGTCTAGATGCACTGAAATTAAGAAATAAATAGAGGGCGCACCGGCCTAGAGCATTATTCTCAATATATTGCTTTGTTAAATAAAGAAATAATACTCACAAACATACACTTGAGTACAGCATATCAAATATTAGGCAGCTTAAAGGGGAGGTTCCACTAAAAAGAAACTTTTAACATTGCATGTCTCTTTTTAATTACATGTAGAATCGGCTGGTAGTTTAAAAAAAAAACGTCCGTACATACCATTTTCGGCATGTAGTCTCACCGTCGCTTCCGGGTCTGGCGGTCGGGGACAGGCATCCGATCGACGCATACAGAGCGTCACGAGATGCCGAAAGAAGCCGAACGTTGGTGCGGCTCTATACGGCGCATGCGCACCAACGTTCGGCTTCTTTCGGCATCTCGTGATGCGCTGTATGCGTCGATCGGATGCCTGTCAATCAAGTAGGCACACCCATACCCGACCACCAGACCCGGAAGCGACGGTGAGACTACATGCCGAAAATGGTATGTACGGACGTTTTTTTTTTAAACTACCAGCCGATTCTACATGTAATTAAAAAGAGACATGCAATGTTAAAAGTTTCTTTTTAGGGGAACCTCCCCTTTAACGTCCATAGTGTCCCATTGTAGATGAAGACATCCCACAGTAAGACTGCTAACGCATTTCGATGTATTGCCTCTTCATCAACCAGAGTTGGCTCTGAGGAAGAGGTGATATCTCAAAACATGTCAAAAATGTCTTACTGTGGGACGTCTTCATCGACAATGTGACACTATGGACGTTAAGCTGCCTAATATTTGATATGCTGTACTCAAGTGTATGTTTGTGAGTATAATTTCTTTATTTAATAAAGTAAAATATTGAGAATAATGCACTAGGCCGGTGTGCCCTCTATTTATTTCCTAATTTCTGCCCATCAGTGCCGCCTGTCAGTGCCCATCAGTCACACCTATCAGTACCTCCTCATCAGTGCTCAAAAGTGCCGCCTTATCAGTGTCCATCAGTGCCGCCTCATTAGTACCACCTCATTAGTGGCTATCAATGCAGCCTTTCAGTGCCCATTAGTGCACCCTCATCAATGCTCATCAGTGAAGGAGAAAAATTACCTGTTTCCAAAATTGTATAACAAAGTTTGGAATGTTTTTTTTTTTTTTTTTGGTCTTTGTTTATTTAGCAAAAAACCCATGGGTGATTAAATACCACCAAAAGAAAGCTCTATTTGATACAAATTTAGTTTGGGTTCAGTGTTGTGTGACTGCGCAAATGTCATTCAAATTGCTACAGTGCTGAAAGCTGAAAATTGGTCTGGGCAGGAAGGGAGTAAAAGAGCCCAGTAAGCAAGTGCTTAAAGAGAAAGTAAACCCTCTGCAAAAAAACAAAACAGAAAAAACACCATGCAAGACAAAGGCATAATGAGCTAGTATGCATAGCATACTAGCTCATTATTAATTACTTACCTGAGATTGAAGCCCCCGCAGCGGTCCTTGTTCCCCTCCTCCATCCCCACCATCTTTCCCAGAGTGACTTCCGGGTATCGCGGCTCTGGCGCTGTGATTTGCCGGAGCCACGATGACGTCACCCCAGTGCGTGCGCGCGGGAGCTGCCAGTCATGGCACATCCTCTTTTAGAAATGCCACGATCACTCTTTTGCAAATTTGATTAACACTATTTGTTGATAAGCCTAGTTGTGGGAACACAGAAAGGGCGGATTTATCTTTCTTACCATTATTTACAAATTTAACAGGTGTACCTAATAAAGTGGCCAGTGAGTGCATAGTCATACCGTACCTTGCATAACACAGCAAAAAAAACAAAACAACAACTCATGTTTAGTGTTTGTCTGAAGAAATGTATTATCAATCAACTGTGTTTACTCTTTTTAAATCATAATGGCAACATAAACTACCCAAATGACCCTGATCAAAGGTTTACATGCCCTGGTGATTTTGGCCTGATAACATGCACACAAGTTGACACAAAGGGGTTTGAATGGCTATTAAAGGTAAACATCCTCACCTGTGATCTGTTTGTTTGTAATTGGTGTGTGTGTATAAAAGGTCAATGAGTTTCTGGACTCCTGACAGACCCTTGCATCTTTTATCCAGTGCTGCACTGATGTTTCTGGATTCTGAGTCATGGGGAAAGCAAAAGAATTATCAAAATATCTGCAGGAAAAGGTATAGAACAGGAAAGGGATATAAAAAGATCCCCAAGGAATTGAGAATACCAATCAGCAGTGTTCAAACTCTAATCAAGAAGTGGAAAATTAGGGGTTCTGTTAAAACCAAACCACGGTCAGGTAGACCAACTAAAAATTCACAACTGCCAGGAAAATTGTTCGGAATGCAAAGAAAAACCCACAAATAACTTATGTCCTTAGGAGAAGCCCGGCCAAACGAGCCCAGGCTGGTCTTCTTCTTTAAAGCTTGCCCCTTTTGCCTATGAATGAAAAAATGAATGAAAAACTTATATAGCGCGGCACATGCGAACCAAATCGCCTCTGGGCGCTAGTTGTATCCGTCTCTCTTGACATCAAAAGAGCAGAGTTTTAATCTGTCTTCTGAAGGTCAGGTGGTTTTCCTCCAACCGAATGCTGGTTGGTAAAGCGTTCCAAAGTCTGGGACCCTGGACAGCAAACCTTCTTTCTCCTTTGGACTTGAATCTGGCTTTGGGTACTTTGACCAAATTTTGGTCACTGGATCGCAGAGCGCGATTGGGGTTGTGGGGTTCTATTTTATCGCAAAGATATTGCTGGGGGTTTTCCATGGATGCATTTATGGGTCAGACAGAGCGCTTTAAAAGCAATTCTGTCTTTTACCGGCAACCAGTGAAGGGATCTCAGCGACGGTGAGATTGATTCCCAGGGTTTTCTTCCCAGTCACCAGTCTGGCGGCCGTATTTTGTACGACTTGCAGACGAGCGATTTGGTACTTTGGGAGTCCGAGGTAGAGAGCATTTGCATAGTCCAGTCTGGAGTTCACAATTGTTCCCACCACGACTGGCACATCTTCTTTGGGAATAAATGGGATCAGTCTGCGGAGTAGGCGCAGCAGATGGTGAGATCCGCTGACTACTGACCCTATTTGTGCGTCCATAGTCATGTGGGTGTCAAAAATTATCCCAAGACTTTTGACTTTGGCGCTAGGGGAGATGATCTGGCCCAGAATGGGTGGAGGTGTCAAGGTTGTTGTGAGTTGACTCTTGCGACTGGCCTGAAACAGAAGAAGTTCTGTTTTAGAATTGTTGAGTTTGAGATAACTCCTAGTCATCCACTTTTCTATTGAAGAGAGACAATTCTCTAAGCTGAGATGACGATCCTTTCTATTGCAGATGCGAAAATACAGTTGCGTATCGTCTGCATATGAGTGATAAAGTAGTTGTTGACTACTGATGACTTCAAAGAGAGGTCGAAGATAGATGTTGAAGAGCACCGGTGATAGAGGTGAGCCTTGGGGGACTCCACATGACACCGTGCGTTTTCCAGAAATGAACGGTCCCAATTTCACCGTTTGAGATCGGTTTCCCAAAAAAGAGGAAAACCATGGTAAATCACTCTCTGACTCCGGCTACCTCAGTCAGCCGAGTCAGTAGCAGTTTGTGATCTACGGTGTCAAAGGCTGCGATTAGGTCCAGCAGAACCAGGAGACAAGATTCTCCTTCGTCTGCGGCCTCCAGAACGTCGTCCCATATTTTGAGCAGTGCTGTTTCCGTCCCGTGTCCGGGACGGAATCCCGATTGCAGTGGATCGAGTAAGTTGTGGGTATCTAGATGCTGTTGCAGCTGTTGTACCACCACTTTCTCCATTACCTTAGAGAAAACGTTTAGCATTGTTATGGGACGGCGGTGATTTGGGTCCTTGGGATCCAGGGTAGGTTTCTTCAAGATGGGCTGGATTGTGCCCTCTTTCAGCAGGGAGGGCACTATGCCTTCCTTAAATGACTGGTTTATAAGCTGCGTAATGGGAGGCGCCAGGATATCGGCACATTCCTTTAGCAGCTTAGTGGGGATGATATCATTAGGCGAAGTGCTGTTACGCAATGCGCCGATGATATTTTCTGTGTCCTCGATTTTTTCCAAAAATGTCGCTCTATTTTTGTATATAGCGCAAAAAATAAAAATCGCAGAGGCGATCAAATACCACCAAAAGAAAGCTCTATTTGTGGGAAAAAAAGGACGCGAATTTTGTTTGGGAGCCACGTCGCACGACCGCGCAATTGTCTGTTAAAGCGACGCAGTGCCGAATCGCAAAAACCCCTTGGGTCATTTGCCAGCGTATTGGTCCGGGTCTTAAGTGGTTAAGGACACGGGTGGTCGCCCGCTACATAACAACCAGCTAGTAACAGACTGTGGTAAAGATGCATGCTACCACTGGTGGTAAAAACCGCAGGCTTTCAATACTAAAATACTGCATAACTCATGCAGTATTTTAGTAGCATTTTTTTATTGAATGCTAAAAAAGTTTTGGAAAAAGTAAAAAAAAAAAAGATTTGCGGTCTTACCATACGAGGAGAGACCCAGGAAGATGGCGTCTGCCTCATAAATACTCTCTTCCAGCATGCACAGCTAGACCAAACCCTCCTAATAGGCTGCTGGGCAAGAGCACCCAATCCTTGACTCCACTGCTGCCACCTGCCGACCCGGGGTGAGATCAGCACCCCAGAAACAACAGAATGGACCCACAGCACAGCCAAAGCTGAGACAGAGACCCAAATTTGAACAAATCAAGGTGGTCAGAGTGGATTAATTCCCCAACCCCCTCAAAATTTAACAGAGCACCGGTACTGGAAAGTAACCAGGTGCTGCATTAATAAAAAATAAAATAAAAATAAGATATACCCCAATTTATTTTGTATAATGTGAAAGATGATATCACGCTGAGTAAATAGATACCTAACATATCATGCTTTAAAATTGCATGCTTGTGTAATGGGGCCAAGTATTGATTGGGGCTCATGCCGTTTTCTTTCTTAATTTTTATTGCCCCACTGACAGCTGATGACTCATCGGTTGTTAAGGACACAGCTGCACGCTCCTTAACAACCATGACAGTTACTGGATGTTAAGGACACGGGTGGTCGCCCGCTACATAACAACCAGCTAGTAACAGACTGTGGTAAAGATGCATGCTACCACTGGTGGTAAAAACCGCAGGCTTTCACTACTAAAATACTGCATAACTCATGCAGTATTTTAGTAGCATTTTTTTATTGAATGCTAAAAAAGTTTTGGAAAAAGTAAAAACAAAAAAAAGATTTGCGGTCTTACCGCATACTCAGATGAGGTAAGATACCGCTTTGTGAATGGAGCCCAATAATACAAGTCAAAGCTCAGGGCAATAATCCAGCCTCATCTACAGCTGAATGCATAGCACAGAGCATAGGTGTGCATTAAAGTGTGCATGCTAAAGCTCAAACACACACACACACACTTATGTGTATATATATATATATATATATATATATATATATATATATATATATATATATGGCCCCGGCACACTGATCTTCCTGCTGGCATAGAAAAGAGCGTAAGCACTTTTCTTTTGGCATAGCCGGTAAAAGATCTTTCCCATCTTCCCGCCAGCACACAGAGTGATAATGCTAATGCACATGAGGTGATTAGGGTGTGCCCAGGCACACTCGGCACACCCTGTGCTCACGCCTATGGCACAGGGATTAAGACACGCCAAAATGAATGTGAACAGTCCCATCATGTTATTGTAGCTATGCATATAGTGGGAGGAATAGTGACCCATTTTTGGCATCAATGGGAGGAATCGTTCCACATTATTGGTATCAGTGGGGAGAAATGGAACCCCATCATTGGTGTCAGTGAGAGGAATAGTGTCCCATTGTTGGTATCAATGGGAGAAATAGTGCCCCATCATTGGTATCAATGGAAGAAATAGTGTTCCATTATTGCTGTCAGCGGGAGGAATTGTCGGTGACAGTGGCAGGAACTATACAGTGGGCGGAAAAATACTCCAAGGGCCAGATAAAAGCAAGAAAAGGCTGAATCCGATCCCTGGGCCACAGTTTGGAGACCACTGTTCTAAAGAAAAAAAACTGTAAGGGCCATATTCCCATACATTCTGCGGCGGCGTCGCGTAAGCTATTTACACTACGCCGCTACAACTTACAGGAGCAAGTGCCGTATTCTCCAAGCACTTGCTCCGTAATTAACGTAAAGGCCTATTCGCGTCGAGTTACGTAAATGACGTAAAAACCCGACGCTGTCCCGACGGCCATACTTAACATGGCGTGCGTAAAGTTAAACCACCATATAGCAGGGGTAACCTTACGCTTACGGAAACAACGTAAACTATGGCGACTCGGGCGCAAATACGTTCGGGAATCGGCGTATCATGCTCATTTGCATATTCGCCACCTAGCGGCCAGCGTAGTATTGCATTTAAGATCCGACGGTGTACGTGACTTACGCCAGTCGGATCTACGCCGTATCTATGGGTAAATGATTCTAAGAATCACGTCGCATAGATACCCGGGGCCAGAAACAGAGATACGACGGCGTATCTGGAGTTACACCGTCGTATCTCTTAGAGAATCTGGCCCTAAAACTTCACAAACCTTTGAAGCACTTTGAATGTATCTTGCAGATTTCAACTGAAAGTTTAAAGTTTGAAAACGTCTATAACAGGAGCCATGAACACAATTTGCATTCTCTATCGCTAGAGGAATTGCCTTTGAGGTGGAGATTAGAGGTGCAGGCATGCACTTTAATAGGTTTGCTCTGATGTCACATCAAACAATCACCTTGTACTTCTCAGTACCTGTTTCCCATCACTGTGTCCCTTTTGGTACATTAAAGTGACAATGTGGATTATTTTATGTAAAGAAGGATATGACTGAACAAAGTCAAATTTTTCTCATATACCCCACATATCACATTAACAGAAAACAAATCTTGATGACAAAAACTTTAGAAAAACAACTTTATTGGCAAAATAATAAAATATATACAAACTTTAAAAACACAGTCAATCTTTTTTTAATTTTCAATTTTTCAATTTTCTTCTCCTCTTGTACCTGACTCATTTCCCCTCCTCTATTGGCAAGTGCCAATTGTTATTATGATGTACTGAGTGTATAATATATCACTGGTATCATTGGGGATAACTGCTGTGGTGTATATTCCATACCATATGACCTGTTAGGCCTCGTACACACGAGGGGATATGTCCGCTGAAAACGGTCCGATGGACCGTTTCAGCAGACATCTCCGCTCGTGTGTATGGGCTAGCGGACAGATTTCTCCACCCGACAGATTTCAAAGCATGCTTTGAAATCCATCCGGTGGAATCTGTCCGCCCGACATGTCTGCTGGTTAGTACACTTACCAGCAGACATGTCGTGCCCCACCGCCGCCGCCGCCGAATGGATTCGGCGCATGCGCGGAAGTGTTTTACTTCCTGGTGCGGTGACGTGGCGATGACGCGGCGGCGTCAACGTCACCACCGCGTCACCGCGCCGTCCGGCGGTGGGGAATTTGATCCGATGGTGTGTACACGCCATCGGATCAAACTCCCGATCGGACATATTCGATGGAAATGGTCCGCGGACCGTTTTCATCGGATATGTCCGATCGTGTGTACGAGGCCTTAGGGTTCCTGTAGTGGGGTATTTAAGTAGAAGATGGTGGGTCTCCAGGGCTATTTCTTTGCCCTTTGGCTGAGGATGTGTCATGGGATGAAAAGGGACCATACAAGGAGAGATGTAGTGGTACACTGAAGTGAGTTGCCCCTTGGCGGGACCCTGAGCAGGACTATTAATGAGTAGACCACCAGAACTAATACAAGTTAAAGGTATGATACACCAAAGCATACTCCTAAAGACTCTGTTGCACCTTGATGCAATCAGTGTCTCTTTACCACATGATCAGCTGTGTCCAATCACAGATGTAAAAAGAAGCTGGTGATCGGCAACCGGCATCCCTAAAAGGGACATGTACACTGATAATCAGGGCACTGATTATCAGTGTTTTGATTATCAGTGCAGTCCCAACAGTGCCCACAAGTGCTGCCAATCAGTGCCCATCAGTACCTCCTCATCAGTGTCACCTACCAGTGCCAATCAGTGCTGCCTATAATTGCCCATTAGTGCTGCCTATCAGTGCCCATTAGTGCCGCCTATCAGTGCCTTGACATATACAACACATATCTCCTGCGGTCAAAGACTGGGGGTGTCTAGATGCACTGAAATTAAGAAATAAATAGAGGGCGCACCGGCCTAGAGCATTATTCTCAATATATTGCTTTGTTAAATAAAGAAATAATACTCACAAACATACACTTGAGTACAGCATATCAAATATTAGGCAGCTTAAAGGGGAGGTTCCACTAAAAAGAAACTTTTAACATTGCATGTCTCTTTTTAATTACATGTAGAATCGGCTGGTAGTTTAAAAAAAAAACGTCCGTACATACCATTTTCGGCATGTAGTCTCACCGTCGCTGGCGGTCGGGGACAGGCATCCGATCGACGCATACAGAGCGTCACGAGATGCCGAAAGAAGCCGAACGTTGGTGCGGCTCTATACGGCGCATGCGCACCAACGTTCGGCTTCTTTCGGCATCTCGTGATGCGCTGTATGCGTCGATCGGATGCCTGTCAATCAAGTAGGCACACCCATACCCGACCACCAGACCCGGAAGCGACGGTGAGACTACATGCCGAAAATGGTATGTACGGACGTTTTTTTTTTAAACTACCAGCCGATTCTACATGTAATTAAAAAGAGACATGCAATGTTAAAACCTCCCCTTTAACGTCCATAGTGTCCCATTGTAGATGAAGACATCCCACAGTAAGACTGCTAACGCATTTCGATGTATTGCCTCTTCATCAACCAGAGTTGGCTCTGAGGAAGAGGTGATATCTCAAAACATGTCAAAAATGTCTTACTGTGGGACGTCTTCATCGACAATGTGACACTATGGACGTTAAGCTGCCTAATATTTGATATGCTGTACTCAAGTGTATGTTTGTGAGTATAATTTCTTTATTTAATAAAGTAAAATATTGAGAATAATGCACTAGGCCGGTGTGCCCTCTATTTATTTCCTAATTTCTGCCCATCAGTGCCGCCTGTCAGTGCCCATCAGTCACACCTATCAGTACCTCCTCATCAGTGCTCAAAAGTGCCGCCTTATCAGTGTCCATCAGTGCCGCCTCATTAGTACCACCTCATTAGTGGCTATCAATGCAGCCTTTCAGTGCCCATTAGTGCACCCTCATCAATGCTCATCAGTGAAGGAGAAAAATTACCTGTTTCCAAAATTGTATAACAAAGTTTGGAATGTTTTTTTTTTTTTTTTGGTCTTTGTTTATTTAGCAAAAAACCCATGGGTGATTAAATACCACCAAAAGAAAGCTCTATTTGATACAAATTTAGTTTGGGTTCAGTGTTGTGTGACTGCGCAAATGTCATTCAAATTGCTACAGTGCTGAAAGCTGAAAATTGGTCTGGGCAGGAAGGGAGTAAAAGAGCCCAGTAAGCAAGTGCTTAAAGAGAAAGTAAACCCTCTGCAAAAAAACAAAACAGAAAAAACACCATGCAAGACAAAGGCATAATGAGCTAGTATGCATAGCATACTAGCTCATTATTAATTACTTACCTGAGATTGAAGCCCCCGCAGCGGTCCTTGTTCCCCTCCTCCATCCCCACCATCTTTCCCAGAGTGACTTCCGGGTATCGCGGCTCTGGCGCTGTGATTTGCCGGAGCCACGATGACGTCACCCCAGTGCGTGCGCGCGGGAGCTGCCAGTCATGGCACATCCTCTTTTAGAAATGCCACGATCACTCTTTTGCAAATTTGATTAACACTATTTGTTGATAAGCCTAGTTGTGGGAACACAGAAAGGGCGGATTTATCTTTCTTACCATTATTTACAAATTTAACAGGTGTACCTAATAAAGTGGCCAGTGAGTGCATAGTCATACCGTACCTTGCATAACACAGCGAAAAAAACAAAACAACAACTCATGTTTAGTGTTTGTCTGAAGAAATGTATTATCAATCAACTGTGTTTACTCTTTTTAAATCATAATGGCAACATAAACTACCCAAATGACCCTGATCAAAGGTTTACATGCCCTGGTGATTTTGGCCTGATAACATGCACACAAGTTGACACAAAGGGGTTTGAATGGCTATTAAAGGTAAACATCCTCACCTGTGATCTGTTTGTTTGTAATTGGTGTGTGTGTATAAAAGGTCAATGAGTTTCTGGACTCCTGACAGACCCTTGCATCTTTTATCCAGTGCTGCACTGATGTTTCTGGATTCTGAGTCATGGGGAAAGCAAAAGAATTATCAAAATATCTGCAGGAAAAGGTATAGAACAGGAAAGGGATATAAAAAGATCCCCAAGGAATTGAGAATACCAATCAGCAGTGTTCAAACTCTAATCAAGAAGTGGAAAATTAGGGGTTCTGTTAAAACCAAACCACGGTCAGGTAGACCAACTAAAAATTCACAACTGCCAGGAAAATTGTTCGGAATGCAAAGAAAAACCCACAAATAACTTATGTCCTTAGGAGAAGCCCGGCCAAACGAGCCCAGGCTGGTCTTCTTCTTTAAAGCTTGCCCCTTTTGCCTATGAATGAAAAAATGAATGAAAAACTTATATAGCGCGGCACATGCAAACCAAATCGCCTCTGGGCGCTAGTTGTATCCGTCTCTCTTGACATCAAAAGAGCAGAGTTTTAATCTGTCTTCTGAAGGTCAGGTGGTTTTCCTCCAACCGAATGCTGGTTGGTAAAGCGTTCCAAAGTCTGGGACCCTGGACAGCAAACCTTCTTTCTCCTTTGGACTTGAATCTGGCTTTGGGTACTTTGACCAAATTTTGGTCACTGGATCGCAGAGCGCGATTGGGGTTGTGGGGTTCTATTTTATCGCAAAGATATTGCTGGGGGTTTTCCATGGATGCATTTATGGGTCAGACAGAGCGCTTTAAAAGCAATTCTGTCTTTTACCGGCAACCAGTGAAGGGATCTCAGCGACGGTGAGATTGATTCCCAGGGTTTTTTCCCAGTCACCAGTCTGGCGGCCGTATTTTGTACGACTTGCAGACGAGCGATTTGGTACTTTGGGAGTCCGAGGTAGAGAGCATTTGCATAGTCCAGTCTGGAGTTCACAATTGTTCCCACCACGACTGGCACATCTTCTTTGGGAATAAATGGGATCAGTCTGCGGAGTAGGCGCAGCAGATGGTGAGATCCGCTGACTACTGACCCTATTTGTGCGTCCATAGTCATGTGGGTGTCAAAAATGATCCCAAGACTTTTGACTTTGGCGCTAGGGGAGATGATCTGGCCCAGAATGGGTGGAGGTGTCAAGGTTGTTGTGAGTTGACTCTTGCGACTGGCCTGAAACAGAAGAAGTTCTGTTTTAGAATTGTTGAGTTTGAGATAACTCCTAGTCATCCACTTTTCTATTGAAGAGAGACAATTCTCTAAGCTGAGATGACGATCCTTTCTATTGCAGATGCGAAAATACAGTTGCGTATCGTCTGCATATGAGTGATAAAGTAGTTGTTGACTACTGATGACTTCAAAGAGAGGTCGAAGATAGATGTTGAAGAGCACCGGTGAAAGAGGTGAGCCTTGGGGGACTCCACATGACACCGTGCGTTTTCCAGAAATGAACGGTCCCAATTTCACCGTTTGAGATCGGTTTCCCAAAAAAGAGGAAAACCATGGTAAATCACTCTCTGACTCCGGCTACCTCAGTCAGCCGAGTCAGTAGCAGTTTGTGATCTACGGTGTCAAAGGCTGCGATTAGGTCCAGCAGAACCAGGAGACAAGATTCTCCTTCGTCTGCGGCCTCCAGAACGTCGTCCCATATTTTGAGCAGTGCTGTTTCCGTCCCGTGTCCGGGACGGAATCCCGATTGCAGTGGATCGAGTAAGTTGTGGGTATCTAGATGCTGTTGCAGCTGTTGTACCACCACTTTCTCCATTACCTTAGAGAAAACGTTTAGCATTGTTATGGGACGGCGGTGATTTGGGTCCTTGGGATCCAGGGTAGGTTTCTTCAAGATGGGCTGGATTGTGCCCTCTTTCAGCAGGGAGGGCACTATGCCTTCCTTAAATGACTGGTTTATAAGCTGCGTAATGGGAGGCGCCAGGATATCGGCACATTCCTTTAGCAGCTTAGTGGGGATGATATCATTAGGCGAAGTGCTGTTACGCAATGCGCCGATGATATTTTCTGTGTCCTCGATGGAAATGGGTTCCAAAGTGAACTTTGTTGGTTGTAGTGTATTCCTCTGGGTACTGTGTGGTAGCTCAGGGGTATTGTTTTGCGAAATGCTTTCCCGGATTTCCTCAATTTTATTGATGAAGAAATCCGACAATTCATTGCAAAATTCTTGGGTGTCTGTGTTGGGGGCTTCAAGACAGTGTGGATTCATGGTCTGTGAGACCAGCTTGAAGAGATCCCGGGGGCGGGTTAAAGCGCTGTTAATAGCCATGGAAAAATAGTTTTTCTTGGCTTTGAAGATTTCTATGTGGTATCTTCTAGTTGCTGCTTTGTAGAAGGCGAGGTTCGTCTCGGAAGCGTTTCTTTTCCAGGCGGCTTCTGCCCTTCTACGCTCTTGCTTCAGTAGCGATAGCTGGTTGTTGAACCAGCCTGCCTTGTTTTTCCGGGTAAGGACTTTGTGTTCTGGCGCTACTAAGTCGGCTGACTGTAGTAGGGCTGCATTTATGGCATCCAGAATATCTGCGGCCGTTTGTCTTGGTTGCATTGTTTTAATTTTATTTTCCAAGGTAGATTTGAAGAGTTCCGAATGGAGCTTCTTCTGAGATCTAGACCAGTGTGTTGTCACTGGCTTGGGTGTTTTTATCAATAGGGCCGTATTGGAAATTATGAATTTAATTGCATGGTGATCCGTCCATGGCAATGGTTCATTTTCCAAAATACTTACTTTCAGATTTTGTCCGAAGATAAGATCGAGTGTGTGACCTGAAGTATGTGTGGGCTCATGTACTAGTTGCTGAAGGCCTAATCCTTCCAGATGGTCGATACAGGCGTCGGCCACGGGGTCTTGTGAGGAGTTGGCCCAGAGATTGAAATCTCCGAGCAGCAAAAGGTGTTTGCTGGTTATGGTGTAAGTGGAGATGAACTCTGACCATGGGGGTGAAAACTGCAATTTAGGCCCTGGTGGCCTATAGCAGAGCAGAATACGGACGGTCTCCTGGGGGTTTGTTTGCAGTTGGAGAGTAAGGGTTTCCATAAATGGAAGCGAGTGCTGAAGGGCTGGTTTAGAGATCACAAGATGCGTCTTATGAATCACCGCCAGTCCTCCACCTCTTTGCCCTATTCTGTTTTCAGTGATAATCCGGTAGTGTTCTGGCACCAGTTCTCCAAGAATGGTGTTACAGTCGGCTGTAAGCCAGCTTTCTGTAATAAAAAGACAGTCTAAGTTGTTCTGTAGAATGAAATCATGGATTTCTAATCGGTGCCTTACTGCCGATCTTGTATTGATCAAAGCACATGATATGTGCTTTGCTTGGGGTGGGTCGCTAAATTTTTTTCCTGATGATCGACGATCGATCCTCAAGAGTTGCTCAAATCTCAGGGCCTTTTTGGTGACGGCTGGTAGCTTCGTGGCAAATTGCCTCAGGCCCCAGATGATTTCTGCCGAATATTGCCAGACGGCCATATTCCGCCGGGGGGGGGGGGGGAGGGTGGTCAGGTGGCGGTGGGGAGTAGATTCCTTGAATCCTTTCTCCTGGATATTTTTATTTGGTCCAGAGGAAGGCAAAAAAAAACCCTGGTTCAGCTAAGCCAATCTGCTGGTCAGGGAAAAAAATTCCTTCCTGATCCCTCAGAGGCGATCGGTTGAGACCCTGGATCAAATCTAATGATCTGGTGAGGGGATGACGTGAAGGGAGTAGTTCCTGCTTGGGGGGTGTACCAAGCTGGGCCACCAATTTGGTGCAAATAACCCCAGAGAGGGGGTAGTTGGCTGCTAGGGAGGTGGATGGGGACACCTGTGGGTAGGGTGGGAGAGTTGGGCGAAAGCACTAGGGCAATACAGCTTGCTGTAGCCGTGCGCCGCTAGGCCGCAGTTGAAGCCGCGGACTTTCCTAAGCCGCGGCTCCCGCGGACCTAGCGTGGCTGGCGCGGACCGGCGAGAACAGCCAGGGTACAGTGGCAGGGATGTGGGGACGGGTTGGGGGTACCTTGAGTGCGGTCTAGGGCGAAAGCACCGGGGCGATGCAAAATGCTGAGGCCGTGCGCCGCTAGGCCACAGTTGAAGCCGCGGACTTTCCTAAGCCGCGGCTCCCGCGGACCTAGCATGGCTGGCGCGGACCGGCGAAAACGGCAAGGGAAACAGCGGGGGGATGTGGGTACGGGCTGGGGGGACCTCGATTGCGGCCTGGGTGAGAGGAGCTAAATTTCCAGGTCTGGTTTTGGCGGTTATCCTGAAAAGGACGGCCGTCCTTGATCCTGGGGGGGACAGGCTGGATTACCTGTGTGAAGGCTGTGTGAAGGCTCAGATGGCTCAGATGCTCCAAAGAGGGGGGGAAGGAGTGCTGGAGGCGGCTGGAGGTGGAGGTGGAGGAGATCCGGGATCCAGGTAAGATGCGGCTGGCTGGACAGGGGAACCCTGACTACCTGCTAGCTACACCTGCCTGGAGCTATAGCTCGCACGCTCCTACTCCTAGGAGACGTGTGCCATGTGAGCTCCTGTAGCTAATCCAGCTGCCTCAACTCAACTGACTGAGTGGAGAGGTTGTATCATGCCAATCTCTGCTCTAATGAAGGAAAGTCACCACCTGAAGAATGTTGAGAATCTGACACTTCTAGTAGTGTCAGATGTTTAGTCCTCACTACACCCAAGGGTTTAATTCACTGACCTCTACTGTGTCCAGTAGCAATTTTGGGGCCAGCACAAGCAACCACAGGCTTAAACACTTTGCTCTACTAACTGTATGCTTGTTCGAGGTATGTGATCCAAATAATAGCCAGTCATTCAGCACGTGCTGATAGTGATCGGCATTGGCTGCCTTCCTATTTCCCTCAGCACAGGTTTTCTTCAAGTTTCCTTGCATTACATTGTTCATACTGCACATGCCAAGTGTGATCTGTTTGTGAAATGATTTCCCAATTAAACCTTTCAGAGGTTATGGATTTGTTGCTACTATGCTTTGTTTCTAAGAACAATATTGATTAAACTTTCATAGTGAAGTGGTTTTCCTGAGGACCTCTAATGTACGTGCCAGCTGAGGCAAAGTGGTGAATGAATCAGATGCAGAGTTAGATCGTTACAAAAATAAACATTGACTGTAAACATAGAATTATACCATTAAAGGGGTTGTAAAGGAATTTTTTTCCCCCTAAATAGCTTCCTTTACCTTAGTGCAGTCCTCCTTCACTTACCTCGTCCTTCCATTTTGCTTTTAAATGTCCTTATTTCTTCTGAGAAATCCTCACTTCCTGTTCTTCTGTCTGTAACTCAACACCGTAATGCAAGGCTTTCTTCCTGGTGTGGAGAAAGCCTCTTCAGGGGGGAGGGGGCGAGCAGGAGAGTCAGGACGCCCACTAACACACAGCTCCTTTCTCTATCTGCAAAGTAGAGAGTGTCCTGACTTGCCTGCTCGCCCCCTCCCCCTCAAGAGGCTTTCTCCACACCAGTAAGAAAGCCTCGCATTACGGTGTTGAGTTACAGACAGAAAAACAGGAAGTGAGGATTTCTCAGAAGAAATAAGGACATTTAAAAGCAAAATGGAAGGATGAGGTAAGTGAAGGAGGATTGCACTACGGTAAAGGAAACTATTTAGGGAAAAATTATTTCCTTTACAACCCCTTTAAGAACCCCCTATAGGGACTTTACCGAAAGGTATGATCACACTCTTTAATGATAACAGCATAGAGCCTCCAACATGGCTGACCACTCAACTTGTTGTTCTATGTCTAAAGTGCAATAGAATTGTATTATAGTCATGTCCAGTGGTTGGTCATGTAGGAGTTGTAGTTTTCTATATATAAAGTGTAGTAGAATTGTATTATGATCATGTGGTAGTGGTAAGTTATGTTGGGGGTGTAGTGTTCTATGTACAGTATAGCTTATGGTCATGTCCAGTAGCTGGTCATCTTGGAGGTGTGGTGTTCTATGTATGGAGAAGAATATAATTGTATTATGATCATGTCCAATGGTTGGTCATGTTGGGTTTGTAGCAGTCTATGTATAGAGCGCGATAGAATTGTATTATGGTCATGTCCAGTAGACATGTGCATTCGTTTTCGTCCAAATTTCAGCTATTTTTGTTATTGTTTTAACAAACCGAAATGAAAGTGCAGAATACGAAAACCGAAAGATCCGACATAAACAAATGCTTTATTTTCGTTTTCGTCGGTCAAATGTGCCTAACCTTAACTCTATTAGTCCAAGATTATTGTACATAGAGAGAAAAGATTCGACATTATAGAGAGAAAAGATTCGACATAGGCCGCGTACACACGATCAAATCTATCAAACGGTCCGTGTGTACGGGCGGACAGACAGGTTTTTCCAGCAGACAAATTTTAAAGCATGCTTTAAAATATGTCTGCTGGGAACCCGTCCGTCCGACATGTCTGCTGGTTAGTACATTAACCAGCAGACATATCTGCCCGCACATGCGTCGAAGTGTTTTACTTCCTGGTGACGGTGACGTGGCGGCGTCAACGTCACTGCGCTGCCACATCAAACCAATATATCCCAGCAGACAAATCCGATCAAATCGGTCTGTCAGACCGATTTGATCAGATTTATTTGGTCGTGTGTACGCGGCCTTAGAGAGAAAAGATTCTACATTATAGAGAGAAAAGATTTGACATTATAGAGAGAAAAGATTCAACATTATAGAGAGAAAAGATTTGACATTATAGAGAGAAAAGATTCTACATTATAGAGAGAAAAGATTCGACATTATAGAGAGAAAAGATTCAACAATATATAGAGAGAAAAGATTCAACATTATAGAGAGAAAAGATTCGACATTATAGAGAGAAAAGATTTAACATTATAGAGAGAAAAGATTTAACATTATAGAGAGAAAAGATTCTACATTATAGAGAGAAAAGATTCGACATTATATAGAGAGAAAAGATTCGACATTATAGAGAGAAAAAAGATTCGACATTATAGAGAGAAAAAATTCGACATTATAGAGAGAAAAGATTTGACATTATAGAGAGAAAGGATTCGACATTATAGAGAGAAAAAATTCGACATTATAGAGAGAAAAGATTCGACATTATAGAGAGAAAGGATTCGACATTATAGAGAGAAAAGATTCAACATTATAGAGAGAAAAGATTTGACATTATAGAGAGAAAGGATTCGACATTATAGAGAGAAAAAATTCGACATTATAGAGAGAAAAGATTCGACATTATAGAGAGAAAGGATTCGACATTATAGAGAGAAAAGATTCAACATTATAGAGAGAAAAGATTCGACATTATAGAGAGAAAAGATTCAACATTATAGAGAGAAAAGATTCAACATTATAGAGAGAAAAAATTTGACATTATAGAGAGAAAAGATTCGACATTATAGAGAGAAAGGATTCGACATTATAGAGAGAAAAAATTCGACATTATAGAGAGAAAAGATTTGACATTATAGAGAGAAAGGATTCGACATTATAGAGAGAAAAAAATCGACATTATAGAGAGAAAAGATTCGACATTATAGAGAGAAAGGATTCGACATTATAGAGAGAAAAGATTCAACATTATAGAGAGAAAAGATTTGACATTATAGAGAGAAAAGATTTGACATTATAGAGAGAAAAGATTCAACATTATAGAGAGAAAAGATTCGACATTATAGAGAGAAAGGATTCGACATTATAGAGAGAAAAGATTCAACATTATAGAGAGAAAAGATTCGACATAGAGAGAAAAGTTTTGACATTATAGAGAGAAGATTCGACATTATAGAGAGAATTGATTTTCAATTTATTTTTATTGGTCTTTTTATTAAATACATAACAGTTTTAATTTAAACACAATTCTATCACATGATGTATTAGTCCCTACTCAATATTCAATATATAGAATCTTAATCAATTTCCATAATTCCCTTTAAAACAACATTTGCTACAACATATACCTACATTTTCAACTATCTTCCATTTCCTTTCATCCTCATCCATTCATCCAAAAAAAAAAAAAAAACATACCCCCCCTATTCTCTCCCTTTCCATGTGCTTATTTTATATTTTGTTTATATTTCCCCTTCGTATTTTTCCTTAGTTTTCATTTATAGATATTCTTTCATTCTTTTTGAGAGCCGAAATTCATCCCAATAGAATTGTATTACATAGTTACATAGTTGGTAAGGTTGAAAAAAAGACACAAGTCCGACCTGCTGTGTGTGCGCTTTTGTGTTAATATTACCTTGTATATCCCTGTATGTTGTGGTTGTTTAGGTGCCTATCTAATCGTTTTTGAAATTATCGATGCTCCCCGCTCAAACCACTGCTTTGTAGCGCTGGTCTCCCAACGAGTTGGGTGCTATTCTAAATTTAGAGGTGTCTGAGCCAATAGTTGTGCTCAGACTGTTAATTCTATTTAAATTAGCCTCTGTTTTGGCTATGGTTGTGCTTGGTAGAAGTTTCCCTTGTTGCCTGTAGGTGACGTTACCACTTCAGGCCCATGTTGAAACTCGGGCAAACCATAGTGTGTTGGGTGAAGAGTGGTGCCTGCTGTGCATGCTGGGAGGGGATACTTAAGGGGCAGACACCGTTTTCCGAGGTCCTTCGACTCGTTGCCCTCCTGGCGCAAGCTGGGTGTGCGTGATTTCAGTCTCGGGACCACGTTGGTCTGAGGCTATGTTCCTATCAAGTAGGCCCCGCTATGCTGGCTGGGGCCTATGGTTCTACAAGGGATCCCAAGCTGTCCGTCCAAGTGGAGGAAGCTTCTTAGCGAAGGAAACCGGTGAAGGATCTGCTCTGGAGGAGACAAGCAAAGCAAGCTGATGTCTCGGGATAGGCCTGGTAACCTCGTTAAGGGAAAGGGATCCATCATGCATATTGTCTTACAGTCCACCAGATTGGCTTAAAGGTTCTTTTGCTGTAAGACAGGAATTTCAGGACTTTAAAATCCTGCGGCAGAGGATTCCTGGCTATCCATTATGTGTTCTCAGACGGTCTGTGACAGAGACTGTCTCTATACTGTCTGTGCATCACTCCGGCTGCTAGGCCATGTGAGAGGGGTCTATCCGGGTAAGCAATACCCACTCAGGATTGAGTGGCATATATTGGAACTCTGAATAAGATTGTGCATTCTGTACCGCGTACCTAAACCTTCCCCTTCGCTCTATACTCTCTACCTCCCTCACAAGTTTTATGCAGCGAAAATAAACCCTACAGTTGAAGGTTTTACATCTTGTGTGGACATTGCAATTTCTACAGACTTTCTCCCCTGGACAACGAACTTAGAGGTAACGTGCAAAACCCAAAATCAAAACAGTAGTTCCTACGTTGGTAGTGCTACATATAGAAGAGAATTCCACATACTTACAGCTCTTACAGTAAAGAACCCTCCACAGTTTGAGGTTAAACTGTTTCTCTTCTAATTTTAGTGAGTGGCTTATTAAATTCCCTTGCACAAGAAAAGTTTTATCCCTATATAGGGGTCACCATTTTGGTACTTGTACATTGAAATCATATCCCCTTTCAAGGGTCTCTTCTCCAGAGAGAATAAGTTCAATGCTTGCAGTCTTTCCTCATAACCAAGATCCTCCAGTCTCTTTATTAGCTTCGTTGCCCTTCTTTGGACCCTCTCCAGTTGCAACACATCCCTCCTGAGGACTGGTGATTAGAACTGGACGACGTAAAATTCCTTTGCACCTCAGTCTCAAAGAGCTGTCTCTCAAACATGCCTCTAAGTACGCTCATGTTTTACAAAGCTGGAATTATGGATGCCATATTTATCCAGACTGTGTAATAGACATGTGCAGACTGGAATATTTTGTTTCGTTTTCTCGTTTTCGTTTGGAAAATAAATTTATTTAGTTACTCCCGAAAATCGTTTTGATTTATGTTGTTTTGTTCGGGAAAGTTTTCGTCCAAAAACGAAGATTTTCGATGCTTTGTCGAACTTTCGTCGTTCAATTCGACAAAGCATCAAAAATCGTCAAATTTTCGTTGTTCAATTTCTACCTATTCACTGTATTCAAAACGACGATTTTCGATGCTTTGTCGAATTGAACGACGAAAATTCGACAAAGCATCAAAAATCTTCGGATCTGAACGAAAACGAAAATAAAGCATTTTTTATGTCGGATCTTTCGGTTTTCGTTTCTTGCGCTTTCGTTTTCCTCGTTAAAACGATAACGAAAATACCCGATTTTTGAACGAAAATGCATTCTAACGAAAACGAATGCACATGTCTACTGTGTAATCATCCGCAGGCATAAGAAAAAGGATCTTTGTTACTTCATTACCACTGTAGATGCTAATGGGAAAGATCTACAATTTTCGTATCCCAGAAATGAATGGCAAGTCTGCTGATCAAAAGATATTACCTATCATGTGGATTACAAACGAGAGTATAGTGGGGTTTGTTACTTCACTCTACCTCTCTGCCAAAAAGTTCCTGCTGGGACACTTTTCCTGTCGTAGCTGTTGCTAAATTTCCCCTCGAAATACCAGCAAAAACAGGAAACCCTTCACTTTTCAGCTTTCAGCGCTGTCGCACTTTGAATGACAATTGCGCGGTCATGCTACACTGTACCCAAACAATTTTTTTTATAATTTTGTTCCCACAAATAGAGCTTTCTTTTGGTGGAATTTGATCACCTCTGCGGTTTTTATTTTTTACGCAACAACTAAAAAAAGCCCGAACATTTTGAAAAAAATTACAATTTTATTATTTTCTGTATTTTTTTTTTGTAAATAAGTATGTTTCCCTCTTCAATTACGGGCACTGATATAGCAGCACTGATGGGAACCGATGAGGTGGCACTGATGGGCACTGATAGGCGGTGCTGGTATGCGGCACTGATAGGCGGCACTGATGGGCACTGATAGGCGGCACTGATGGGTGGCACTGATGGCTACTTATGGGTGGCACAGATGGGCACTGATAGGTGGGCACTGGGCATGGATGACCATTGAGTGGTAACACTGATGGACACTGAGGGGTGGCACGGATGCATCGCTTGGCATCACTTGTTTACTAATTTTTGATAGTGCTCATGTTGCAAGTCAGTGCCCATTTGTGGGCACTGATTGGTATCTATTGTGTTTTTTTTTTACATGTGGATGGCCATGGGGGATGTACCTGGCCATCCACATGTTGCCCCCTTTCCCTGGTGGTCCTGGCGGCTTCCCTGGTGGTCCAGTTTGGGCACCCGAGGGGGGGCTGTGCTGATAAACAATCAGCGCGAACGCCCCCGTCAGGAGAGCGTTAGTCAGGATTTCACAACTACTTCCCGGACGTCAATTTACTATTGACCGGGTGGGAAGTGGTTAACTAGGCAAATTAAGCGGTTGCCTAAGGCCTCGCCCTCACAAGGGCCTTGCGGCTGTCTAATTTGCCTGTGATTAATTACCAGGATAGCGTGCCACCACTTCCGGTGCTGCCCTGTGTTTTCTGTTCCTTGCTGTCACCTTACTGGGTCCCAGATGTTATATTGGCTGCATATATATGATGGGTGAGGAGGGTGCTGATGACCTGTGTGCTAGATCCGTGCATCTTTCTGCAGCCATTTTTCTTTCTTGAGGGTTGCGAGTGGGGCCTCATGTCTAAATTTTGCCTAAGACCTCACAAAGGCTGGAGCTGCCTCTGAAGATAGGATTTACTGTGGCTAAAAGGGCAAGTTTTCTTTCTCGCTTGTTGATCAATGGACTCAAAGTTATTTAAGGACTATTTCGTATGTCTATCTGTGTCAGTTACCAACCCCCCCCCCCCACACCCTGTGAATTTTACCACTGTGAGTTCTTGATATAATGGAAAAGGGGTGTCACCCTCAAGGGGGTGGGGCCCAATTTCAACTGTTAGATGTTCTGTGCTAATGTGACAACTGATTCCTTGCTACGTCTGAACAGGGGCAGGCAATCTACTGTCACAAAGGATGTTTACATCCCTTGTGACAGCAATAAAAGTTATAAAAAAATATATTTTTAAAGTGGCAAAAAAAGTCAATAAAAAAATTAAATAAATTAGATTTTTTTTTTTTTTAATCGCTTCTTTTCCCCTAAGCTTGCTCAGCAAAGAAAGCGCACACGTAAGTTGCGCCCGCATATGTAAATGGTGTTCAAATCACACATGTGAGGTATTGCCGTGATCCTTAGAGCAAGAGCAATAATTCTAGTACTAAACCTCTAACCTGGTAACTGTGTTTTTTTTTTTTTAAAGCGCTGACTATGGAGATTTTTAGGTACCGTAGTTTGTCGCCATTCCACGAGTGTGCGCAATTTCAAAGCATGACATGTTTCACATTATACAAAAAAAGTGGGTTAACTTTAATGTTTGTTTTTTTTATTAATTTATGAAAGTGTATTTTTTCCTAAAAAAAATAAATGTGAAAGATTGCTGCGCAAATACAGCGTAACACAAAATATTTCAACAATCGCCATTTTATTCTCTAGATTCTCTGCTAAAAAAATATGGCCCAGATTCACAGAGCGATTACGCCTGCGCAACAGGAGATGCGCGTGCGTAAGTCTAAATGTGCGCGTGCGTTTCGTTGCGCGGCATCCCCAGAACGAGATACACAAAATTTTTTTGTCCCGCGTAATTTCGTTAGACTGGCGCATCCGTCCACGCAAAAGTGCGATAGACACACCATTGATTTGCTAGTCAAATATGCTAATGAGGGACTTACGGGGATCCACAAAACAACGTTGGGGCAGCGCAGGCGACGCAGTGTGCGCAACAGCAAAATGTCCTGTCTAAAATTAGAGCTGATAAAAGCTGGTCTAAAAAAAGAAAAAAAGTCTACTTGTTAGATAAAGCAACACTGTTAGTGAGCAGCTCAGCAGTCACACGTGTTGCTCAACAATCTGTATGCCAACATGCCAGGGGCATCGTCGCGCATAGCTATACTACTGACTTTAGATGAACAAAGAAGGAGGAGGGCACGGAGGATGGCACGGGAGAGGATATACCGCACACGCATAGACCTGTTTGGCATGAGTGATTCTGAGGTGTATCGCATCTTCAGATTCACCCCTCATGCCATCCTGGAATTAACCACAACCCTGCAGGATGACATCACCAGCCCAACACACCGCTCACATGCAGTGCAGCCACTGGTCAAGGTCCTGGCAACACTCCATTTCCTTGCCAGTGGCTCTTTTCAGCGTACAAATAGAGTGGTGGCTGGGATGTCACAGTCCTCCATGAGCAGATGTGTGCACCAGGTTGTCCCAGCAATCCTCACACGCTTGGCTAACCAAATCATCAAACCCACCACTGAGGACCTGCGGCTGAAGGCAATGACAGATTTCTACAGAATTGCCAGATTCCCACGCACTGTGGGGGCCATTGATTGCACACATGTGGCACTCCAGCCCCCCCAGGAGACAGAGCACATGTACCGCAATCGGAAGCATTGGCATTCCATCAATGTACAGGTGATAGTCGATGCCCAAGGCCTCATATGGCACGTCCGTGCCAAACACCCAGGGTCCAGCCATGACAGCTACATATACAATCAATGCCACATCCGATTGGAATTCGATCAGAACGTGTATGGGGACACCTGGCTGGTTGGTGAGTGACATGGGTGGCAGGCATGACTATCCCCTCCCATGATGCACATCACAAGGGGCACATGCATGACTAACATCCTCCTGTCTTTTCCCTTACAGGTGACTCTGCATATCCACTGGGACCCCATCTCATGACTCCTATCCGGAACCCCCAAACTCCAGGAGAGGAAAGATACAATCAAGCACATGCTCAAACACGAGCAGTGGTGGAGCGCACCTTTGGCATCCTAAAGTCACGTTTCCGATGCCTGGATAAGTCTGGGGGTACCCTCTTGTACTCCCCAAACTTCGTGTGCCAGATCATCGGTGCATGTTGCATGCTGCACAACTTTGCAGAAAGAAAGGGCCTGCAGATTGACCTACGTGATGACCTGACCCCTGAACCAGACAATCCCCCCCTAATCGAGGTTAACCCGTCTTCTGAGGGAAGAGCAGCCAGGAGACAGCTCACATTGGGCATCTTTGCACGTTAAACATACACATTAATCATGGCACAATGAGAATGCATGCATGCACAACACTGTGGTCCCTAGCATACACACCCCACATCCACATCAAATTGGATTGGCACCAGTCCACCATGCAGGACTTGTGAGCAGCAACGCCACGCCAAGGCTCCAATTATGTCACTGTACATTCATACACCATTCACACGGACCTGGGGATCACTTCTCCCTGGTCCTGGGGAACCCTTCTCCACCAAAATAGAGGGTGACACCCCTTTTCCGGCAGGAATGTCACCCCCACATTCACACAGCATTCACAACCCAAAAAAAAAAATGACCTGCAAAATCAAAAAATGTCCAGCAAAAAAAAAAAAAAATGTGAAAAAAAAAAAAATTTGGGGGAAAAACAAATTACTGCCCTCTGCGTAAACCACGCCTGGGGCGCCCCCGGCCACGGCCCCGGCTTCTCAGGGGAGACTCATGGGGAAGGGGTAAAACCGGGGAAGGAGGATCAGCCTCTGATCTCTGCCCACCTGGTGGCCTGCCCTCCAAGGCCACGGCAATTCTGTCCAGGGCAGCACCAACTGTTGCCGTGTTGGCCTGGATAGCCAGGGTAAGGGCCCTCACATCCTGCCCAACGCCTGCTGATGTCGTCTGCAGTTCATTTAGGCAGGTTGTGAAAGCCCGGGAGTGGGAGTCCAGGCTCCCCAGCGTATCCTTGATGGAGGACAGGCTCTCCTCCATCCGCACCAATGTCTGGCTGACCTGTCCCAGATGGTGGGTCTGGAGGAACTGGTCCCTTCTCAGGGTGGCGGGCAGGAGATCGGCCAACCCCCTGGTGGTCTGGGATGACATCCTGCCTCCAGCTGATGCTTGTGGCCTGGGAGAAGGGGAGGCCCTTGTGAGGGGAGCCATGTTGGGGGAGGAGGGGGGGGCTCTCCCTTAGGGAGGCCTGCCTCCTGGCAGCCAGAGGGGAGGAGTCCTCAAAACCCAAACGTCCAGTGCCTGACATGGACTCCTCCTCCTCATGATTCTCCTCCTCCTCATGATTGTCCTGCTCCTCATGATTGTCCTGCTCCTGTTGAACCTCCTCCGCGGACTCCGGCCTTGTTGGGGGGGCCTCATTAGGCTGCTGTCCTGGGGTTGGTGCGGTCAGGCCAGATGGCCCTGCACCCTCCTGCACATCTGTGGATGACACAAAACATTCACAGGTTGGAGGATCCACACACTTGCCACATATTCCCTTTCACCCCCTCCCCCACACATGCTACACACCTGATATTAAAAAAGAAAACAACTTACCTGGCACCACAGGCTGGGGACTGGAGTCAAAGCCGAGCAGGCCCTCAACTTCATGCCGATGAAAGGTCAGGGCCACCGCACGCTCCTCCGCTGTCAGGCTAATATGGCATGGTGGGCCCCCTCCTGTGCCCCTGGCATGGGCATGCATTCTGGCCAACTTATTTTTGACCAGACGCCGGAGGTCATTGATTTTTTTGTCAATCCCAGACCTGGTCCGTGTCTCCCCCTGCCCCGCTGAATTCACCTGGTCAGTGATCCTATCCAATATCTCCCTCCTCCTGGCCGGGGTGGGGTTGGCACTCTCTGGGCCGTGGAGGTAACGCCCATACTCGCTAATGGCCCGGGCAAGAATCTGTTTTTCCACAACTGTAAAATTCAGCTTGCGTTTTCTCTCACTCATCCTTCCAAAAAAAAAAAGTCCCAGTCAACAAAATTCACGCACACAAACAGGCACAACCAATCAAAAAAAAAACACACACACAGAGAGAAAACGACTCAGCAAGAAACAGTCCCCAAAAAACAAAACAAAAATACAGCAGAAAAAGAAACAAAAATAAATATATCAATCAAACAAACAGTCTCTCAAACACTTATCAAAAACCACTTTCAAAAATCTACAAACAACCACTTGATCACACAGAACACTAATCTGACAACTACAAAACACACCGCAACGAGCAACAAGAACAAAAGCACTTGGTTAAATGGGAAGGCACAAAGGCATGTACTTTTGCAAAGGAAGTGCGTTTGTGTGTGTCTATTTATGCTGTTTGCGTAGTTCACAACGTTGCCCTAGTCCATTTCCAATTTCACTGATTGCGCCGCTCCCGAGTTGTGAGCATGCGCACATCGGAGCTGACCATGGTCTCGTTCAAGCGCGCATGCGCGAGCCGGCCGGCCCTTCATTTGCATGGGGTCACGGCTCATTTCAATGTAACACGCCCACGTCCTTCCCAATTTGTATTACTCCTCCTTACGCCTCTGGAAAAACGTTACGTATGCTCAATTTTCTGCGCAAAAGCTACGAGAATAGGGTGATTACGCGGCAAAATTGCGCAAGTCTAACGTAAAGGCGGTGCGCTACGCCGGTCCAATAATGCGCAGATGTACGTGAATCTGGGCCTATATATCTATATAATGTTTGGGGGTTCTAAGGCGGCGTACACACGAGGGGATATGTCCGCTGAAAACGGTCCGATGGACCGTTTCAGCAGACATCTCCGCTCGTGTGTATGAGCTAGCGGACAGATTTCTCCACCCGACAGATTTCAAAGCATGCTTTGAAATCTATCCGTATCTGTCCGCCCGACATGTCTGCTGGTTAGTACACTTACCAGCAGACATGTCGGCCCCCACCGCCGCCGCGCCGCTGCCGAATGGATTCGGCGCATGCGCGGAAGTCTTTTACTTCCTGGTGCGGTGACGTGCGTGACGTGGTGGTGACGCGGCGGCGTCAACGTCACCGCCACGTCACCGCGCCGTGAATTTGATCCGATGGTGTGTACACGCCATCGGATCAAACTGATCGGACATATCCGATGGAAATGGTCCGCGGACCGTTTTCATCGGATATATCCGATCGTGTGTACGCCGCCTAAGTCATTTTCTAGCAAAAAATACAGATTTTAACTTGAAAGCAACAAATGTCAGAAATAGGCTTAGTCATGAAAGGGATAAACTGACCTCATTTACAGACCAAAGTTAATTCCTTTGATCTAAAAGACACGAGAGATACAATGGGCCAGATTCAGAGAGCCGTAACTCCTGTCTAACTGGTGTTAGACTGGAGTAATTTCAAATTACGCATGTTTTTTAGCTAGTCGGAAACCTTAAACCATGAATTGACGGCTGCGGGCTTCAATTCGACTGGATTACCTGTTCGTACGCCTTCGGATCTACGCTGCAAAAAAATTGCGGCCACTGGGTGGACTTCCCGTCGTTTTCCGCGTCGGGGTATGCTAATGAGCTTTTGCCGGCGATCCCAGAAATTACGATCTTCAATCGCAATCTCTTACGGCATCTTTAGTCATCTTTTTTTTGCGTAACACTATACCAGCTTTTTGCTGCTCTAATATTAGACAGCCCATGTTAAGTATGGCCGTAGTTCCCGCGTCGAATTTCTACGTTTTACGACGCTACTCAAACAACGAATGACGTAACGACGTGATTTCGCGCAATGCACGGCGGGAAATTTCTGAACGGAGCATGCGCAGTTCGATCGCCGCGGGGACGCGCCTAATTTAGATGCTTCACGCCCCCTAATCACGTATTTTGATTACGCGGCGAGAAATAGACTACGCCGCCGGGCAAAAATCTACCAGAATTCGATGTAGAGCCTGGTAAAATACGGCAGCGTCGAGTATTTCGATTACGCAGCGCAAAATTAAGTGTATCTGAATCTGGCCCAATGTTTCTATTCTCTATCTCCCAGCACTGAGGACTTTTTTTTTACAGCTTTGAGCGGCTCTGCACTTGTCACATAGAATCAAGGAAATGTCAGGTTAAGATTGTGAGGGGGGGGGTTGATTCAAGATTGGGATCATTTAACGATTAATCGTGCAGCTCTAGTGTACAGAGAGTCGCAAAGTTTTATTTTGATGATATGATGGGACTCCAGTAATGAGGTGTGTCTGTATAATAGAATTGCATTGTAATCATGTCTGCCATTGAATGAATGAAAAAAACTTATATAGCGCGGCACATGCGAACTAAATCGCCTCTGGGCGCTTGGTTCGCATGATTGAGGTTATGTTGGTGATAGATTGCTCTTTTTATAGATTATAATAAGGTAATTTCTGTTTGCCTTGTCAATGGTTAAAGAGGTAATGTGTTAAAAGGAGTGCTCAACATATAATCCAATATCATCTAATTGCATGCTTAGTGCTCTCTGGAGCCAGCTCCTGCCGAGTGTTAAGGCCCATGGGTAAACAAACACGTTTTATGTCAAAAAAACTAATGAAATGAGAGAAAGGCCTAATCTGAAATCTGTCAGGCGCTCTTAGTGCAGTAAAATCAATCGAACGACTTATAAACTATAACATTATATATATAAAATATATATATAAAACCAAATGCCAACCCTAATGGCTTAAGCTGCTACCTAAAATGTTTTTTTTTTTTTTTTTTTATAAAGAACACACACAAAAAAAAAATCATTATACAACATAAGTCACAATTGACCCAGTTTTCTTCCACATGCAATATATTACACAAATTTTCTGTAAAATATAAAAGACAAGGGGCCAGATTCAGGTACATCGGCGCATTTTTGGACCGGCGTAGTGCAACTCCTTTAAGTTAGACCGGCTTAATTTCAAGGTGCAAGTACCGTATTCTCGTAGTATTTTCGTCCAAATTTGCACCGGTGCAATGTAAATTTCGAGGCGTAAGGCAGTGTAATTCAAAGTGGGAAGGACGTGGGCGTGTTCCATTGAAATGAGCCGTGACCCCATGCAAATGAAGGGCCGGCCAGACTGGGCATGTGCACATGAAGCAGACTATGGTCAGCACCTCTCTGAGCATGCTCAGAACTCGGCACAGCACAATCAGTTAGATAGGAACTAGGCCCGTCAGACTTAGTGAGCTATGCACAGACCTTAAATAGACCGAGAGAAATGCCCTTCCATTGCAAAAGTACATCCAATTTTTTTCCCTTCCTACAGCAAGGTGCTTTTGTTCTGTTGTTTGTTAGTGTTTGTTGGTTTGTGACGTGTCTTTGAGATTTTTGGAGAGTGATTTGGAGAGTGTTTTTTGCTGTTTTTTTATTTATTTTGCTGGGCATTTTTTTTTTCTGGGCTTTTTTTTTGTTTGTGAATGATTTTTGAATGTGGGGTGACATTCCTGCCACCACTCCACTTGTACGCTGAAAAGAGCCACTGGCAAGGAAATGGATTGTTGCCAGGACCTTGCCCAGTGGCTGCACTGCATGTGAGCGGTGTGTTGGGCTGGTGATGTCCTCCTGCAGGGTTGTGGTTAATTCCAGGATGGCATGAGGGGTGAATCTGAAGATGTGATACACCTCAGAATCACTCATGCCATGTCTATGCGTGTGCGGTATATCCTCTCCCGTGCCATCCTCCGTGCCCTCTTCTGTGCCCCCCTCCCTTGTGTGCTCATCTAAAGTCAGTAGTATAGCTATGAGCAAGGATGCCCATGGCATGTTGGCAGGGCCGCCATCAGGAATTTTGGGGCCCCTTACACAGCTTCAGGCATGGGCCCCCTGGAGCAGAGAACTGGGGGGGCTGCTGGGGGGGGGGGGGCTGCTGCGAATTGAGAAGCAGGGGCCCTTGGGAACTCCGGACCCCTAAAGCAAAAAAACAAAAAAAAACTTTTTTTTTTGTTTTTTTTTAGGGGGTTCCCATCCGGGCCCCTGGGGACCCCCGGGCCCCTTACAGGTGTAATGCCTGTACCCCCCTGATGGCAGCCCTGCATGTTGGCATATAGATTGTTGTCCTGCAAGTGTGGGTGCTCAGCTCGTCCCTAACGGTGTTGCTTTAGCTGACATGTAGACGAATTGTCTAATTTTAAACCTGCTTTTATATGGTCTAATTTTAGACTTTCCGTGCAGCTGATAAGCACATCATGTAGACTGCACCGCACAAACTTACTTTTGTGGATCGGCGTATCTCCCTCATTTGCATATTTGCATAGCAAATCAATGGTGTGTCTAGTGCAGTTTTGCACGCACTCTGCGCCGGTCTATCCAAATTACGTCGGTCTAAAAAAATGTGGATTTCAGGCGTATATCGTTTTGGGGATACGGTGCATAGATAAGCGTGTGCATTTTTAGACTTACGCGTGCCTAACTCGTGATACTCCGGAGTAAGTGCTTTGTGAATCTGGCCCAAGGTTTCCCTGAGTGAATACATAGCCAACATGCCATGGATGCGTTTTTTCAAGGGCATGTGGTTTTAATTTGTAAGGGCTGGTGTTAGCGTTTCAATCATCACCGCACCATGGTTGATGTTGTCAGGATGATTGAAGCACATTATTTCCATTATTTCCATAATTAAAATGCAGCTTACCACATCGCCTGCCACCAGATGCGGATTGCCACGTCGCCTGCCACCAGTTGCGGATTGTCCCTTGCCACATCGCCTGCCACCAGTTGCGGATTTTCGCTTGCCACATCACCTGCCACCAGATGCAGATTGCCACTTGCCACATCGCCTGCCACCAGTTGTGGATTGTCCCTTGCAACATCGCCTGCCACCAGATGTGGATTTCCACTTGCCACGTCGCCTGCCACCAGATGCGGATTGTCATTATTGTGGCCTGCCACCAGATGCAGATTGTCACCATCCTGCTACCAGATGCTGATTGTCTCTATCCTGCCACCAGATGCTGATTGTCTCTATCCTGCCACCAGATGCCGATTGTCACTATCCTGCCACCAGATGCTGATTGTCTCTATCCTGCCACCAGATGCTGATTGTCTCTATCCTGCCACCAGATGCCGATTGTCACTATCCTGCCACCAGATGCCAATTGTCACTATCCTGCCACCAGATGCCGATTGTCACTATCCTGCCACCAGATGCCAATTGTCACTATCCTGCCACCAGATGCCAATTGTCACTATCCTGCCACCAGATGCCGATTGTCACTATCCTGCCACCAGATGCCGATTGTCTCTATCCTGCCACCAGATGCCGATTGTCACTATCCTGCCACCAGATGCCGATTGTCACCATCCTGCTACCAGATGCTGATTGTCTCTATCCTGCCACCAGATGCTGATTGTCTCTATCCTGCCACCAGATGCCGATTGTCACTATCCTGCCACCAGATGCTGATTGTCTCTATCCTGCCACCAGATGCTGATTGTCTCTATCCTGCCACCAGATGCCGATTGTCACTACCCTGCCACCAGATGCCAATTGTCACTATCCTGCCACCAGATGCCAATTGTCACTCTCCTGCCACCAGATGCCGATTGTCTCTATCCTGCCACCAGATGGCGATTGTCACTATCCTGCCACCAGATGCTGATTGTCTCTATCCTGCCACCAGATGCCGATTGTCACCATCCTGCCACCAGATGCTGATTGTCTCTATCCTGCCACCAGATGTCGATTGTCACTATCCTGCCACCAGATGCCAATTGTCACTATCCTGCCACCAGATGCAAATTGTCACTATCCTGCCACCAGGCTTCTGGTAATCTCTCCCCAGGGTTACAGTGTCCGAGCTGGAAACTGGCAAATGCACATTGGCTAAGTCCCAGAGTGGGGGCAGTGAGAGATGATGTAATCTCTCTGCTTGCCTGCAGCTGCACATCTAACAGAGCAGCCTTCACGGCTGTGAGGGCCGAACTGCGGTGATGCGGGGTGGGCATTGAGAGATTATGTCATCTCTCTGGGCGCCGCACCTGTGACAGAGCAGCCTTCATGGCCCGGCTGCAGAGAGGCCACAAATTGGCACTGGTCCAGGGCCCGGGGGTTGGGGACACCCATTCTAATCCGTCTTCACTGTATCCAGAACAAAAAAAAAAGGTTTTGCCTTCAGTTATACTTTAAAGACGTTGTAAAGGCAGATGGTTTTTTAATGCATTAGGATAAAAAAACTTTTGTGTGTAGCAGCCTCCCACAGCACCACCCTAATTACTTACCTGAGCCCCATCTCTCTCCAGCAATGTCCACGAATGTCTAAGCCATCCGGGACACTCCTCCTTATTGGCGGAGACAGCAGCAGTGCCACAGCTGTCGATCAAGGTCATTCAGCCAATCGGGGGAGAGAGGGGGTGGGGCCAGGTGGGGGCTCCGTGTCTGAATGGACACACAGAGCTCCAGTGCCCCAATAGGAAGCTGCTGACTTTGGGGGCACTCAATAGGATTGAGGGGCCAGGAGCAGTAAAGAGGGACCAGAGAAGAGGAGGATCAGGGCTGCTCTGTGCAAAACCAACTGTACAGAGGAGGTAAGTATAACATGTTTGTTGTTTAAAAAAACAAGACTTTACAATGACTTTATGGTCTTTCTTTCTACAAGTTTAGTAGACATGGTTTGGTGGGCACCATTTTGGTGTTCGTTTAAAGCAACAGGAGAGATTGGTACACCCTATTGGCTCTGCATGGCACATTCCCATCCGTCCCTGCTTTAATGCCCTCTAACTTCCCATAACCTCTTTCAGGGACACATAACCCAATTCAAACTCCGCAGTTTTTAGCTGCTATGCAAAGCAGATCCTGTATTCTGAAATTGACAGCCTTGACATTGCTGACAGCATGGAGTACATAACGCATTTTGCAAAGACTGTTTCACACAGCGAGACGGGAGGACGTCTTGACACAGAGGGCCAGATTCTCAGCGGCGCTACGCCTGCGTAAATGTATATGCGCGGCGTAATAGTAAATGTGCGCCTGCGTATCGATGCGCGGTAAACACAGAACCACATACGCGCGATTTTTTTTTCCGTCTGGGCGGCGAAAATGCATTAAGCTAGCGCGGCGTAGGCGCATAGTTACGCATCAAAAATATTCAGTTCCCATTGAATTAGCATGCAAATATGCAAATGAGGGAGATGCGCGTATTCCCGAAAGTACGCGCGTCCGGCGTTGGCTACTCGTGGTGCGCGTAACTCGAAAGCCTTGAGTAAACATACCCCTCATAAAAGCACGGGTAACTTTGCTCAAGGCCGTGTGCAAGTCAGCTGGAGAGCAACTACAGCAGCACCGTAACGGACTAGCTGAGCAATCACACTTACTGGACAAGACATTCATATGCCAATGATGCCAGGGCCAGCCATGGTCTTATCAATACTAAGGTATGCAGAGGAAGAGGAGCATAGAAGGAGGAGGAGGAGGACGGGGGCACGTGAGAGGATCTACCGAGCGCGCATGAGCCTCTTTGGCATGGGTGATGAGGAGGTGTATCGCATCTTCAGATTCAGCCCTGCTGCCATCCTGGAAATAACCACAGCCCTGCAGGATGACATCACCAGCCAGACATACCGCTCACGTGCACTGCAGCCACTGGTGAAGGTCCTGGCAACACTCCATTTCCTGGCCAGTGGATCATTCCAGCATACAAGTGGAGTGGTGGCTGGAATGTCACAAACCAGCATAAGCAGATGTGTGCACCAGGTTGTCCCTGCAATCCTCAGACGCATGTCCAACCAGTTCATCAGACCCACCACTGTGCACCTGCGGCAGAAGGCAATGACAGATTTCTACAGAATTGACGGATTCCCACGCACCATCGGGGCCATTGATTGCACACATGTGGCACTCCAGCCCCCCAGTGCCACAGAGCACATATACCGCAATCGGAAGCATTGGCATTCCATCAACGTACAGGTGATAGCCGATGCCAAATACCTCATATGGCACGTCCGTGCCAAAGACCCCGGGTCCAGCCATGACAGCTACATCTACCGTCAAAGCAACATCCCCGAAGATTTTGAGCAGGACATGTATGGGGACAGCTGGCTGGTTGGTGAGTGACATGGGTGGCAGCCATGACTATCCCCTCCCATGATGCACAACAGAAGTGGCACATGCATGACTACCATCCTCCTGTGTTTTCCCTTACAGGTGACTCTGCATATACACTGGGACCCCATCTCATGACTCCTTTCCGGAACCCCCAAACCAGAGGAGAGAGAAGATACAATGAAGCACACATCAAAACCCGTGCAGTGGTGGAGCGCACATTTGGCCTCCTGAAGTCCCGTTTCCGCTGCCTGGATAAGTCTGGGGGGGCCCTATTGTATTCCCCCAACTTTGTGGGTCAGATCATTGGTGCATGTTGTATTCTGCACAACTTTGCCATGCGAAAGGGCCTGCATATTGCCCTACGTGATGACCTGACCCCCCAACCACACAGCCCCCCCCGCCAGAGGAGACCCCGTCAGCTGATGGAAGAGCAGTCAGGAGTGTCCTCGTGTTACGAATCTTTGACCTTTAAACACACACATACAGCATGGCACACAGACAATGCACGCGTGTACACCACTGATGTCCCTAGATCACACACACCACATGCACATCGCATTGGATTAGCCCAAGTCCAGCATGTAGGACTTGGGAGCAGCAACGCCACGTCAAGGCCCCAATGATGTTGCTGTCCATTCATACACCTTTCACACATCATTCATACAGCCGTGGGGTTAACTTCACCACCACGGCCGAGGGTGACACCCCTTACTTTCAGGAGTGCCACCCTCTCACATTCACACACCATTCACACTGCACCGTGTGCAGTATCCAAAAATATATAAAAAAAGCTCTTATCCAGAGCATAACAAAAAATAAATAAGCTCTTATCCAGAGCATAACAAAAAATAAATAAGCTCTTATCCAGAGCATAATACTAAAGAAAACTCAAATTAATGGGCCTGGCGGGGGCTCTGCCTGGTGCCACGGGTCCTGCCCCTCACTTGCCTGGGGGCAGCCCTAGATGGGGGGGGGGGAGCAGGTTGAGGAGGAACATCCCCACGTCCCTCCCTGGCTGCCTGCATGCCCTCCAGGGCAACCGCTATGCGGGTCTGCACAGCAGTCTGCGCCTCGATAGCAAGGCGCAGGGCCTGAACCTCCCCCACAAGTTCTGAGGTGTTTTCCTGCAGCTCCCCCAAGCTGGTCAGCGTTGCTGCGCTGTTAACAGCAACATCCTGGATGGCATCTGTTATATTGTCCGAGGATGCCAGGCTGTCGGCCAGGCGCCTCATCTCCTCCACGACCTCGGCCAGGTGTTTATTTTGCTGGTCCTGCTGTCTGACCAGCTGTTCCGGCAGGACCTGGGATACACCCCTGGTCTTTGACGTCGCCTTGCGGGGAGTGGCAGGGGACCGGGCATAAGGGGAGGATGTTGAGGGGCCGGAGATGAGGGGGGGGGAAAGAGAGGGACTGGAGAGGTTGGAGGGGGACACTGAGGGGTTTGCTACAGGTAGAGGAATAGCCTGGGCTGGTCCGGCCAACCCACCATCCTCCTCCACAACAACATAGAGGGCCTGGTCCTGGACTACCACACCCTCCTCAACCACCTCCTCCGTTGAGGTGTGCCCACTTCCCTCCAAGTCCTGTTCCAGGGGGGCAGCCAGAGGGACTGTATCTTCAGGGGATGGATCCTGATGGGCCCTGGCATCAACAGATGGCCCCGCTCCCTCCTGCACATCTGTGGATGACACAAAAGATGCCCATGTTGGTGGACCCACACACTTGGCACATGTTCCCTTCCACCCCCATACATGTACACAACAGATAGAATAGAAAACACACTTACCTGTCCTCACGGCTGGCTTCTGGGACTCATAGCCCCCAACTCCCTCTACCTGCTCCGTCTGCAGGCAGCGGGCAACCACCTTCTCCTCCTCAGTCAGGCGGACAGGGCAGGGTGGGCCCCCTCCAGTGCCCCTGGCATGCCGAGCTATGGCAGCCAGCTTGCCCTTCACATGACGCCGCAGGTCATTCATTTTCTTTTGAATGTCCTGCGGTGTCCGGACCTCATGAGAGAGGGCATTGACCTGGCACGCCACCCTCATTAATATCTGATCCCTCCGGGACTTGCTGGTCCGGGCACTGTCAGCACCATGGAGCCGCGAGTCATACTTCTCCATGGCCCGTATGACAATGGCCCTCTCCTCTGGGGAGAAATTCTTCTTCCTCCTCTCCTTAACAGCAGTTGCCATCTTGTCCAGCACAAACTTTCGCCGTCACTCTCTAAAAAATGGGAGACGTTTGCGCTGCACGGGCGCATGTGTGGGCGCATTATATACCCTGCGCCGGCGCATCGTAGGGAGGCTTTGCGCATGCGCAGAAGGCATCCACGTCACGGCGCGGGTCAACCACGTCATGGCGCGGGTCATCCATGTCACGGCGCATGCTCCGTTCATCCCGGCCTGCCTTTGCATGGGGTCACGCTTCATTATAATGCAACACGCCCACTTCCCTCCTACTTTGGAGTTGCGCCGGATTACGCCCATGATTTTACGCGACGCAGGCGCATCTTGGAGCGCATTTACTTAGGGAATACGGTACTTGCCACTCCGTGTTACGTCGGCGTAGTGCATCTGAGATGCGCAACGCCTGCATAATTAGCCGCGCATCTACGAGAATCTGGCCCAGAGTGTTGCTTTGCCGCCCCAAGACTTAACAAGCTTTCATGATTGTGAAACAGCTTTATGTAAAGCAGTGAGCATGAAATATGGGGAAGGAAGCAGGCGCTACTACTGAAAAACCAAGCTGCTCAGTACACTGCATGTGCTTTACAGAGCATTAATCAAGCTCATCAATGCCTTTCATTTAGTTAGGTATTTGTGACAGTTTTTTGTGTATTGGTGACCCCGAACTCTACAAATCAATGCAGTCACCTTAGACAGTTTTCAGGGATCTCCAATAGATCTGCCACTGTAGATGGGACAGGATTTTACAGAAAAACATGCAAAATAAAAATACACGTAAATCAGTAAAATCTCATAAATGCTTTATATCAGAACACCAGCCTGGTCAAAAGTTACCTTTGCAGTGGGCCCGCCTCTGATCTGCAAGGGTTAAAATAATATTAACCACTTAAGGACCGGACCAATATGCTGCTAAATGCCCAGAGGCGTTTTTACAATTCGGCACTGCGTCGCTTTAACAGACAATCGTGCGACGTGGCTCCCAATCAAAATTCGCGTCCTTTTCTTCCCACAAATAGAGCTTTCTTTTGATGGTATTTGTTAACCTCTGCAGTTTTTATTTTTTGCGCTGTATACAAAAATAGAGCGAAATTTTTTTAAAAAAAACAATATTTTTTACTTTTTGAAAAATCGAATAAACTACGTTTTAGTCAAACATTTAGGCCAAAATTTATTCAGCCACATGTCTTTAGTAAAAAAAAAAAAAATCGCAATAAAAAAATAAATTAGCTACCTAGCGGCAACAGTGACACTAATACAGCGATCAGAAAAATGATCGCTTAGTGACACTGGCAATAGGGGGTGAAAGGGTTAATTAGGGCGGTGATCAAGGGGTTAAAACTTTATTAGGGGGGGGGTACGGGGGCTACCCTGGACCTAACACTAATTGCCTGTCACACTGACACTAAATGCAGTGATCAGAAAAATGATCGCTTAGTGACACTGGCAATAGGGGGTGAAAGGGTTAATTAGGGCGGTGATCAAGGGGTTAAAACTTTATTAGGGGGGGTACGGGGGCTACCCTGGACCTAACACTAATTGCCTGTCACACTAACTGTCACACTGACACTAAATGCAGTGATCAGTAAATATATGACACGGTGGGTGATCGGGGGGGGGGTTAATGTGCCTATGTGTCACTGGTGTCAGTGTAGTGTTGGTGCAGACTCATTTGTGATGTCTTCTCTCCTCAGCGGCGGTTGAAAATACCGCCGAGAGGAGAGATTACATCACTTCCCTCTTCCTGTGTTTACACAGGCAGAGGAAGTGACACACGTAGGAGGACGCGCATTGGCTGGGAGCGATCAGGAGTGGGCGGACAAAAACGAACAGCCGCCCCCTCATCCCGGATCGCTTGCACAGCCACGGGGACCGCCGCAAGTACCAGGGGGGGGGTCCCGATCGGACCCCCGACCCACTTCTAGTCAGGGACGTACAGGTACGCCAATGTGTCTGTACGTGCCATTCTGCTGACGTATATGTACATGCGGCGCTCCTTAAGGGGTTAAACGCAAAGACAAACATTTTAAATATTGCATCTTACCAATCCCTAAATGTGTTGGCTGCATTCATTTTCTCTTTTAAGGCTTTCACCTGGTGATCCAACCAGTAACACACTTCTGGTCTTCAGACTTTTGTTACCATAAATGTAGAATACATATTGGCCTAGAGACTGATGAAGAATTTTTTGGGGGATATTTATTATAGCAAAATTAAAATATTGTTATTTCTTTTTTTTTAAATGTACGCTCTTTTTTTGTTTATAGCGCAAACAATTTTAACCGCAGAGGTGATCAAATACCACCAAAAGAAAGCTAGATTTGTGAGGAAAAAATGGCCTGGTCATTAAGGAGGGAAATCTTCCGGTTTGTAAGTGAATGTTTACTATGCTTTGGTTTGTGAATGAACAGGAAGCTGCTCAGCACAGAGCACTTCTCATTCACTGTCCAGTGCAGCTGATGCTGCAGAGAAAGGGACTGGGGAATCTCTGTCCTCAGTCCCTTTATATGTCTGAAAAGTGAGACATCTGGGGTCTATTTAGACTCCTGATATATCATCAAAGCCCCCAACTCCTAAAAAATTGTAAAAAAATAAAAAATTTAAATTCTGCCCTACTGACACCGACCTCTACCCTGATACATCCACTTCTCCACTGACACCGTCAACTGCCCTACTGACACCATCCGTGTTTTAATACATTTTGAAATGTTTGTTTACAGTTGTTTAACCCCTTTGCGCCTAAGGGTAAAACACAATTTTGACATATGTAAGTAAAACCGTACATAACATCACAACTACTTTGTGAATCCAGGTGGATAATATCGCATTTTTTTTAAGACAAATTGGGCTTTCATTTGGTGGTAAATAGTAATGGATATCTCCTATTTTTTTATTATTATTATTATTATTATTATTATTAAGGAAAACTGGCCCCAAAATAGTAAAACATTTATTTTTGTTTTAAATTTAGCTGTATATTTCTTGCTACTACCATAACCATCCCCAAAAGAACAATCCAATATAAATTCTCAAGCTCCTGACTATTTCAGTGAGTGATACCATACACAGAGTATGTGTATATTATTTGTTCTTTGTACCCGTAGTACAGAATCAATAATGCGCTTTTTTCTTTTTTTTCTTTTTTATCCTACCTAAAACACACTGAAACTAATGCCATGTACACACAATTGGAATTTTCAATGGGGTAAAATCCGATGGAATTTTCAGTCAGAATTCCGTTTAAGCTGTCTTGCATACACACTGTCAGACCAAATTCCGACTGTCCAAAACGTGGTGACATAAAACACTACGATGAGCCGAGAAAAATGCTTAATGCTGAATGTTTCCGAGCATGCGTTGATTTTATTCTGAGCATGCGTGGTTTTTTCTCTGTCGAAATTCCACACAGATGATCAGAATTTCCGATGTTCTGTTTCTAAACTCCAACGAAAAAAGTCTGATGGGGCCCACACACGGTCGGAATATCTGATGAAAAAAATTCCGTCTGACTTTTTTCATTGGAAATTTCGATCGTGTGTACAGAGCATAACTGACACTGATACTAATTTATAAAAAAAAAGAAAAAAACCTTGTCCAAAAAAATACTGACCCTAACCTTTGATCCTGACCCAAACATTGTTGCCCTGTATACACTCGAAAAAAAAAACAATGGCCCAGATTCACAGAGCGATTACGCGTGCGCAACTGCTGTTGCGCGTGCGTAAGTCTAAATGTGCGCGTGCGTATAGTTGGACGCAATTCACAAAACAATATACGCCAGAAATCTACGTTTTTTGGTCCGGCGTAATTGAGTTAGACATTCGCTTCCCTTCGCGCAAAACTGCGCTAGACACACCATTGATTTGCTAGTCAAATATGCTAATGAGGGAGTTACGGGGATCCACAAAAAAACGCAGTTGCTGCGCAGGCTACGCGATGTGCGCAACTGCAAAATGTCCTGTCTAAAGTTAGAGCACATAAAAGCTGATCTAACTTTTGAAAAAAAGTCTAATTGTCAGATAAAGCAACACCGTTACTGAGGAGCAGACCACACACACGTGTTGCACTACAATTTGACTGCCAACATGCTAGGGGCATCGTCGCTCATAGCTGCACTAGTGAATATAGATGACCAAAGAAGGAGGAGGGCACGGAGGATGGCACGGGAGAGGGTATACCGCACCCGCATACACCTGTTTGGCATGAATGATTCAGAGGTCTTTCGCATCTTCAGATTCCCCCCTCATGCCATCCTGGAATTAACCACAACCTTGCAGGAGGACATCACCAGCCCAACACACCGCTCACATGCAGTGCAGCCACTGGTGAAGGTCCTGGCAACACTCCATGTCCTTGCCAGTGGCTCTTTTCAGCGTACAAGTGGAGTGGTGGCTGGGATGTCACAATCCTCCATGAGCAGATGTGTGCACCAGGTTGTCCCTGCAATCCTCACACGCTTGGCCAACCAAATCATCAAACCCACCACTGAGGAGCTTCGAATCAAGGCAATGGCAGATTTCTACCGAATTGCCAGATTCCCACGCACCATCGGGGCCATAGATTGCACACATGTGGCACTCCAGCCCCCCCATGAGACCGAGCACATGTACCGCAATCGGAAGAATTGGCACTCCATCAACGTTCAGGTGATAGTTGATGCCCAAGGCCTCATATGGCACGTCCGTGCCAAACACCCAGGGTCCAGCCATGACAGCTACATCTACAATCAAAGCCACATCCGAACAGAATTCGAACAGAACGTGTATGGGAACACCTGGCTGGTTGGTGAGTGACATGGGAGTCAGGCATGACTATCCCCTCCCGTGATGCACAACAGAAGTGGCACATGCATGACTAACATTCTCCTGTCTTTTCCTTTACAGGTGACTCTGCATATGCACTGGGACCCCATCTCATGACTCCTATCCGGAACCCCCAAACCCCAGGAGAGGAACGATACAATGAAGCACACATCAAAACCCGTGCAGTGGTGGAGCGCACCTTTGGCCTCCTGAAGTCACGTTTCCGATGCCTGGATAAGTCTGGGGGTACACTGTTGTATTCCCCAAACTTTGTGTGCCATATCATCGCTGCATGTTGCATGCTACACAATCTCGCAGTGAGGAAGGGCCTGCAGGTTGAGCTACGTGATGATCTGACCCCCCAACCAGAAAATCAACCCCTAACCGAGGATACCCCGTCTTCTGAGGGAAGAGCAGTCAGGAGGCAGCTCATATTGGGCATCTTTGCACGTTAAACACACACATTAATCATGGCACAATGAGAATGCATGCATGCACACCACTATGGTCCCTAGCACACACACCCCACATCCTCATCAAATTGGATTGGCACCAGTCCACCATGCAAGACTGGTGAGCAGTAACGCCACGTCAAGGCTCCAATTATGTCACTGTACATTCATACACCATTCACACGGACCTGGGAATCACTTCTCCCTGGTCCTGGGGAACCCTTCTCCACCAAAATTGAGGGTGACACCCCTTTTCCAGCAGGAATGTCACCCCCACATTCAAACATCATTCACAACCCAAAATATGCCAAAAAAGTCAAACAAACAAAAATGCATAGAAACAAAAAATGCATAGTAAAAAAAAATTGCTTAGAAAAAACAAAAAAAAGCAGAGAACAAAAATAAAAAAGCTTTCAAAACAAACAAAAGGGGGAAAAAAAAATTATTGCCCTCTGCCTGAGCCACGCCTGGGGCGCCCCCGGCCACGGCCCCGGACCCTCAGGGGAGACGCATGGGGGAGGGGAAAAGCCGGGGAAGGAGGAGCAGCCCCTGAGATCTGCCCACCTGGCGGCCTGCCCTCCAAGGCCACGGCTATTCTGTCCAGGGCAGCACCAAGTGTTGCCGTGTTGCCCTGGATAGCCTGGGTAAGGGCCCTCACATCCTGCCCAACGCCTGCTGCTGTAGTTTGCAGGTCATTTAGGCAGGTTGTGGAGGCCCGGGAGTGGGAGTCCAGGTTACCCAGGCTATCATTAATGGAGGACAGGCTCTGATCCACCCGCCCCATAGTCTGGCAGAGCTGTCTCAGAAGGCGGGTCTGGGTGGCCAGGTTCCTTCTCAGACAGGCGGGCATGAGATTGGGCGCCCCCCTGGTGCTTTGGGATGACCTCCTGGCTCCAGCTGATGGTTGTGGCCGGGGAGAAGGGGAGGCCCTTGTGAGGGGAGCCATGTTGGGGGAGGAGGGGGGGGGCTGACCCTTAGGGAGGGCAGGCTTCTTGCAGCCAGAGGGGAAGAGTCCGCAGAAACCAAACGGCCAGTGCCTGCCATGGACTCCTCCTCCTCATGATTCTGCTCCTCCTCATGATCGTCCTCCGCATGATCCTCCCCCTCCTCTTGTTCCTCCTCTGCGGACTCTGGCCTTGTTGGGGGGGCCTCATTAGGCTGCTGTCCTGGGGTTGGAGCGGTCAGTCCAGATGGCCCTGCACCCTCCTGCACAGCTGTGGATGACACAAAACATTCACAGGTTGGAGGATCCACACACTTGCCACATATTCCCTTTCACCCCCTCCCCCACACATGCTACACACCTGAGAGAAATAAAAACCTTACCTGGCACCGCGGGGACCGGACTTGTGTCAAAGCCTGGCAGGCCCTCCACTTCATGCCGGTGAAAGGTCAGGGCCACCACACGCTCCGTCTCTGAAAATCTAACCCGGCATGGTGGGCCCCCTCCTGTGCCCCTGGCATGGGCATTTATTGCGGCCAGTTTTTTTTTCACCTCACGCCGGAGGTCATTTATTTTCTTTTCTATCCCAGAGCGGGTCCGTGTCTCCCCCTCCCCCGATGAATTGACCTGCTCTGTGATCATATCCAAGATCTCCCTCCTCCTGGCCGGGGTGGTGGTGGCACTCTGCGGGCCGTGGAGAAAACGCCCATAGTCGGTAATGGCCCGGGCAAGAATTCTTTTTTCCCCCACAGTAAAATTGAGCTTTCTTTTTCTCTCAGTCATACTTCCAAACAAACTCACTAGCAGTCACCAAAAATCTGTCACAAATACAAGCACAACCAATCAGACAAGAACACACACAAAGAGAAAAAGAACAGCCAAAAATCACACTAGCACTCAGCAAGAAACACACACAAAAAAATCAGATGAAAAAATAAAGCAAGAAAACAAACGCTCAGAAATATATCAATCAAACAAACAGTCTCAAACACTTATCAAAATACACTTTCACAAAACTACCAACAAGCACAAGATCACACAGAACACTAATCTGACAACTACAAAACACACTCTAACGAACAACAGAGCAAAAGCACTTGATTCAATGGGAAGGGACACAAAGGGATGTACTTTTGCAATGGAAGGGCGTTTGTGTGTGTCTATTTATGCTGTCTGCGTAGTTCACAACGTTGCCCTAGTCCATTTCCAATTTCAATGATTGCGCCGCTCCCGAGTTGTGAGCATGCGCACAACGGAGCTGACATGGTTTCCTTCACGCGCGCATGCGCGAGTCGGCCGGCCCTTCATTTGCATGGGGTCACGGCTCATTTCAATGTAACACGCCCACGTCCCTCCCAATTTGTATTACTCCTCCTTACGCCTCCGGAAAAAACCTTACGTTTGCGCAAGCTCTTGCGTAAAAGCTACGTGAATCGCCGGATTACGCGGCTAGATTGCGCAAGTCTAACGGAAAAGTGGTGCGCTACGCCGGAATGATAATGCGCCGATCTACGTGAATCTGCCCCAATGGTTTTCCCGACGGAATTCCTCTCAAGCTTGCCTTCCACACACACAAAAGTCTGGTGAACTTTTCACTGTCAAGAACGTGGTGACGTAAAAGACTACGACGAGCCGACAAAATTAAGTTCTATGCTTCCGAGCATGCGTCGAATTGTTTCCAAGCATGCATGTTTTTTTTTTACCGTCGGAAAAGCATACAGATGAACAGTTTTCTAGGATTTTTTCCTGACGGGAAAAAAGGAGATCCTGCTCTACTTTTTTTTTCGTCAGGTTTTCCTGTGGGAAAAAGTCAGATGGAGCATACACACGGTCGGGATTCCCGATGAAAAGCTCTCACCACAGTTTTTCCGATGGGAAAACCATTCATGTGTACGGGGCATAATCCTTGCACTGACCTAGATCAAACCTTGATCAAGGTATTTTTTGTATTTAAAGCGGAGTATCACCCAAAAATGGAACTTCCGCTTAATCCGCTCCCCTCCCCCTTACATGCCACATTTGGCATGTAATTTTTTTGGGGGTAGAGTGGGGGCTTCAGTAGGAGTGGGACTTCCTGTCCTACTTTCTGCTTCCGCCGAGGGGCTGGTAAGGCAATTAGGCCTAATCGCCTTACTGCAGCCCCTCCCTTTGGCGATCGTCTAGAACACTGACAGGTCCTAGACGATCCCCTGTCCAATCAGCGGAGAGCCGCGCCGTGCGCGCATGCGCAGTGCGGCTCGCGCATGCGCAGTGGGTGCTTGGCCGTGAAGCTGAAGGCTGTCATGGCTGGGTGCCCACAGTCGCAATGAGGATGCCGGCCGGGGAGGGGGGGAGAGGAGCGGAGCCCCGGTCGGCGCGTCGCTGGAACGTGGAGAAGGTGAGTGTCTGTTTATTAAAAGCCAGCAGCTACACTTTTTGTAGCTGCTGACTTTTTTTTCAACATTTTTTATTTTCACACAACAAAGAGCATTTCACACGGACCACAGCCATATTCAAAAACAGTGTTATCCAGAGATGCATATACAAACAAAGTTAAATGATATATATATTGTTACTAAGAACAGATAGGTCATCTCATAGCTGGAAGCAACAGCCCCATACGGGTACTACACTGCAAACATTACAGAGGCTAGATTCAGTAGCCTAAGGGATGTGACCTGCAACCAGGGATCTGCGGATCTGCTCACCTTTTCCTAATATTCTGAGAAACAGTAAAAGCGAAGGAGGGGAAATGACAGAAAATAGAGGGAGCTTCCCAGGAACAGCCTGAGAGGTCAGATAATGGAGTCACCCCGTGGGGAGAGGTCCCAATCGGGGGGGACATAAGGGGAGGGGGGGGGCACCCGCGAGCATGGATCCATATGTCTAAAGGTCCTGTCTACGTTGTGCTTGGTCTGGTAAGTCGGCTCCCAGGCCAACAGGGGCAGAGGGGGTAGGTTCTTGGGATCTGGTCGGGTCTCTAAGGCGCCGTACACACGGCCGAGGTTCTCGCTGAAAACCAGCGAGAACCTCGCTGGAATGCACATTCCAGCGAGGACCTCGGCCGTGTGTACGGTCTCGGCGAGCTTCCCGTCTGGAAGCCCGTCGAGCCGAAATAGAGAGCACGCTCTCTATTTCCTCGACGGCCCGCCTGGAAGAATGGCTGGTTGCCATTCCCGACGGGCGGGTCGCCGAATTCGACGGCCGGGAGAGAACCTCGACGGGCGGAACGATGTGTTCTGCCCGTCGAGGTTCTCTGCCGTGTGTACGGCGCCTAAGATTTTGTCCTTCATCGGAGTAGGTGTATATGTTCCACAGTCGCCATGTTTGTATATGAGTTTCCTGTCTGTCTTGGCTTGAAAGAATCAGGTCTTCCATTTTATTTATGTCATCTACCTTCCGTAGCCACATAGCTATGGTCGGTGGTTCTGAGGATTTCCAGCGAATGGGGATGCAGGCCTTAGCGGCATCAAGAAGGTGTCTAATAATAGACTTCTTATACACGCGTGTGGGGATGTCATTGGCATGTAACAGCAGGAAGGCTGGGTCATCGGGAAGTTGTCTGTCTGTAAATTTTTGGGATATCCTCCTGACCTCCGTCCAGAAGGGCTTTAGTCGTGGGCAGGACCAGAAGATATGGAGTAACGTGCCCCTCTCAGTCTGGCAGCGCCAGCACAAGTCCGAAGTTGTTCGGAACAGTTTGCTAAGCAAGGTCGGTGTACGGTACCAGCGTGTCATAATTTTATAATTTGTCTCTTGGACTTTCGTACAGATGGAGGACTTGTGGGTGAATGTCAATATTTGTTGTCTTTTCTTGGCAGAGAACGTACAGTGTAGGTCTTGTTCCCATTTATCAATGCACGGGATACGATATCCCTCCGGTGGTGTGATAAGTATATTGTATAAAATGGATAGGGCGTGTGGTACCGGTTCCGTGCCCGAGCATAATTCCTCCAAGGCATTTAGGGAATGAGTGCCCGCAGGGGGGGGTGGCATGGTGTGTAAGAAGTGACTGAGTTGATTGGCCCTCAGGAAGTCCAAGTGGTAAATTCCACTGGGGTTCATCAGGTCTGCAAGCGTCCTCCATCGACCCGCCGCACTAAAGTGGGAGGCCTGGAAAGTGCCTGAGTCTCTCAGAGTTCGAAATCGCGTGTCTTGTATTCCTGGTTCAAATTGCGGGTTGCCCAGTATTGGATACAACGGCGAGGTTCCCGTTGTTAGCTTTGCTTGTGAGAGTAGCCTAGCGCCTACCTTGAGTGTATTTCCTATCAGGGGATGAAGTCGCATTGATCTGTGCAGTGCTAACGGGCACCACGGTGCCCTTTGTAGTGGGATCTCACTCTGGGCCTGTTCCAGGTGGGGCCACAGTTTGGTGTCACTATGTCGGCACCAGTCAACAAGGCGGTTTAAATGGGCAGCGTGATAATACGCCCGGACATCGGGCATGGCCATTCCCCCATGAGTCTTGGGCAGGGACAGTACTGATCTGCGTATTCGAGGATGTTTCCCAGCCCACAAAAAGGTCTTAAACATGGTCTGAACCTGTTTAAAGAAGATTGCTGGTATATGAATGGGGAGGGATTGGAAAAGGTATATAAATTTCGGCAGTATGGACATCTTCAGTATGTTGCACCTGCCGAACCAAGAGTGGAGACCGGCGGTCCAGTGGTCCAATAACTTCTGGACCTCGTTCAGGAGCGGTGGGAAGTTAAGTCTAAAAGTTTGGGAGAGGGTCGGGGGGATGCGCGTACCAAGATAGTCTAGGGCTGTATCCGTCCACGGCAGTCTAGTGCTGCTGCGTAGGCTTTCCAGATTCGGGCTCGGGATTCCCACCCCCATTGCTACCGATTTGCTCATATTTATTTTAAGGTTGGATAGTTGTCCATAGATCTCGAATTCTTTCAACAGACCGGGGAGGGATGTTTCCGGGTCTGTCAGGGAGAAGAGTAAGTCATCCGCATAGGCAGAGACTTTATGTTCTGCATCTCCCACCCTAATCCCCGTAATGGCCGAGTTTGTTCGTACGTGACACAGAAAGGGTTCAAGAGTAAGTGCAAACAACAGGGGTGACAAAGGGCACCCCTGGCGCGTCCCGTTTTTAATCGGAAAAGGTTCCGACAGTACACCGTTGGCTCTGACTCTGGCAGATGGATCTGTGTAGGTCGCTGTTATCCAATTCAGCATTTTATGACCTAGCCCAATGTGTTTCAGCGTATCGAACATAAACTTCCAGCTAACCCGATCGAACGCCTTTTCAGCGTCGTAGCTGCTGACTTTTAATAAACATTACATTTGGGTGGAACACCCCTTTAATTTTTTTATTGTTATTATTAATATTTATTATTTATATAAAAAATAAATGTACACACTTTTTTCTCTCTCTCTCTCTCTTAAAACAGCATGTACATACATATAATTAACTACTTCAGACCCGCGCTATCGTCTAATGACGGCAACAGCGTGGGTCTGAATATCCAACATGCCATCTTTTGACGGCCGCCCCTTTGGGCGTTCCCAGCGCGCGATGTAGAGCGCACTGCGGGGAAGCCCTGTGTTGTCCGTGTCTCTTGGACACGGCCAATCACAGATCGCGGCAAACGGCCAGTCAGAGTGGCCGTTTGCGATGCGATCTGTGCGGTGAATGAGAGATGATCTCAGAGATCATCTCTCATTGCTGTTTTACACAGAGACAGCGTCCTGTCTCTGGAGAGGAGGAGACCGATCTGTGTTCCTTGTACATAGAGACACAGATCGGTCACCCCCCCACCCCCCACAGTTAGAACACACCTAGGATACACATTTAACCCCTTCCTCACCCTCTAGTGTTAACCCCTTCAATGCCAGTCACATTTATACAGTAATTAGTGCATATTTATAGCACTGATCGCAGTATAAATGTGAATGGCGCCAAAAATGTGTCAAAAGTTTCCGATCTGTCCGCCATAACATCGCAGTACCAATAAAAATCGCAGATCGCCGCCATTTCTAGTAAAAAAATAAATAATAAAAAATAATAATTCTCTCCCCTATTTTGTAAGCGCTATAACTTTTGCGCAAACTAGTCGCTTATTGCGTTTTTTTTTTATTTTTTACCAAAAATATGTAGAAGAATACGTATCGCCCTAAACTGAGAAAAATATATATATTTTTTTTAAATTGGGATATTTATTATAGCAACAAGTAAAAAATATTGGCCCGGATTCACAGAGCGATTACGCCTGCGCAACAGGAGATGCGCGTGCGTAAGTCTAAATGTGCGCGTGCGTTTCGTTGCGCAGCATCCCCAGAACGAGATCGTCTTTTTTTTGTCCCGCGTAATTTCGTTAGACTGGCGCATCCGTCCGCGCAAAAGTGCGATAGACACACCATTGATTTGCTAGTCAAATATGCTAATGAGGGACTTACGGGGATCCACAAAACAACGTTGGGGCAGCGCAGGCGACGCAGTGTGCGCAACAGCAAAATGTTCTGTCTAAAATTAGAGCTGATAAAAGCTGGTCTAAAAAAAGAAAAAAAGTCTACTTGTCAGATAAAGCAACACTGTTAGTGAGGAGTTCAGCAGTCACACGTGTTGCTCAACAATCTGTATGCCAACATGCCAGGGGCATCGTCGCACATAGCTATACTACTGACTTTAGATGAACAAAGAAGGAGGAGGGCACGGAGGATGGCACTAAGGAGGGCACGGGAGATGTTTTTTTTTTTTTTATTTGCTTATATAAAATTTACAATTTAATCTAATCTAATACAATATTCTTATCTGATACAAGCCCCTCACTCTTCACTTGATATATCACACACGCATAGACATCTTTGGCATGAGTGATTCTGAGGTGTCTCGCATCTTCAGATTCACCCCTCATGCCATCCTGGAATTACCACAACCTTGCAGGAGGACATCAGCAGCCCAACACATGGCACCACCCATGACACCCATGACAGCTACATATACAATCAGAGCCCCATCCCCACAGATTTCGAACAGAACATGTATGGGGACAGCTGGCTGGTTGGTGAGTGACATGGGTGGCAGGCATGACTATCCCCTCCCGTGATGCACACCTCACAAGGGGCACATGCATGACTAACATCCTCCTGTCTTTTCCCTTCAAGGTGACTCTGCATATGCACTGGTACCCCATCTCATGACCCCATCTCATGCCAGCTCACATTATGCATCTTTGCACGTTAAACACACACATTAATCATGGCACAATGAGAATGCATGCATGCACACCACTGTGGTCCCTAGCACACACACCCCACATCCTCATCACATTGGATTGGCACCAGTCCACCATGCAGGACTTGTGAGCTGCAACGCCATGCCACGGCTCCAATTATGTCACTGTACATTCATACACCATTCACACGGACCTGGGGATCACTTCTCCACCACAAATGAGGGTGACACCCCTTTTCCCGCAGGAATATCACCCCCACATTCCAAAATCATACACAAACAGAACCAAAAAAATTAAATAAATGACGAGCAAAAAAAAAAAAATGCCCAGCAAAAATATAATTTAAACAAAATAACAACAAAGAAAACACATAAAAGACAAAAATCACTCTGCAAAACAGTCCTCAAATATCTCAAAGACACGTCACAAACAAACAAAAGCACCTTGCTGTATAGGGAGGGATACAAAGGGATGTATTTTGCAAAGGAAGTGCATTTGTGTCTGGCTATTTATGCTGTCTGCGTAGTTCACAAAGTTGCCCTAGTCCATTTCCAATTTCACTGATTGCGCCGCTCCCGAGTTGTGAGCATGCGCACAGCGGAGCTGACCATGGTCTCCTTCAAGCGCGCATGGGCGAGCCGGCCGGCCCTTCATTTGCATGGGGTCACGACTCATTTCAATGTAACACGCCCACGTCCTTCCCAATTTGTATTACTCCTCCTTACGCCTCTGAAAAAACGTTACGTATGCGCAAGTCTAACGTAAAGGCGGTGCGCTACGCCGGTCCAATAATGCGCAGATGTACGTGAATCTGGGCCATTGTATTTTTCTTCAAAATTGTTGCTCTTTTTTGTTTATAGCGCAAAAAAAAAAAACCGCACAGGCGATCAAATACCACCAAAAGAAAGCTCTACTTGTGGGGGAAAAAAAGAACATCAATTTTGTTTGGGAGCCACGTCGCACGACCGCGCAATTGTCAGTTAAAGCGACGCAGTGCCGGAAGCTGAAATTTCACCTGGGCAGGAGGGGGGTGTATGTGCACAGTAAGCAAGTGGTTAAAAAGTAGCTAAATAGCACTTATAGCACCAATGATACCAATTGTTACCAATTATGTAGAATAAAAAATGTATCTAAATTGAACACTTGTACATGCTGTTTTAACCATGTTTAAATAAAAGATAATGGGCCAGATTCAGAAATAATTAGATTCCCGCAGAGTATCAGAGATACTCTACGCCGCCGTACTTTACCTGGCTCTAGGAGGAATTCAGAGAGAGAGAGAGATTTTGGCCCGTAAGGTACGGCGGCGTAGTGTTTTTCTCCCGGCGGAATCAAACTACGTGAATAGGGGGCGTGAGGCATTTAAATTAAGCGCGTCCCCGCGGCGATCGAACAGCGCATGCTCCGTTCAGAAATTTCCCACCGTGCATTGTGCGAAATCACGTCGTTACGTCATTTTTTTTTTTGAGTAGCGTCGTTTACGGACATTCCTATTCCCGGACGACTTACGCAAAAAAATAAAAATAAATTGAAAGTCGACGCGGGAACGACGGCCATACTTAACATGGGCCGCATAACGTTAGACCAGCTAATAGCTGGTTTAACTTTACGTAGCGAAAAAATGACGTACGCGATTGCGAACGACGCTCGTAACTTCTTGGATCCCCGTAAAAAGCTAATTTGCATACCCCGACGCTGAAAACGACGCGATCTCCACCCAGCGGCCATAAAAAGATCGCAGCGTAGATCCGAAGGCGTACGAAGAAGTAAGCCTGTCAGATCGAAGCCCAACGAAGCCGTATCATGGTTTGAGGATTCAAACTAGTGATACGGCGCGCAAAATTTGAAATTACTCCTGTCTAACACCAGTTAGACAGGCGTAATCGCTCTCTGAATCTGGCCCACTATACTTTCCATAAGTTGTATGGGTGTGCCTATAAAGTTCATTTTTCATGTCCAACAGTTTTCCAATATAGTTAAACTGTTGGCACACAGCTATTTGTGTATCCACAGTGCCATCCTGTGGTGATACAACATATTTGTTTCTCCACTATGATAGCCAGTGAGAGGCTATCACAGTGATCAGGTGACCCAGAATTGGGAGTTGCGGGTCCCGACTGTTAGTAGGGGGCCCGGAGCGTTCGGCGAGACCCAGTCTCCATGCTGGGAGCACGCCGTGTGGCGCTCCCAGTACAAAGCGATATACGCAAATATGCAACCCCATGGGAAAAAAACAGTGCAGTGGGGCTGCATATTTGCATACGCTCGCCGCCAAGGTGTTAACACACTCACATGCATGTGAGTTTGAGCTTTGGGGTGCATACCCTAATGCACACCTATGTAAATTATGGAATTGGAGAGTTTAAACGCCACACATATTAGTTTGTAGACATGTGCATTCGTTTTCGTTAGAATGCATTTTCATCCGAAAATCAGGTTTTTTCGTTATTGTTTTAACAAACGATAACGAAAGGGCAAAAGACGAAAACCGAAAGATCCAACATAAAAAATGCTTTATTTTCGTTTTTGTTGCTGTAAAAATTTGATATAGAGAGATTCGACATTATAGAGAAAAGATTCAACATTATAGGGAAAAGATTCAACATTATAGGGAAAAGATTCGACAGTATAGGGAAAAGATTCGACATTATAGAGAAAAGATTCGACATTATAGAAATAATGGAGTCGACATTACAGAGAATAGATTTCGATTTATAAGAAAATAGATTCGACATTATTACTAGTCATACAACATTAGAATTCTTGTAGGCGGAATATTCGAACAGAAATGTAAGATTCTACGTAAAGATTCAACGTTCCGTCGAATATTCTTTTGACCATTCGACAAAAACCAAGTATTATTGGATTTTCGGACGAAAGCTATTCCCCAACGAAAAACGAAATAAATCAAAATGATTTTTGGGAGTAACTAAATACATTTATTTTCCAAACGAAAACGAAAAAACGAAACAAAATATACCAGTCTGCACATGTCTATTTTGGGTCCTGAAGTGTAGAGAAAGCCTATGGTAAGCGGGGAAATGAGATAAGTATTTCACCCTTATCTAAGCCCCCCAGACTAAACAAACCAGTGCGGGTGTGGGGAACCATCTACAAGGGTAACTTTTCCTCTAGTCCAGCCTTCAACTCGAAAGCCCAATTCTACCTTTTTTTCTGTCTTTGTCTATTCATGTGATGTGTGATGGTCCCTCCATCTCCATGTATTTTTTTTGTTAGGCTTCATGCACCACTTAAACCCCGGCCCATTTTGCTGGTCAAAGACCAGGCTGCTTTTTGCGATACGCTAGAAATCTACTTTTTTTTGTCCAGCGTAATTTCGATAGACTGGCGCATCCGTCCGCGTAAAACTGCGCTAGACACACCATTGATTTGCTATTCAAATATGCTAATGAGGGAGTTACGGGGATCCACAAAAGAACGTTGGTGCTGCGCAGGCTACGCAGTGTGCGCAACAGCAAAATGTCCTGTCTAAAATTAGACCATATAAAAGGTGATATAAAATTAGACAATTTGTCTACATGTCAGCTAAAGCAACACTGTTAGTGAGGAGCTGAGCAGTCACACTTGCTGCCCAACAAACTGTATGCCAACATGCCAGGGGCATCCATGCTCATAGCTATACTACTGACTTTAGATGAGCAAAGAAGGAGGAGGGCACGGAGGAGGGCACGGGAGAGGATTTTTTTTTTTTTTAACCAAAAAATTTTCTTTGCTTTAAAAAACATTTTTACAAAAAATATACATACATATATACATCAATACATAACATACATACAAATTACAAACACGGTCTCACTATCTTTCAATAGCCCTTTAAAACCTTGATGGATATAATAATCTAATCTGATACAAGCCCCTCACTCTTCACTTGATATATCACACACGCATAGACATCTTTGGCATTAGAGATTCTGAGGTGTCTCGCATCTTCAGATTCACCCCTCATGCCATCCTGGAATTAACCACAACCATGCAGGAGCCCAACACATGACACCACCCATGACACCCATGACAGCTACATATACAATCCTAGCCCCATCCCCACAGATTTCGAACAGAACATGTATGGGGACAGCTGGCTGGTTTGTGAGTGACATGGGTGGCAGGCATGACTGTCCCCCCCATGATGCTGAAATCACAAGGGGCACATGCACTACTAACATCCTCCTGTCTTATCCCTTCAGGGTGACTCTGCATATGCACTGGGACCCCATCTCATGACTCCTATATGGAACCCCCCTAACCAAGGCTACCCCGTCTTCTGAGGGAAGAGCAGCCAGGAGACAGCTCACATTAGGCATCTTTGCACGTTAAACACACACATTAATCATGGCACAATGAGAATGCATGCATGCACACCACTGTGGTCCCTAGCACAGACACATCACATCCTCATCAAATTGGATTAGCACAAGCCCACCATGCAGGACTTGTGAGCAGCAACGCTACGCCACGGCTCCAATTATGTCACTGTACATTCATACACCATTCACACGGACCTGGGGATCACTTCTCCCTGGTCCTGGGGAACCCTTCTCCACCAAAACTGAGGGTGACATCCCTTTTCCGGCAGAAATATCACACCCACATTCCAAAAACATTCACAACACAAAAAAAAAAAAATGCCCAGCAAAAAAACACAACAAAGAAAACACAGAAAAGACAAAAATCACTCTGCAAAACAGTCACCAAATATCTCAAAGACACGTCACAAACAAACAAACAAATGCTAATAAACAACAGAGCAAAAGCACCTTGCTGTATAGGGAGGGATACAAAGGGATGTACTTTTGCAAAGGAAGTGCGTTTGTGTCTGTCTATTTATGCTGTCTGCGCAGTTCATTACGTTGCCATAGTCCACTTCCAATTTCACCGTTCCCGAGTTGTGAGCATGCGCAGAGAGGTGCTGACCATGGTCTGCTTCAAGCGCACATGCGCGAGCCGGCCGGCCCTTCATTTGCATGGGGTCACGGCTCATTTCAAAGTAACACGCCAACGTCCTTCCCAATTTGAATTACTCCGCCTTGCGCCTCTGAAATAACGTTGCGCAGGCGCAAATTTCTGCGAAAAACCGACGAGAATAGGGTGATTGCGCCGCTACATTGTGCCAGTCTAAAGTAAAGGCGGTGCGCTACGCCGGTCCAATAATGCGCAGATGTACGTGAATCTGGCCCATAGCGTCTACAAAATAGGAGATAGCTTTATGGCATTTTTATTAAAACATGTTTTTTACTAGTAATGGCGGAGATCAGCGATTTGTATCATGACTGCGACATTATGGAGGACACATCGGACACCTTTGACACATTTTTGGGACCATTGTCATTTTTACAGCGATCAGTGCTATAAAAATGCACAGATTACTGTGAAAATTACACTGGCAGTGAAGAGATTAACCACTAGGTGGCGTTTAAGGAGTTAAGTGTGCCTAGGGATGTGTTCTAACTGTAGGGGGGATGGGCTATGTGTGACAGGACAGTGATCACAGCCTCCGATTACAGAAAGCTGTGTACACTGTCCTGTCACTAGGAAGACTGGGGAAATGCTTGTTTACATAAGCATTTCCCCCTTCTTCCTCACCGTGACACGATCGTGGGTATGCCTGCGGACATTGAGTCTGTGGGACCCGCGGTTGGAGTCACAGAGCTTGCGGCGGACACGAGTCCACGATGACGCTTCTTAAAGGGGACGTATATATATATATATATATATATATATATATATGCCCTTGTGCCTCCCTGTGCCATTCTGCCGACGTATATCTGCATGCGCCGGTCGGCATGTGGTTAAAGAGGAACTGCAGTCTGCTCACATAATTTGTAATAAAAAACATCTTTGCCATTCTGAAGCTTCCCTCCAATAACTTTGCATATTATTTTATATATACTGTCATTCTGTCTTGCCAAATATGCTGCAGAAGTCTTCCTCCACTGAGTCTTGCTGCAATCATTTTAACTGTGGGCAGCTGAAGCTGCTGCCTGTTCACGTCCTGGATTTGCACAGAGGCACACCTCCAGCTCTGCAGCTCTCATTGGCCCTCTTATGGCTCATCCCCCCTCCCTTCCTGGCAAACTCTGACGAGAGTGAGAGAGAGAGCTGTGCATGATGTCATAAGCCTAGGCTAAAGAAACAGGAAGAGGGATGTATAGGGTATTTACTGGCAGAAAAATAATGTTTTACTATCCAAAGTTAAAACAACAAAGGCAGTAGATTTAATAGATGGAAAGATGAAAAAATGACTGAAGGTCCGCTTTAAAAAAACTTCTACCTACATTAGATTTTTCTGTCAGGAGCTGGTAGTTTTGGCGTGTAATTATACGTGTTTATAAGTGTATGGTTTTTAGAAGCCAGTTGTCTATTGGCTAGAATATGTATTTATTTTGGCCACTGGAATTTAATTACACACATTTATGCACATAAATTATATCTTTAAGCTCCTCTCTGGATGCAGGCGTGGGGAATTTTCTTGCTCTCTTGTATACAAACATAAAGCCGCAATGGGCATGAATACATTGGCTGAAATAGAGCTGCATTCAAAGCCAGAAAAAAAAGAATGTCTCTAAAAGCAGCATTTTATCTGCCCATGTGCACGAATCCTAAATGTCATTTCAAATGTAATTTTCAATAGCTTTCATTAGCCTTTTTTTTACTACCGCTGCTGACAGTCTTATAATGTAGCAGTAATGGGGCATAAACAAATGTGGCTGCAGGGAAAACAGCAGATTGACCCCTGATGATTGCATGAATAGCGCCCGTCACTCCACATATGCTTGTCAGCCCCTAACAAAAATAATTAGAGGGAAAAAAAAAAAAATTAATTGCGTGAAAAAATGTAAATATAAGAAAAATACACTAAAACTGCCCTTCCCTTCACAATGAAGTTTATTGTCATTTTGTCATTTTTGGTGCCTCTCTCCTGCATTGCTAGTACCCTGTGTCCCTTGATTTTTTTACAACCACCTGTACATCTTTGATATTTGAATTTATGATCTTAAATTTGCCTATAAGAAGTTGTAATCTTTATACCTTTATTATAAAAGCAGACTTTTGCTTTTATTTTTATGTGTGTTAACTAGTGATGCACCGATATATCGGAGACGGATACATATCGGCCGAAAATAGCTGTTTTGGGAAAATGCCGAATCAACTAAAAAATCGGCGATAATGACTAGTGGTGCAACGGATCATCATTGATTGCGCGGATCAATGACGTTGGATCGGCACACACGTGATCCACGGCGTGCCGCGGGATTGCAGAGCGGTAAAACACAGACTGAAATTGCCCTGCTCGCACACAGCCCCGCCTGCTCCTAACCACGCTGTGATAGACAGAATGCAGGTCTAATGCTGCGATGTGTTCTGTCTATCACAGCGTGGGGTTAGGAGGCGGGGCTGTGTGCGAGCAGTGTGGAGACAGTTTCTGCATACGGGTGGTGAGTTGCTTTTTTTCCTAGCAGAACATGTGTGCACTATGCAGCCATCCGTCCTCCCCCCCACACCTCCCTCAGCTGGCCCCATACTCGGCACTCTGTCCCCCCCCGGCTGCCTATTCTGGCTCCTGTCCCTGCCACCAATGCACTCCTGTTTTTGGAGGTGACAGGGTTAATAAAGAGAAACTGTCACCCCCAATTGCTATCACACAGGAAATTATTTTCTCCTGTGTGATAGCAATAAAGTTAAGTGTAAAAAAAAAAAAGAAATAATACCTAAATTAATAAAATAAGTAATTAAAAAGTAAAGAATGAGAAAAATAATGTTAATACGAAAATTATACAAAAATAATAAAAGTACTTTGATAGGATGCTCCATACATTTTTGCAATCCGACTGTACTGTTTTAACATACAATTAAAAGAAGAAGAAAAGTCATTTTCGGGTTTCGGTTTCAGTCTGACATTTTTTTTTATTTCGGTTTTGTTTCGGTTCTGAAATTTCCATTTCGGTGCAACTCTAGTGTTAACCTCTCTTTGTATTTTTTAATAAAATCAGATTGAACAAAAAAAATACACTGCTTTCTGTCCTCCGTATAGTGAAATGACAGATAGGCAGAAGAAAACTCATTCTGGGTGACCGGTGATCAGTGGTGCGTTGTATACCTTGGACACAGCAAATTACCAATCACGGTAAAGAGTCTATGATGTAGGCTCTTTACATTTGATCAGCTGTGTCCAATCACAAAGTAAACAAGTGTAGCACCCTTTTCCTCAGGTAGGATGTGCTAGAGGTAGTTTTTCTGTTTTTACAGCCAGTGCAGGAAAAATTTATTCAGGCCTAGTAATGAGCTAGGCCTGTTTGTTTTGATCTTGGGGCAGGAGAGTGGCTTAGAGTAGCAGCAGGCGACCGACATCTACTTCATCTCTCTGGCACCTCTTCTTTTTCAGGAAAAGAGGCAGGACAGGGGGTTGAAGTGGCATGGAGTGTATCTGGGATCCCTGACCAATCCCCAACTAGGATTGGCTGGGGGCAGGGCTCCTATATATACTCATGGTCAGCCTGCTGTGGGAGGAGTTGATTGGGTGGAAGAACTAGTGATGTTAGGCTGTCGTGGCCTTGGAAGAAGCCCCCTTTCTGGGGGAGGGTGACCTTGGGCCTGGACCTCGGGAGCTGGGAAGGAACCCTATATACAATGCTATCTCGGGGTGTCCTGAACAGGACCAGGAAGAGAACAGTGGGGAGCATTACCGGGGAAGTCGCTAGAAGGGATACATTCCAGGGTCGTTGAGTGACAGGTACAGTGAGAAAATCTGGGGGGGGGGGGGAATGTAGTGGATGTAGAGCCAGGGGGAGAGACTGTGATGTCACTGGTGTTTGAGTCAAGTTACTGAAGCCAGGAGGGTTGGCAGGAATTGCAAAGGACTTTCTGGAATCAGATTCAACTAGCACAAAAATAAAAAATTTCATCGCTATTGGTTGCTACACCAAAGGGGGACTGCAGACCCCTGCTAACAAATGGCGGATATTGAATAGTTGGCCTAACCATGTGCTAACTATGACAGAAATCTGGGATTGCGCAGTAGATATGAAGTGGAGTTGACTCAAGAAATGTGCTGGAGCAGTATGGAGCTTTAGAGACTGCCAATATAGATTCAATAATCTTTTGTTCAAACTAACAAGATCAATTTTCTGGGCATCACTTGTCTCTTTTCCCAATCCAAGTTAAATCCTCTCAATAAAAATAATACAACAAGCTGATGGACTTTTCATTGTCTGGCAATGTGTGACTGTAAGTTAATGCCTGGCTGAGCAGTGTGGAACTACTACGCTCAGCAACCCCACAGGGGCACCGCTACACAGAAAATGCTGGTTACAATGCTGACGGCACGTGAGAAGAGGAGAGTCGGTAAGCGTGATTCCTCAGTGGGGACATATACACTGACAATCAGGGCACTAAACAGTCCTATCAGTGCCCACCAGTGCTTCCAAACAGTGCCCGCTAGTGTTACCAATTAGTGAGTGCCCATCAGTGCTGACCATCAGTGCCGTCTATCAGTGCCCATCAATGCCACCTACCTGTGCTGCCCCTCAGTGCCCATAAGTGCTGCCTATCAGGGCCACCTATCAGTGCCAATCACTGCATATCAGTGCTACCTATCAGTGCTGAATATTAGAGCCGTCTCATTAGTGCCCATCAGTGCAGTCTCATCAGTATCCATCAGTGCAGCCCACCAGTGGCCATCAGTACAGCCTCATTAGCGCACATCAGTAAAGGAGAAAGACTTTTTTTTTTTTTAAATGTCAGTCTTTTTTCGTTTGTTTAGCAAATATTAAAAAGACACAGTGGTGATTAAATGCCACCAAAAGAAAGCTCTATCTGTCTCAAAAAAATGTAGTTGGGGTACAGTGTTGCATGACCGCGCAATTGTCATTTACAGTGCAACAGCTCTGAAAGCTGAAAATTGGCCTGGGCTGGAAGAGGGTGACAGTGTCCTGTAGGCAAGTGGTTAAGCACAATGGGGTAGATTCATGTAGATCAGCGGATCTTTTGATCTGCGTGATCTATCTTCTTTACGATCCGCCTGCCCCAGTTTTTGAGGCAAGTGCTGTATTCAGAAAGCACTTACCTCGTAATTAGCCCTGGCGGATCGTAAATCCCCCGGCGGAATGCAAATTCCGTGGCTAGGGGGAGTTTACTATTTAAATCACGCGTGTCCCCGCGCCGATCGTACTGCGCATGCGCCGCCGGCAAAATTTCCCAGCGTGCATTGCTTTAAATGACGTCGCAAGGACGTCATTGTTTTCGATGTTAACGCAATTAACGTATGGCCGTATTCCCGGACGACTTACGTAAACGACGTAAAAAATTCAAAACTCGAAGCGGGAACGACGGCCATACGTAACATAGGATCCGCCGCACTTACCCCGCATATAGCAGGGGTAACAATCTGCCGGAAAAAGCCGAACGCAAACGACGTAAAAAAAAAGCGACGGCCGGGCGTTCGGTTCTGAATCGGCGGTTCTCCTCATTTGCATATTCGTCGCGTAGAAAAAAAGAAGCGCCACCTAGCGGACGGCGGGAGAATGCAGCCTAAGAACCGACAGTGTAACTCACTTACACCAGTCGGCTCTAAGGGAGATCTATGCGGAACCTGATTCGAGGAATCAGCCGCATAGATCCGAGCGTCGGATCTCACAGATCCGACGGTGTATCAGTAGATACACCGTCGGATCTCTATGTGAATCTACCCCAATGATTTTTAAAAGCTCATATGAATACCAACACACATACAGCACAAACTGGTACATACGTGACAATTCTGCCAGGCATATCGGTATGCATGCCGGAGTGAGAGGAATAATTCTACGGCCATTATTCATAGTTCATTTTAAGCGTGTGAGCTTTAGAGGGCATTTTATAAAAGGCTGATCCAAACAGGGACATTAACATGCAGAATCGCTGTCCAGGCCACTATCACATTGGTTGCCATCTGCTGTATCGCTGTTTATTGGGGCCCCCTGCTATATAGGTCTCTTACTGCCAGAGAGGAATCCGGTGAGAGGGTCTCCAACCCCCTTTACAGCTACAACCACCTGTTAATCCTTTCTCCAGCTTAGACTTGCTAAAGAGCAATTTCTCTCAGTTAGTGTCCGGCACTTACCCTGTCTCGGTGGGGCAGCGGGTGACGGTGGTGAGTGCCGAGCAGTGTCCCCCATGCTCCTCAATGTCGTCGATGCCTCCCCCCTGCCTGCTCCTCCCGTCCTCTCCTATGATTGAACACCTGATCGGCGTCCAGTCACAGCGCCTGTCGTTTCAACCAATCAGGTGGCGGGTAACAATCCCAATCACCTGACTGGCTGAGAGGCGGTTCGGTGTTAGGAAAGCGAATATAAATTTTCTTTTATAAATACCTACAAACTTTAGCTGTGTTATTACTGAGATCAGAACCATGGACAGCAGACAGTTTATAAGGAGAACCGCCAATTGCACACAGATATCACAGAACACAATTGTGACCAAGTGCAGGCTGTGTAAGACCTCAATGCATTTTGTCTCTATTTTGGATGAGATGCAAACATTACAATTACATGGCTGAAAATAAAGATTCTAATGCTTGTGTTAAAGCTTTGTACATTGGGATTAAAGTCGGCTTTAAAGTTACATAATTGGGGAGTTGTAGAGCTATAAACATCTGTATTTAAGTCTGATATAATTGATCGTTCATCTATATTTAGCACATTTATTGTACAGGCAGGGAGACAGGATTATCTAATAAGGCAGCACGAGGAACAATTATGACCAGCAGCCAATTGATTCAACCTGTTTTTTTTTTTTATCAATTTGGAGCAACCAGAACAAAAAAACTGCTGGTGGGTTGCTATGGGATTACTAAGCTTTGTATATTCCTCTTTATCCTAAAGCAGTTTTAAACCCAAAAGCAAACGTTTATTATACTGCAGCTTACCATCTCTTTAATGCGATGCCTGCATTTGTTTCCCCTTTTAGGCTTTCTTTCTTCTATTTTCACCAGTAAGTCTGTTTTCCAACAGAAAAATTCTGACACTGACTGGGGTGCTTAAAATGATCAGCTTCTATTTATTTATGTAAAAGCTTTACCACAAATACCTTTACCATGATTTTACTGGTGTGCATTCATCTATCACAACCTTTTTCAACCAGGGTGCCTTCAAGGTTTCTTCAGGGGTGCCTTGGCAAAATACCTAGAAATTGCCCAAAAATGTTATCCAAGTCAGTGGGAGGATCAAGCCTACCTTTACAGCAGGGGTGGCCAACCAGTGGCCCGGGGGCCACATGTGGCCCGCAGAGCCCTCTGATGTGGCCCGTAACCTCCTGCTCTGGAATGGGGGTTGGCAAACCTAGATCGCAGGTTGCCGACCCGCCATACCGCAGCATTAGTGTTGTGAATGAAGCTGGTGGTAGAGGAAGAAAGCGGCTGTGGAGCAGAGCCCCATAAGCCGATGCTTCCTCTACAGTGCTGGCTTTTGCCACAGGCTGAGTCTATGGCAAAGTTCAGCTGACCCGTAGCATAGACACAGTGGGTGTGGGTAAACCGTAGCACATCAGTGTGGAAGTAGTCTTAGGCCCTTTTCACACGATTAGCCCAACCAAATGAGACCCTCAATTCACTGCTATAGAGCGACAGATGTCCGTTTACGCCCGCCTACCTCCAACCCGAAAAAAAGAAGGGGATTTGTCCCCTTCCATCTGGGTGGATCAGAGGGCCTATAGAGTAGTTGTAACTCTTTATCCGCCCGCTCCGCTCATTGTGGCCCGCGACTGGTTACCAAGTTGCTTAAGTGGCCCTCGCACTTCAAAAGGTTGGGCACCCCTGCTTTACAGCCTACCTGTGCACCATTACAACTTTCTAGCCGCCGGTGTCCTATAAACCAATAATGCTATAGGTTGATAAGGAGGGTGTCGGGCACCTTTACAGCATCCTTATCTGCCCCTTCCCCTCTCCTTTATCACTGGGGTCACATTAGCTGAGTGAGGGAGAGAAACCGAAGGAGAAGAGACAAACTGAAACACTAATCAGTACCAGTGTGCAAAGGTGTATTTGCTTTGGAAAGATAAAATCACCGCTACTGTAAATGTGGTAGAGGGCGCTGAATTATTAATAGTCAAATGACTTAATGCCAGAATTGTGGAAAAACAATATGTGAATATATCTAAAAAATTGTAAAACATAAGTATAAAATATAAATGTCACCAGAGAGTGGATAAAATCAACAGATTGAATATTGAAATATAGAAATGATAATTGCTTATCATCAACCAACAACAACAAGTGCAAAGTGCAAATGAATTAGAGAACCAAGTCCTAATTGATTGGTTATTGTCTGCCAGTGCTGAACGATATGAATCACACAGTCAACTGAAGAAAAAACTGCTTGTTAAAAGGGTGTCCTTCAAAACTCCTTCACCAAGGTAGATTTTATCACCCAAACGTGCTCGGATAAAAGTTTTGCGCTTACCAAAGAGCAAGGACCTCTTTATTGAAAAAGATTGTCAGTGTCACCTATGCAGGATAATGCCTGCATGCATATGAAACGTCCCAGCTGCTAGGTAATGTTATTCCTTCCAGACGGTCAAAGATGGGATGTGGGAACAGAAAAAAACGTCCATAGTGTAACCAGTTTATTTAAAACAAAATATTAAAACAACAGGGGCCAAGTGGCCACTAACATTAAAAAGTGCCCTTCCTGGCACTGGGACTGCAAGATTGTCAGTAAGAGTCGGGACCCAGGTCTCCGCACTTCCGTGGAGGACGTGAAGCTTTGTCAGCTGTTGGATCAGTCACTCAGCTGCTCGCTAGCGTACCAGACTCTGGGAGGTGGGAGCATACAGCAAAACAACGTGACTAGGCTACGCCGACCGACGTACGTTTCGTTGTAGTAACGTCTTCAGGGGGCGTGCCTGGTCACAAGTGGTCAGGTGTCTTATGCTGGATTGGTGCGGATGTCCGGACGTATAATGTTTAATTGACTGTGTGATTCATATCGTTCAGCACTGGCAGACAATCACCAATCAATTAGGACTTGGTTCTCTAATTCATTTGCACTTTGCACTTGTTGTTGGTTGTTGATAAGCAATTATCATTTCTATATTTCAATATTCAATCTGTTGATTTTATCCACTCTCTGGTGACATTTATATTTTATACTTATGTATTACAATTTTTAGATATATTCACATATTGTTTTTCCACAATTCTGGCTTTAAGTCATTTGATTATCAACTTTTAATAATTCAGCGCCCTCTACCACATTTACATCACTTATATTACTAGTTTATCACTACAATATATAGAGGAGCAGCTCTTTATTCTATTCAATTTTATTAATTATTTTAAAACTTATGTTTAACACATAGTTTAAGTTATTTTTATGTTTGGCGCAAAAATTAATCTTTACCAAAAATCACCGCTACTGTTGGGTGTCCTAGGCATGTGAATGTTGATACATTATGCAAAACTATTTGTTTAGATTTTAACATTTCAGAATGGTGTGCCTTGAGATTGTGCAGAATATTAAAGGGTCCCTTGACTGAAAAAAGGTTTAGAAACACTGATCTACTATATTTGAATCATGTACAGTGGGGAAAATAATTATTTGATCCCCTGCAGATTTTGTAAATTTGCCCACTTACAAAGAAATGAAGGGTCTATCATTTTTATCATAGGTGTATTTTAAATAACGAAGACGGAATATCAACCAAAAATCCAGAAAAAACACATGATACAAATGTTATAAAAATAAGTTGCAGTTCAGTGAGTAAAATAAGTGTTTGATCCCCAAGCAACACACGACTTAGTACTTTGTGGAGAAACCTTTGTTGTCAAGCACAGAGGGAAGACGTTTCTTGTAGTTGGTGATCAGGTTTGGACACCTCTCAGGGGGGATTTTGGTCCACTCTTCTTTACAGATCTTCTCGAAATCCTTAAGGTTTCTTGACTGTCACTTGTGCAACAAGCCAAGTTTCAGCTCCCTCCACACATTTTCTATAGGATTAAAGTCTGGAGACCAGCTAGGCCACTCTATGGCCTTGCAGTGCTTCTTGAGCCACTTCTTTTGTTGCTTTGGTGGTATGTTTTGGGTCATTGTCATGCTGGAAGACCCATCCACGACCCATCTTCAGTGTTCTGGCTGAGGGAAGGAGGTTCTTATCCAAGATTTTACAATACATGGCCCCGTCCATTGGCCCCTCAATGCGGCAAAGTTGGCCTGACAAGCAATTATAGTACAGATCAATTAAATGATCATTTTGAATAGATTAATTCTGACAGATTGTGCTTTCAACGAATACCATATGTGTTGCAACCTTCAAAAATGGTACAGATGAATCAATTGTTTACGATTGCTCCGAGCTAGATTGATCACAAATTGATATGTGTATGGCAGGCATCCTTTATGGCTTTGTTGTCAAACATAAGTGCACAAAGTTTTCGAACAGGGTGGGGCGTGACTACCGTCAAGATGGCTGAACGTGCTTGAGAGGAGCTTTGTTAGCCACCCACAGTATCCGTTGTAATCCTGCTTCTTCCTACTGATATATTGCTCCCCTAACTGGCCTGCTGCAGTGTGCTGATATCCTGCTGACATCTTGAGAACATCATGAGCAAAGGCGTCCTTCCACAGCGGCGGATCGGCTGAAGAAGCATGCCCACTCCAAATGGCTGGCAAGATGGCCCACACAGCCCTCCTCACACAAGGAGCGGCGGAACAGTATCTCTGGACACTCCTAAAGGCTCGGACAAGCAGGGTAAGCTCACTTTGGAGCAAGTCTATACTCAACTCTTTAGTGCCATTACCGCTTCTAAGGCCATCGTTCCGCCCCACGAGGTTCCCGATGAGCGGTCGGAAAAGCTTGTCATTGAAAAATGAGGAAAAAGAGAGCGTGCTCTCTTTTTTGGCTCGATGAGCTTCCCGACGGGACGCTCGTCGGAAGTGTACACACGATCGAGCTTCTCACCAGAATATGTCTCCCAGCGAGCTTCTCGCTGGATTCTGCCGAGAAGCTCGGTTTGTGTGTACAGGGCCTCACACCTCTCTCACAGGAATGATGGAGGAGATTAAGGCTGCTTCGCCATGATATGCAGCATGTCATGGAACAAGTATCCAAAACTCAATGCAGAATCTCTACCCTGGAGGATGATTCCTCCCCTGTCCCTAACAAGGTGGCTGCGGCAGAGAAACAAATATACTTCTGGTGCCAGAAAGCAGATGACTTAGAAAATCACCGCAGAATAAATAATCTTAGAATAGTGGGCCTATCAGAAAAGGCTGAAGAGCAGAACCCTGGGGAATTTGTTGAGGCCTTGCTGAAAACCAAATTCCCTGAGGCCCAGTTCTCCTCTGCATTCGCAGTGGAAAGAGCAGACAGGATGCCAAGAAAACCTCCCCCACCAGGCCCTTACTTGCTAGGATGCTGAATTGTAAAGACTGAGATATCATTCTCTGCAAGGCTAGACAAAAGCGACAGATCCGATTTGACAATACACAGATATCAATCTTTCCAGATTTCTCTGTAGAGCTACAAAATCAAAGGGACTCTTTCACTGACATCAAGAGGAGAATGAGGGAATCGTCGACTCCATGTCCTTCCCAGCTCGCTTGAGGGTGATTGACAGTGGTAGGGTCCTCTTCTTTACTAACCCAGATATTGCCCATGACTGGTATACTATGATGCCCATCTTGAATGCTTTACAGTTACAGTTACCTGGTTGCCTTGTGATTCCAAGTTGTTCCATACAAAGTATCTGGTATTACTGCCGCAACAGTTATGATCCACACTATATCTACTCTTTAAAGTGGTTGTAAACCCGGAAATGATACAAAAAAAAACCCTGTAAGAAAAAGGCATAATGAGCTAGTATGCACCACATACTAGCTCATTATGAAGCACTTACCTTAGATTGAAGCTGTTGCATCAGCCCTGCACACCACTGTGACGGGTGACATGTCTCCCAGAGTTATCTGGGTTTGCAGGCTCCAGTGCTGTGATTGGCCGGAGCCAAAATGAAGTCACTCTTGTGAATGCGTGCAGGAGCTGTCAGTCACAGCACGCTTCTGAAGAATGACATGAGCAAGCCGTTTCTTCAGTGCACATACATGATGACGTTGGCGCAAGCGTATATGGTAAATATCTCCTAAACTATGCAGATTTAGGACGTACTTTTAGCACACATAGGTAAGCCTTATTATAGGCTTACCTGTAGGTACAAGTGGTGTACCAGGGTTTTTAATCACTTTAAGCTTGTCTAGGCAGCAAAAGGTGATTGTTTTCCTGGTTTTTCTGGTTACTGACAATACCTTGTAAATGGAGATCTTTAGCTGAGGCTGAGACAGACTACCACTTTGAGAGTTTTGAATTTTACTTATTCCTTCCCCATTTCTAAGTTTCAGCATTTTGCAGTGGGAATGCTTTCACCCTGGCACCATCTACTGATCTTAGCAACAACTGTATCATCCCAGAGGGAGAATTTTAGACTGTACCCTCTACTGGAGAATGGCGGTAATAGTAACACTGATCTTTGGGATTTTTGAATCTTCCTTTTTCTTTTTGCACTGATGCTTATAACAGCACTCTGTTCTTAGGTCTTTTGAACATTATATGCATTTTTCATATGGGAGCATGTGGTTGGGTGGTGTTTTCACGTATTGCCCACACATCTGCTGATGCAATGTGTGAGTAGAGCCCCGTTTAAAAGTTCTTATGCGGGGGGCGCATGCGCGGCGCGACGCTGATGGGAAGTGCTTAGACACATCTCCTCCACACCCGGACACATTGCGACCGTTTCCCCAGGGCTATACCGCTCGTTTTCACCCAAAATCATCAGCACCCCTGTGGGAATACGAGGTGCATGCCTGGCACCAGCAAGAAGAAAAAACGGAGCCAGCATCGCTCACTGACAAACTTTCTTCTTACAATGGAGCAGAGGACAGGGAAGACCCAAGATGGCGCCTGCAGCAGCATGTGGGGAGAGGATGCAGCCATCTCACACCCTCCCAAAGCCCTGGAAAACTGTGAGTACAACTCCCCCCTCTCCAAGGCTGACCTAGATGAAAGTCTCACAGCAATGTTTAACAAGCTTGTGGATAAAATAGAAAAAGAAGTGCATAAATCTACTGCTGCACTGTCCCAGGAAATTGCTAGCATAGGAGGCCGCACTGACCTCCTGGAGACAAAGCTGATGAACTCTCCCTAGCACACAATGACTTGAGGAAAGACTATGAAAACCTGGCCGATAATTTTGCCTTTATGCAAGCCCAATTAGAAGATTTGGACAATAGAAATCGCCGCCAAAATATTAGATTGCGCGGTATACCGGAATCCACCACTGATTTACTTCCGGCTGTATCCCAAATTTTCCATGGTCTCCTGCCAGAAAAACCACTTTCTGCCTTTGCCTGTGACAGAATCCACAGGGCCCTCCGCCCCAAACCCCCCCCTGAAAACCCCCCCAGGGACATCATCTTGTGCATGAAGGACTTTCTAGTCAAAGAAGACATCATGCGTGCTTCCAGAAACAGCCCCAACATCTCCTTTGAGGGAAAACGCATACAAATCTTCCCTGACATCTCTCCAGCCATTTTAGATAGAAGGCGCAGGATGAAAGAGGTTACCACAGTCCTACAATCAGCCAGAATAAGATACAAATGGGGATTTCCCTTTAAGCTGACTGTTCCTCACAACGGATCCACCTATACGGTCTACAATGTGATCGAAGGCAAAGAGTTGCTAATCAAGTTGGGTCTATTGCCTAACGAACCTCATCCACGACTTCCAGCTACCCCAAGACCCTCACCTATTTGGTCTACCCCTTCCAACAGACGCAGCCAGAGAGACCAGAGAAGATTATTCAATCCCTAGTGAAATTACCTCATATAAATCTTCATATGGTTCACTAAGCTACTGCACTATTTCTCCTGAAGATTGCTGCATTCCAGTCACTTAGCCCCTTGCTTCAAGAATACCCAACACTACAGGTTTCAAAGAGTTCCAGCACTTAATCATTTAGATTCTGCAAGAAAAGCAGAGAGTTCTTTTGACTTTTTTTTCCAGCCTTATTATACTTAATTCACACTTCCTCCACTGGAGGTCCCCCCTCCCCTTCTGGAATGTCTCTATACACATATCTAGCTAATGGGTTCATGTTACAAACAGCTCAACACACAATGCTCCATGCGATATACAAACCACTATAGCAGACTTACCTCCTATTATCTCAATCTACCATGTGCTATGATGCTTGGAGCAGTTTCATGATACAGCTCTGTTTATCCCCTGCACTAAAGGTCATCTATCCTGAACTTTTTGCTTTTTGATCCCTGGATGCTTCACGGGACTGCCTCAAATTATTCTTGATCTACCTCCTCCATATTGAAATGGTTGTGTCATAGACCACAATATCACATCCTTCTTCTGTTTCCAATCCATTTAATACAATGTTATGGTTGGCTATGCTGACCCTGTTCTCTAATTCTTGAATAATATATTTTATTACGTTATTGTTCTAGGCTGCCATGCACTTATATGATGCTTTTATACAGTTTAACATGTTTTTTTGTCCGGGTGTGTCCGCCGCAGTTGGTTTGACCCCACTCCTGCCTCGTTCCACACCCTGACCACCACCTTGATGGTCTGGCTGGATCTGACGCAGGATAAGGATAATTCTTCTTTATCCTATATGTTCTTTTTTGTTTCTCTTTTATTTTTTATGTTTGATCAGTTTAATGCCAGAACAAATGGGTTATTACCCATTTTGCAAAATCTGGTATGTATCAGGAGTATTATCTCCTGCGTTTTTGCACAGAAAAAATTATATTTGTTTTGCACAGGCATAGTGTATATGTATTCTTGTTATTTTTCACTTATAGAGATACATGACCAATATATCGTATATTTCCGCCCTACTTGCGGGCTTCCGTGTATGACGGAGATGCTGACTCCATGCAAGCTTTTTGCGTGGCTTCGGTATCTCCCTCCTTATGAAGATAATCCACACACAGGCAACAACTTTATGGTTAGTGCTGCTACCCATCCATGTTATCAGCTTTTATATATTTCTTCTGTTCAGTTGATAATTTGTTATGATTCTAACCATGGGTCTTAAAATTATATCTCATAACACCAATGGGTTTAACTCACCCAGTAAACGTAAAAAAGCCTTTCAGCAATACAAAAAACTAGGCGCAGACATTATTCTGCTCCAGGAGACTCACTTTGCATCCGCTAACCACCCTAAATTCTTCCACAAATCCTATAACCAAGTGTACTACACCACCTTTGACAATAAAACTAAGGGGGTCGCCATTCTTATACGTAACACGATCATCTTTGATGTTCACCATATATTTAAGGACCCCGAGAGCAGATATATCATTCTCAAGGGTATCATTAACAATAGGGAAATCACCATAGCCTCGGTTTACGCCCCTAATGACACCCATACCTCCTTCTTTATTAAATTCTTTGAAACTCTGGACAAATACCACTCACCCCACATGTTGATAGGTGGAGATTTCAACTTAGCTGCCCACCCATTCCTTGACAGAAGTTCCATATCCCCCCATACAAAATCCTTCTCTAAGACCATAAACCGTCTAATCAATAAGGCTCAATTATTAGATACATGGAGAGCTCATAACACGGGTATTAAAGCATATACCCACTATTCCCACCCACATGACTGCTATGCTAGACTTGACTATGTGCTGTCTACCCCTATCTTGCTTGCCAACTCCACTCAAGCACAGATTCACCCTTGCCCATGGTCGGACCACGATGTCTGCACATTCACTACATCCTACATAGGACTAACCCCCTCTCCTCATAACTGGCGTCTCAATGACTCCTTACTAACAAACCCTGCTAACAACTCTACTACAGGGAGTGCAGAATTATTAGGCAAGTTGTATTTTTGAGGATTAATTTTATTATTGAACAACAACCATGTTCTCAATGAACCCAAAAAACTCATTAATATCAAAGCTGAATATTTTTGGAAGTAGTTTTTAGTTTGTTTTTAGTTTTAGCTATTTTAGGGGGATATCTGTGTGTGCAGGTGACTATTACTGTGCATAATTATTAGGCAACTTAACAAAAAACAAATATATACCCATTTCAATTATTTATTTTTACCAGTGAAACCAATATAACATCTCAACATTCACAAATATACATTTCTGACATTCGAAAACAAAACAAAAACAAATCAGTGACCAATATAGCCACCTTTCTTTGCAAGGACACTCATGCAGCCTGCCATCCATGGATTCTGTCAGTGTTTTGATCTGTTCACCATCAACATTGCGTGCAGCAGCAACCACAGCCTCCCAGACACTGTTCAGAGAGGTGTACTGTTTTCCCTCCTTGTAAATCTCACATTTGATGATGGACCACAGGTTCTCAATGGGGTTCAGATCAGGTGAACAAGGAGGCCATGTCATTACTTTTTCTTCTTTTATACCCTTTCTTGCCAGCCACGCTGTGGAGTACTTGGACGCGTGTGATGGAGCATTGTCCTGCATGAAAATCATGTTTTTCTTGAAGGATGCAGACTTCTTCCTGTACCACTGCTTGAAGAAGGTGTCTTCCAGAAACTGGCAGTAGGACTGGGAGTTGAGCTTGACTCCATCCTCAACCCGAAAAGGCCCCACAAGCTCATCTTTGATGATACCAGCCCAAACCAGTACTCCACCTCCACCTTGCTGGCGTCTGAGTCAGACTGGAGCTCTCTGCCCTTTACCAATCCAGCCACGGGCCCATCCATCTGGCCCATCAAGATTCACTCTCATTTCATCAGTCCATAAAACCTTAGAAAAATCAGTCTTGAGATATTTCTTGGCCCAGTCTTGACGTTTCAGCTTGTGTGTCTTGTTCAGTGGTGGTCGTCTTTCAGCCTTTCTTACCTTGGCCATGTCTCTGAGTATTGCACACCTTGTGCTTTTAGGCACTCCAGTGATGTTGCAGCTCTGAAATATGGCCAAACTGGTGGCAAGTGGCATCTTGGCAGCTGCACGCTTGACTTTTCTCAGTTCATGGGCAGTTATTTTGCGCCTTGGTTTTTCCACACGCTTCTTGCGACCCTGTTGACTATTTTGAATGAAACGCTTGATTGTTCGATGATCACGCTTCAGAAGCTTTGCAATTTTAAGAGTGCTGCATCCCTCTGCAAGATATCTCACTATTTTTTACTTTTCTGAGCCTGTCAAGTCCTTCTTTTGACCCATTTTGCCAAAGGAAAGGAAGTTGCCTAATAATTATGCACAGTAATAGTCACCTGCACACACAGATATCCCCCTAAAATAGCTAAAACTAAAAACAAACTAAAAACTACTTCCAAAAATATTCAGCTTTGATATGAATGAGTTTTTTGGGTTCATTGAGAACATGGTTGTTGTTCAATAATAAAATTAATCCTCAAAAATACAACTTGCCTAATAATTCTGCACTCCCTGTATTTCCTCACACATAGAAAACTATTTCACTGACAATATTAATGAGGAAACTCCACCCACCTCCATATGGGTCGCCCACAAAGCGGTTCTAAGAGGGCACATCATAAGCTTAGCTGCATCCAAAAATAGAGAGCGACAGGCCGACATCAGACGCCTCACCAATGAACTCCACCATCTCTACATTAAACTGCATCATTCGGTCGACCCAGCCATTACCCATCAAATACAGGAAAAACGCAAATCCTTAGATACCCTCCTTTCCACTAATGTCGAGAAGTCCCTCAGGTTCTCTAAAGCCAAATATATGCTACACTGCAACTCCTATTCAGCAATGTTTGCAAGGAAACTTAAACAAGATAGTAACCCTACACATACATACAAACTTAGAAATAATAAGGGCAACCTAGTCTCCCACCCACAAGAAGTTATGGAAATTTTTACCTCCTTCTATCAAAACCTCATGTCAAATCCCAACACCCCCCCAAATGAAGCTGCTAAATCTTGGCTGGACAGCCTTAATCTCCCCTCCCTCAATCACGAACATTTAGACTCTCTCAACACACCTTGTACAATTGAAGAAATTACACACATTATCAAATCACTCAAAACCTCCACTGCTCCAGGCCCCGATGGGTACTCCTCCCTATACTACAAAAAATATGCCCCTCTCCTTGCCCCCCACTTGAAGAACCTCTTTAATCACATCCTAGAAGGCAATTCCTTTCCAAGAGAAATGCTATTAGCTAACCTCTCCTTAATCCCCAAACCCAATAAAGACCATTCACTCCCCCAGAATTTCCGCCCCATTTCAGTCCTAAACAATGACCTTAAGATCTTTGGCAGGATTCTTGCTGACAGACTCGCCAAAGTCATCTCCCCACTGGTTCACATTGACCAATCTGGTTTCATACCTAATAGACAGATCACAGACAACATCAGACTTGTCACCAATGTCATTCAAGATGCTAATCTCCACTCACGCCAAACCTGTCTTCTTAGCCTTGACATTCACAAGGCGTTTGACAGTGTCAGCTGGTCGTACATGAACTACCTGCTCCCCAAATTTGGTATTACTGGAGCATTTTTGCAGGGATGCAATGCTTTATATGATTCTCCACAGACTCGCATCCGTTTGCCTGGTGTCAACTCTGATTTCTTTCCTTTAGGTAGAAGTACCAGACAGGGATGCCCCCTGTCTCCACTCCTCTTCGCTCTGGCCATAGAGCCCTTAGCCCAGGCTGTCAGAGCCAACCCAGATATAAAAGGATATACTAAGGATCGTCAGGAATGCAAGATTAGCTTGTATGCTGACGATGCACTACTATACATTACCAACCCCCATACCTCCCTTCCCGTACTGTTCAAACAACTAGAACATTTCCATAGGGCCTCAGGACTAAAAATTAACTTAAGTAAATGCTCCGCACTACCCATTAACATCCCCCCAGCAGAACTTAGTCTTCTTCAGTCCAACTTCCCCTTCACGTGGATCTCCTCCTCATTTACATACCTTGGTATTAATATCACTCCTCTCTACAACGGCTTATACAAGGCTAATTACATCCCATTACTAGCCCGCATCACATCCCTCCTGAAAACCTGGTCCTCCTATCACATCTCTTTTTTGGGCAGAGTTTGTGCAATCAAGATGAACATCCTCCCCAAACTTTTATATTACTTCCGCTCCATCCCAATCAACATCCCTAAAACCAAACTTGAGGCCCTTCAGAGACAGATTAATAAATTCATCTGGGCTGACAAAAGACCACGATATAGTTACTCCTTACAACATAGACTACAGTCTAAGGGTGGTCTGGGTCTCCCCAATTTATGGAAATACTTTTTAGCCGCACGCCTATCACAAATATCCCAATGGTATTCCCCAAATAAAAATATTCCCTGGCTGTGCTTTGAGACCTCAACTATATATCCACTTCACCTACAAGGGATACTTTGGTCTAAGTACACCCTTTATAAAGACCTCATCAAATGTAACATTATAGTGGCTCACGCATTCAAACTCTGGCAAAATACTAGCGACACTTTCCCACTAGCTTCATCACCCTCCCCACTCACATCATTCTTAGGAGACCCCAGGCTACCTCTTGCATACAAGGACAGACAATCTGTCTCTGCCTGGATAGACCTTGGACTGACTTCCTTGGGCTCACTACAATCTAAATGGAGCTTTAGAAGCTTTGAATCCCTTCAAGGGGACTTTAGACTCCCCTCCCCAGAGATTGAGAAATTCCATTTAATTAAATCATTCTTTCAGACACATTTCTCACTCTCCACGAGTCCATCTGTAACTGTCTTTGAGAGAATATGCAAATCCTCATCCAGGGACAGAGGAATGATATCTAGACTGTACAATAACTTAAATGACTTCTCGGCCTCTGAAAAAACCCAACCCATGCTACGATGGGAATCGGACTTGGGTATTGATCTTCCCCCAAATACATGGTATGCTATGTCCGAAAACCTCAGGAAAAGCAATAAAGCAGTCTCCTTTAGGGAAACCCCAACAAAACTATTCACAAGATGATACCTAACCCCATCCAAAATCCATACCTTTTATCCGACAGTTTCTCCTGATTGCTTCAGAGGCTGCCAGACTGAAGTCACACTACTTCACACTTTCTGGAGCTGCCCACGCCTATCACAGATCTGGCGAGAAGTAGCACGTAGATTTGAGGACTCCTCTAAACATAAGATCTCCCTCACCCCATTAATATGTTTACTATATGGAGATATCCCAGACATCCCTCCCCCGTGCTCCAGACTCCTCCACTCGCTGTGTAGCTCGGTGCAGTGGATGATAGCACTAAACTGGAGATCTGGGGAGGTAGTATGGTCTCAGGTCCTCGACAGGATGGAACTGTTGAAACTATCAGAAAGAATATACCACACAATCAATGACAGCCTACATGTTTTTGATGCCAAATGGTCATATTGGTAGTCCAATGATTGATGTTTTCATTTGCTTTCATACACATTGTACTATAATGATGTATTACTAACTTTATCCTCCACCCACTCAAGACCACTCATCATGATCTGCCTTACATGTTACAAATTCACTGTTGTGCTTTTGAAAAGTGTTATGTTTTTCTATACCTATGCTTGTATCCCAATTTATACTTCTTAATAAACTTTTGTAAACAAAAAATAAAAGTTCTTATGCATTAATTCTTGTTCTGATATCATTACTTTTAGTTGTACATTTAGTTTGGTAATGGACCCAAAGTTATGGGTCACATGCTGGTTGCTTTCTCAGTACACACGTGTCACATCCAGTCCACAGCGTTGTGTATGGGGCGTGTATCTGAAAGGTCTCCTAACTTGGTTCAAATATATGTACTTATCTATTTAATGGCTACCACATGTAATGTTTTATCTTGGAATGCACAGGGATTAGGCTCTCCACATAAGCACTTTGAAGTAATAACCACAGTACTACAGTCTAGCACACATTTAATATGCCTTCAGGAAACACACTTGACACCTGAACATGAACACCATTTAACTAAACCCTAGATACAATGGGCGGGACACTCATATCATACGTCCTACTCCAGGGGGGTGTCCATCCCGGTTCATAAGTAGTGATGAGCGGAATACGCCATATTCGATTTCGTGATATTTCACGAATATATAGAAGAATATTCGCGAAATATTCGTTAATATCGAATATTCGTGATATTTTATCAAAAAAAATTTTTTCGCAAATTTCGCTAATGCGAATGCGAATTTGATTGCGAAATTCTCGTCAACACACGAAAACGGAGATAATTTCCTGGATTACTAAACTAATATGCACTAAACACTAACTCTACTTACACAAACTTATATGACTAAACTAAAGCAAATTTTTTTTTTTATACACAAAACACAGAAGGGCAGAGAAAGTATTCGCGAATATTCGCATTACGAATATTCGCATTGCGAATATTCGGCAACATAAAACGATCGCCTCAGCTACTCGGCCCAGGGTCTCTAATCATACCAGCAATGCTTTTAGACGTCGATGGAGATCACTAGGATGTGATCTGTTTTAAAAATAAATTTGAAAAAATACGAATATTCGCAATATCGAATATTCACCGCGATATTCGCGAATACTCGAATATGCAATATTCGTTACGAATATTCGCAATGCGAATATTCGTGAGCAACACTATTCATAAGTCTGTTCCACGGGAGTGTGTGTCTGTCAAAAATGACCCTCTCGGATGCCATTTGTTTATATAGCTCGACTTCATGCTTTACCTGTTGTGATTTTGGGAGTATATAACCCTCCCCCGGCAAACTTACAAGTGCTTAGGGAGGCAATGGTGTTTGCATACTACCTGAGGCATTTGTTATATGCATACTAGGGCTTATTCATGGTCTATCCACGCCAGGGGGAGCCTCTTAGACCTAGCTTTTGGAAGTTACAAAGTTCTCCCTAAGGTCTCCTCTGAAACTACAGTATTTGGCCAGAGGAGTGTCTGATCATTCACACGCTATTACTTACCTTAAACATTGGTTATGCAGGACTCCGTAAAACTTGGAATGTGCAGCCCTTCTGGTTGTCCCTCATTGGTTACAATGACAGGATTCCAGATTAGCTATAGTTTTTCTGGAGGCTCATGGGCCCAACAGAGATTTGCTACTCTGGGATACTTTAAAAGCTTATTTGAAAGGTGCCTTAAAATCCACTATAGCATATATTAAAAGATCCTCCCGATAGGAAGAGGAAAAGCTGGCTCTGCAAAACCAGACAGCTAAAGCAACGTTTTTAGCCTCTAACACTGGTGCGACCCACATACACTGGGAACAAACCTCCCATTCATACTCGGCTCAACTGTCTGCTAGTGCTAAGAGCAAAGCATTTCATGCCCAGCAGAAGAATTTTGAGTATGGTAATCAATCCAGTCACCTTCTAGCGCAAATGGCCAGACAACAAATCTCCAGCTCAGTGCTAACTAAAATTATACGCTCGGAAAGCACTGAAGCTCATAATGCGGGTGATATTCTAATGTGCTTTCACAAATTTTACACAAATATGTATAACTCTACCCTCACATATACTAGCAATGATATTAATGAATACCTTAAAGACCTGCACTTTCCAACCTTGTCCCAGGAGCAGGTATCGATACTAGATTCTGAGAAAACAGAAGATGATATCAGAGAAGCAGTGACCTCTTTGGCGGCTGGAAATGCGCCTGGACCCGATTGCCTTCTCCTGGAGGTCTACTGCAGGTACTCCAGTTACAATGTGGCATGTAAGGGGGTGTGGAGTGGATTAAGCGGAAGTTCCATTTTTGGGTGGAACTCCGCTTTAAGCTTAATGTTTGGGTCAAACTCCCATTATCTGTGGCTGGACAGGTCAATCTGATAAAGATGATCCTTCTCCCTAAATGTCTATATGTAACATCCCATATGCCCGCAGTGGTGCCCAAGTAGTTTTTTCAAAACTCTAGATGCAATGATTACCTCCTTCATCTGGGCGAACAACAGGCGAAAAAATTTCAGTCTTACAGCGACCCAAGGCTGAGGATGGAGTGGCACTCCCTAACCTACACTACTACTACATCCCAGGACAATTGCGCCACCTAGTTGATTGGCTGGTGCCTGTGACCCCAGTAGTGGTGGAGTCACATTTGGCACATGTACTTTGAAACATTTACTAATAGTCTTGGAGGCGTCTCTGAATTAGCTGCCAAAAGTTCGGCTGCCGATTTTGACCTTGATTGAAAGGAGGTTAAACGCCTAGATGGATTTGATGACATAAACATAGCTTTACCCCTGCGGCATAACCCCATGTTTCCTCATATGTTGAAGTTGGCTGACAGAACCTTCTGGGAGCATAGGGGCTTGACTCTCTTAGATGACTTTTATACTGGCGAATTGTGCTGGCTTTTTTATAGACTTACAAACTAAATATGATTTCCCTAAGGCTGCATTTTACTGGTACCTACAGCTTTACCATGCATTACAAGCCCAATTTGGGATTAATGCACAATGGTTCTCAGACTACCCCTTGATAGGAGAATTGAGGTCTCAGGGCCCCAAGGGTTTAATCTCTGATGTCTACTCCCACCTTCTGAATATATGACTCTGAGTCATTAATACTCTATCTCAGGCTAAGTGGCAGGCACACATACCTAATTTATAGGAGAAAGATTGGGAGGAGGCGTGTTCCTCTCATTTAACTGTCTCTCTGCCAATAAATAATAAATTAATTCAACAGTATATGGTACATCAGTCATACAGTATGTAAAACTGGTTTAGGTATGCAAATTAGTCATAGGGCTCATTCACACTAGTGGTTGGGGCCAGAAAAACCCGCGCCCCACACCCACTCCCCTTTGGGGGGTGTACACATTCCGCAATGCTGTGCTTCACAGGCACAACAGGAATTATACCCCCTGTCACTTTCTCTCAATGCCACTGCCTATGGATCAAGACCCATTCACAGAAATAAGGCTGCTCTGCAGCATACTAGTGGCAGGTCCAAGCGGTTAATACTGTCTGTGAGGTGGCAATATAGTGTCTCCTAACCGCTCGTTAAATGCTCTCTGAAGTGTGATCTGAACGCAAATTGCTCTTTAGACAGCTATGCTAATGTAAATGATCCCATAGAGTTATCGTCAATGCCTGTTGACGTTGCTAAATTTGGCCTGGACATCTTAGGGATAAATGGCCTTTTATCTTTGAAGTCTTGTCAAACCAAAGAGCAACATGCAAAGTGCAGTGACCCAAAGGGTGATCCATAATAATGACAACTTTATAAGGTTAGTACCCATAAAAGAGTGCACACAATATCCAGAAAAGCCTTGGCATATAAAACGCTTATTTGGAATTAAAGGATCCCATGTGTGAAATGAAAACATTCTCTACAACATTACTCAACCAGCCTGAATATATAACACAAGATGGGACACATTCTTGGATTCATGGTCTTTACACCAAATTATGACCTCACTCTCTCCATGTCAAGGCAATAATCAAGACTAGTAACATCCTCCCAGTCTTTATTGATCCAGTATTATTTATCCTGTGCCCCCCTAGCCTCAATTTCCTGTTTAAAGCTCACAGCAGAGGAACCCAGGGTGGTCTTCTGGTGTTGATATCCATTCTTAAGGTATGATGTGCTTTCTTTCTGTACTCTGCTGCTTTAAAAAAGTAATTACTTGAGCAATAGTGGGCCTCCTGTCATAATTTCTGACTATTTTACCCATATGTTTTCCCACACAGAATGGTTACTTTTTATTCTTTGCATCATTCCAATTTCTATGTAAATTCTACGAATGGCAGATCATGAAACCTGCAGAAAACAACCACCACCTAAGTGATTGGGGGGGGGGGGGGGGTAAAAAAAAAAAAACACTGCAAGAGAGATAATGAGTAACAACAACTAGAGCAATTAACCGCTTCAGACCCGCGCTATTGACAAAATACGTCAACAGCGCGGACCTGAGGCGCCAACTAGACGTCTTTGGACGTGATTTGAAGTGCATTACCCGCGCGCCACTGACGTCAAGCAGATGACAGCAGGGACGTGGAGCTCTGTGTGTAAACACAGAGCTCCACGTGCTGTCAGAGGAGAGGAGACCGATCTGTGTCTCTTGTACATAGGGACACAGCATCGGTCACCTCCCCCAGTCACCCCCCTCCCCCCACACAGTTAGAACACACCCAGGGAATAGATTTAACCCCTTCCTCACCCCCTAGTGTTAACCTCTTCCCTGCCAGTCACATTTATACAGTAATTAGTGCATTTTTATAGCACTGATCGATGTATAAATGTGAATGGTCCCAAAATTGTGTCAAAAGTGTTCGATATGTCCGCCGCAATATCGCAGTCCCAGTAAAAATCGCAGATCACCGCCATTACTAGTAAAAAAAAATAATAATAAAAAAAATCATAATTCTTTTCCCTATTTTGTAGGCGCTATAACTTTTGCGCAAACCAGTCGCTTATTGCGTTTTTTTTTTTTTTTTACCAAAATACGTATCGGCCTTAACTGAGAAAAATAAATATATATATATTTTTTTAAATGGGATATTTATTATAGCAACAAGAAAAAAAAATATATATATTTTTTAAAGTGTCGCTCTTTTTTTGTTTATAGCGCAACAAATAAAAACCGCAGAGGTGATCAAATACCACCAAAATAAAGCTCTATTTGTGGGGAAAAAAGGACGTCAATTTTGTTTGGGAGCCACGTCGCACGATGTCAGTTAAAGCGACACAGTGCCGGAAGCTGAAATTTCGCCTGGGCACGAAGGGGGTTTAGGTGCCCAGTAAGCAAGTGGTTAAAGTAATTAAACAGGTGAGTATTGATAAGGAGCAGCACGTTGTATATACATTTTTTTTTAATAAAAATTAATACTAAATTGATTAAACCGCGCTCTGTCCGTTTTTAAAGTGCAAACGTGCAAAGTGATTTCAAATAAACACCAACATGATAATATGTGTGCAAAAATCCAAACACAAAATAAGTTCAATAGTGCAAATAGTGAATGTTCAAACAATGTATCAGAGTCCTCAGACAATGTATCAACTTCTTCAAATAGTGTACACAATCTTCAAATCCCTGCCAAACAGTAGGTATATTTGAATGAAATTTCTTCCACCACCATCTCCTGTCACACACCCTACTCACCAAACTTCCATGACCCCTATTACAGGTAGTCATAAAACGCATATGGGTACCGTTTTTGCCGGCGTATAAGACGACTGGGTATATAAGACGACCCCCTCATTTTCCCGCTAAAATTTTGGTTTTGGCATATACTCACTTTATACAGTCTTTTTTCAGCTTTTCTCAAATCTCACTGTGCCATTACATTACATGCCTCACTGTGCCATTACACATGCCTCACTGTGCCATTACACATGCCCCACTGTGCCATTACACATGCCCCACTGTGCCATTACACATGCCTCACTGTGCCATTACACATGCCCCCAATGTGCCATTACACATGCCGCACTGTGCCATTACACATGCCCCACTGTGCCATTACACATGCCCCACTGTGCCATTACACATGTCTCACTGTGCCATTACACATGTCTCACTGTGCCATTACACATGTCTCACTGTGCCATTACACATGCCTCACTGTGCCATTACACAAGCCCCGCTATGCCATTACATATGCCCCACTGTGTCATTACATAAGCCCCACTGTACCATTGCCAACCTCACTGTCACGATCTCCCTACCTTCTCCTGTTTGTACCGTTTGTCAGGCTGCAGGTGTCCATTATTCAAAAGCCGCGCCTCCTCTTCCATGCTGTTCTGTGATAGGCGGAACACTAATTTTCCCAGCAGAGCCTCTGTTCAGTGTTCCGCCTATCACGGATGTCCTCTCTTCCGAGACCGAGGATGAGAAGGCATCGGTGATAGGCGGAACACTGAAACAGAGGCTCTGCTAGGAAAATGAGTGTTCTGCCTATCACGGAACAGCATGGAGGAGCGCAGCTTTTGAATAATGGACGGCCGCGATCTGAACACACAGGTACCCGGCGTATAAGACGACCTCCGAGTTTTAAGGCATTTTTTTACATGCCAAAAGTCGTCTTATACGCCGGAAAATATGTTATATCCAGTAAGAGTTGTACAAGATCCCAATGATGATCCCAACATTTAATCGACCTCCAGGACACTCACACCAAAGTAATCCAGATGGTTTTTGAGCACGTTCCCAGGAAAAAACGATTTGATGAGAGTTGTCCAATGGTTAATGAGAAAAATCAAAAAGAAAGGGCTTCCATAGTGAAGTATGTCACGATTTTATTCCAAAAACTGATAAAAACAGCTTAAAAATCCATGAAAGAGTGAGTGAGTAACGTGTATAGCGCTACAAATGCAAACTAAATTGCCTCAAGACGCTTTTTGCATCCAGTATCGTCCTGTGTCTTCAGAAGAGGTGGGTCTTAAGCCTCTTCCTGAAGGCCATATGGTTTTCTTCCATGTGGATGTCCGTGGGTAGAGCGTTCCATAGACGTGGTCCTTGGACTGCGAATCTTCGTTCTCCTTTAGATTTGTAGCTGGGATGTGGAGGAAGTTTGGGTTAGTTGAGCGGAGGGTGCGAATAGGGGTGTAGTGTTTTATTTTCTTGCATAGGTATTGAGGAGCATTTCCTTGTGTGCATTTGTGAGTGAGGCAGAGGGTCTTGAATGTAACCCGATCCTTCACGACTAGCCAATGGAACAGGGTGATTGATTTCTCGTTACCAGTCTGGCTGCTGTGTTCTGGACGACTTGTAGACATGAAATTTGGTATTTGGGAAGTCCGAGGTAGAGGGAATTTTCGTAGTCGAGTCGGGAATTTATGATTGTTTTAACTACTACTGCTGTGTCTCCTTCTGCTTAAAAATCCATGTTAATGGAGACGCCGTGGTGTGTTCCAGCTGCCCTGTGGAAATTATGTATCACCATCAAGCACCCTACCGGTTTCATTGGTGCACACCAACATCTTCCGGGGTCATGTGATTCTTTTTTGGTGCGAGTGTCCTGGAGGTCGGTTAAACATTGGGATCATCATTGGGATTGTGTACAACTCCTGCTGTATATACCCATATGCGTTTTATGACTACCTGTAATAGGGGCAGGGCTTTTTTTCTGGGGGAACTTGGGGGAACTCAGTTCCACCACCTTTGGCTCAGAGCCTTTGGTGCCCGCTCACCACAATCACTTGTGAACACAGAAGTCTGGTTTCTGTGTTTACAAGTGACTGCTTTGTAACCCCCTAAACTCTGCACACTGTATGTAATGCAATTCTGGTATGTAATGCCCCTTTAAAACCCTTCTACTCTTTGTAAAATCTGAACGGGTCGTGGTTGAGTTCCTGCACCTATTTTCTGAGAAAAAAAGCTCTGAATAGGGGTCATGGAATTCTGGTGAGTACAATGTGTGACAGGTGATGGTGGTGGAAGAAATGTCAGTCAAATATACCCACTGTTCAGCAGGGATTTGAAGATTGTGTACACTATTTGAAGAAGTTGATACATTGTCTGAGGACTCTGATAAATTGTTTGAACATTCACTATTTGCACTATTGAACTTTTTTTGTGTTTGGACTTTTTCCACACATATTATATTATCATGTTGGTGTTTAGTTAAAATCACTTTGCACGTTTGCACTTTAAAACAGGGTGGACGTTCATGGACGTCATGTTTACTTCCGCGATGCTCGCCGCAGCGGGCGCGCATTGAGGAAAAGCTGTGCCCGCCGTGTCACGCGGGTGTCGATGCACGTGCCTGGGGGCCGCGATGTCCGCTATTGACATGGCAGTTTTGGTGGTATGCTGAGCACACCCCCATCCTGCCTTGTGCTATAAGCACACACTTCATCTTGGTGAAATAATCCATTTTTAAGCTAAAAGTTTCACTCGCCATTCATCCTCTTCCATTCATTCAATAAGACACCATTGACGAGTAGCTTGCTCTCATCACAGCATCCTCACCAGACTGCCTGGCGACGCCCACACAGAGTCTTTTTATTAGAACAGAAGTCTTCACAGACCACAGCTGATTGGAGGAGATCACAGCATGTGACCATAGGAAGTAATGTCACAGCATGTGGGCTTGACACAGCAAATGCCCATATATGGATGGGACAATATAGGATAACCCTTCCAAATATGATACATACAATAACGATACAGTAATAATTCAATAACAATACGATACAGTAATAATACAATAACCAAACAGTAATAATTCAATAACAATACGATACAGTAATAATACAATAACCATATAGTAATAATTCAATAACAATACAGTAATACAATAACCAATGAACACAGTTCCTGATGAGGGGAGCTTATCTGCAGGTGTGAGTGAGTGGGTGAAAAACGTATAAAGCGCAACACATGCGAACTGCATCGTCTCTGGGTGCTGTTTTGAGGCGTATGCTCACATCCCAAAACAGTGTTTATCAGGCATCGAGAGATGACAGGAGCGTATATCTGCTAAACCGACAATGCGTTTGCAGAGTGGACGCACCCGACAGGCGAATATCTGTGCATGATACATGGGCCCTTCTGCCGGCCGACACCCCCACTCCACAAACATCCTTCTCCACATTAGGAAGTGTATCTCAACCAGTCTCAGTCTGCCCCAGTCAGCTCTTTAGAGCGGGCTGCGGGAAAACCAACAATGGGTGACACTATGACAATACATCTTCAATAAATTTCCACAACACCATCTACCGGCGATCGGCAGTCACAAAGCCAGGGATGTGGATCTGTGTGTGTAAACACACAGATCCACGTCCTGTCAGGGAGAGGAGATCGATGGTGTGTCCCTTGTACATAGGGACACAGATCGGTCTCCTCCCCCAGTCAGTCCCCTCCCTACACTAAGAATCACTCCCAGGGAACACATTTAACCCCTTGATCGCCCCTAGTGTTAACTCCTTCCCTGCCAGTCACATTTATACAGTAACAGTGCATATTTATAGCACTGTTTGCTGTATAAATGTGAATGGTCCCAAAATAGTGTCAAAAGTATCCGATGTGTCCGGCGCAATATCGCAGTCATGACAAAAATCAAAGCCATTACTGGTAAAAAAAAAAAAAAATGTCATAATTGTATCCCCTATTTTGTAGATGCTATAACTTTTGAGCAAACCAATCATAATACGCTTATTGCGATTTTTTTTTTTTTACCAAAGATATGTAGAAGAATACGTATCGGCCTAAACTGAGGATTTTTTTTGTATATATATATAAAAAAAAAAAACTGGGATATTTATTATAGCAAAATTTGTTTATTTATTATGTTATTTATTTGTTTTTAGCACAAAAATAAAAACCACAGAGGTGATCAAATACCACCAAAAGAAAGCTTTATTTGTGGGGAAAAAAGGACGTCAATTTTGTTTGGGAGCCACGTCGCACGACCACGCAATTGTCATTCAAAGAGTGACGGTGCTGAAAGCTGAAATTTCGCCTGGGCAGGAAGGGGATATATGAGCCCAGTAAGCAAGTGGTTAATGAAACATTATATTCTGTGTATTTATACAGTGCAGATATAATACACAAAATCTTTGAAGCTAAATACAGCCATTCACATCAGTCCCTACCCCCAGAAGAGCTAACAATCTAACTTCTGCACCACACTCATACAATCACCATGAATAGATTCTAATTAACCTCCCAGTATATTTTTGGAGTGTGAGAGAAACATGCAGTATCTATAGGAAACCCACACAAACACAGGGAAGCATACCAGCTGCATACACATACTGCCTTGAATGGCAATCAAACCAAGCGCTGCAAGGCAGGCAGGCAGAACTCTATTCCACTTTTGTTGACAGGTGCCCTTTAACATCCATTCATTCATGTGTGAGTCTCTTGATGATAGGAAAATACACAATATAATCCATGTCACATTTTCTCGCAGCTCTCAGACTGGCTCACACACTCTCACATCACTAGAGGCGGGTTTATCATCAGCCTACAAATGCTGAATACATGCAGCCTGCTTCAGTCTATCTGGTTTGTGAACAAACCAGGCAGTGTGGGTACCTTGGACAGACGATGGGATTACAATGTAACCACTAAGCAACAATCGTTTTCTTTCAAGGTGGGAATCAGAACATCATAAGTTACTACCTACAAGCCGATCGAACAGGCATTTCCTTGGAAGACAACCTTTATCCTTCCTGAGATCTTAATCGGAACATTGGCACATCATCTGGAACTTTTATCTTTACGTCGCCTTGTGTTGGAATTGTGGTGCAGCAATGCTGAAGAATCTGAGCAATATGTTTTCACTGATAATGCTACAGATTGCCACAGTGGCCACAGGTAAATGCAGATCTTTTATCTCTGGTTTTATAAGGATCTGAAAAGTTGTGATAAGATATATCATTTCTAATACCCATTTTAGATGTTTGTGGAGGTATTCTGGGTCATTCAAGAAGCTTTCACAGTTCTGAAATGGATAGGCTACTTGGATAGGTAGTGAAACATCTTCAATATTACAGAACAAGCCAAGTCGAATGTGACAAATCACTTAGATGTTTCTGAAGGTATTTCAATTTATCCAAGAAGCTTTCACAGTTCTGAAATGGATAGGCTACTTGGATAGGTAGTAAAACATCTTTAATAGTACAGAACACGCCAAGTCCAATGTAACAAATCACTGGGTATCACTATTTTAGATGTTTCTGAACGTATTTCAATGTATCCAAGAAGCTTTCACAGTTCTGAAATGGTTAGGCTACTTGGATAGGTAGTGAAATATCTTCAGTGTAACTCTGATTTTATAAGGATCTGAAAAGTTGTGATGAGATATATAATTTCTAATACCCATTTTAGATGTTTGTGGATGTATTCTGGGTCATTCAAGAAGCTTTCACAGTTCTGAAATGGACAGGCTACTTGGATAGGTAGTGAAACATCTTCAGTGTAATGCTGGTTTTATAAGGATCTGAAAAGTTTTGATGAGATATATAATTTCTAATACCCATTTTAGATGTTTGTGGAGGTATTCTGGGTCATCCAAGAAGCTTTCACAGTTCTGAAATGGATAGGCTACTTGGATAGGTAGTAAAACATCTTTAATAGTACAGAACACGCCAAGTCCAATGTAACAAATCACTGGGTATCACTATTTTAGATGTTTCTGAAGGTATTTCACTGTATCCAAGAAGCTTTCACAGTTCTGAAATGGATAGGCTACTTGGATAGGTAGTGAAATATCTTCAGTGTAACTCTGATTTCATAAGGATCTGAAAAGTTGTGATGAGATATATAATTTCTAATACCCATTTTAGATGTTTGTGGAGGTATTCTGGGTCATTCAAGAAGCTTTCACAGTTCTGAAATGGACAGGCTACTTGGATAGGTAGTGAAACATCTTCAGTGTAATGCTGGTTTTATAAGGATCTGAAAAGTTTTGATGAGATATATAATTTCTAATACCCATTTTAGATGTTTGTGGAGGTATACTGGGTCATTCAAGAAGCCTTTACAGTTCTAAAATGGATAGGCTACTTGGATAGGTAGTGAAACATCTTCAATATTACAGAACAAGCCAAGTCCAATGTAACAAATCACTGGGTATCACTATTTTAGATGTTTCTGAAGGTATTTCAATGTATCCAAGAAGCTTTCACAGTTCTGAAATGGATAGGCTACTTGGATAGGTAGTCAAATATCTTCAGTGTAACTCTGATTTTATAAGGATCTGAAAAGTTGTGATGAGATATATAATTTCTAATACCCATTTTAGATGTTCATGAAGGTATTCTGGGTCATACAAGAAGCTTTCACAGTTCTGAAATGGATAGGCTACTTGGATAGGTAGTGAAACATCTTCAATATTACAGAACAAGCCAAGTCGAATGTGACAAATCACTTAGATGTTTCTGAAAGGTATTTCAATTTATCCAAGAAGCTTTCACAGTTCTGAAATGTATAGGCTACTTGGATAGGTAGTAAAACACCTTTAATAGTACAGAACACGCCAAGTCCAATGTAACAAATCACTGGGTATCACTATTTTAGATGTTTCTGAAGGTATTTCAATGTATCCAAGAAGCTTTCACAGTTCTGAAATGGATAGGCTACTCGGATAGGTCGTGAAATATCTTCAGTGTAACTCTGATTTTATAAGGATCTGAAAAGTTGTGATGAGATATATAATTTCTAATACCCATTTTAGATGTTTGTGGAGGTATTCTGGGTCATTCAAGAAGCTTTCACAGTTCTGAAATGGACAGGCTACTTGGATAGGTAGTGAAACATCTTCAGTGTAATGCTGGTTTTATAAGGATCTGAAAAGTTTTGATGAGATATATAATTTCTAATACCCATTTTAGATGTTTGTGGAGGTATACTGGGTCATTCAAGAAGCCTTTACAGTTCTAAAATGGATAGGCTACTTGGATAGGTAGTGAAACATCTTCAATATTACAGAACAAGCCAAGTCCAATGTAACAAATCACTGGGTATCACTATTTTAGATGTTTCTGAAGGCATTTCAATGTATCCAAGAAGCTTTCACAGTTCTGAAATGGATAGGCTACTTGGATAGGTAGTGAAATATCTCCAGTGTAACTCTGATTTTATAAGGATCTGAAAAGTTGTGATGAGATATATAATTTCTAATACCCATTTTAGATGTTCATGAAGGTATTCTGGGTCATTCAAGAAGCTTTCAAAGTTCTGAAATGGATAGGCTACTTGGATAGGTAGTGAAACATCTTCAATATTACAGAACGAGCCAAGTCCAATGTAACAAATCACTGGGTATCACTATTTTAGATGTTTCTGAAGGTATTTCAATGTTTCCAAGAAGCTTTCACAGTTCTGAAATGGTTAGGCTACTTGGATAGGTAGTGAAATATCTTCGGTGTAACTCTGATTTTATAAGGATTTGAAAAGTTGTGATGAGATACTTCATATAATTTCTGATACCCATTTTAGATGTTTGTGGAGGTATTCTGGGTCATTCAAGAAGCTTTCACAGTTCTGAAAAGGTTAGGCTAATTGGATAGGTAGTGAAACATCTTCAGTGTTACTCTGATTTTATAAGGATCTGAAAAGTTGTGATGAGATATATAATTTCTAATACCCATTTTAGATGTTTGTGGAGGTATTCTGGGTCATACAAGAAGCTTTAACAGTTCTGAAATGGATAGGCTACTTGGATAGGTAGTGAAACATCTTCAATAGTACAGAACAAGCCAAGTCCAATGTAACAAATCACTGGGTATCACTATTTTAGCTGTTTCTGAAGGTATTTCAATGTATCCAAGAAGCTTTCACAGTTCTGAAATGGTTAGGCTACTTGGATAGGTAGTGAAATATCTTCAGTGTAACTCTGGTTGGGATACAGGTTCCCCATATGATAATCCGAACAGAGGCTTACAGATTGCAGGCACTGAAAATGTCTAGAAAATAATCAAGCTCCGTAAGAGACATATATATACACTACAAACAATGTGCAAGGCTCAAGCGTACATTGGCCTCTCTACTAATCACTTGTGGTATACTCATTTTAGAGGTGTGTGAAGGTATTTCAGGTCATCCAAGAAACGTCCTTAACTGCTTAAATAAAGGGCATTTTCACCCCCTTCCTGCCCAAACCAATTTTTAGTTTTCAGCGCTATCGCATTTTGAATGACAATTGCACGGTCATGCAACACTGTACCCAAATAAAATCTTGATGTTTTTTTTTCCCACAAATAGACCTTTCTTTTGGTGGTATTTGATCACCTCTGCAGTTTTTATTTTTTGTGCTAAAGAAGAGCGACAATTTTGAAAAAAACAAACAATATTTTTAACTTTTTGATTTAATAAATATCACAATTTAAAAAAAAATATGTGAATGGGTTAATATGTTCCCTAGTGAGTGATTCTAACTGTATGCGGAGGGGACTCACAAAGGGAGGAGACCGATGTGTGTTCCTCTGTACTGGGAACACAAATCAGTCTCCTCATCTGTTTACACACACAGATCCATGGACCTGCCATGATTGCGGGCAATTGAGGCCGCCGAGCACGCGCACCAGGTCCCGAGCAATGCGGCGGGAGTGCGCGCCCCAAAGCTGCCCGGGACGTCATATGACGTCCACCCGGAGGGAGGGAGGATTCCCGCCGATGTCATTTTACAATGACTCAGTAGGGAAGGGGTTAATTCTGGAATTGTTACGCTAATTGGATAAGTCTCAAAATAACTTTAATGTTTGGGAACAAGTCCAGCTGAATGTGACAAATTACTACTAAGTATAGCAGTTTAGATGTTTGTGATGGTAAGCAGCTGTTCTGAAATGGTTAAAGTGGAATTCCAGTATCTTCAGTATTACAGAACATGTCCAATTGAATGTGACAAACTACTAGGTATAATAGCTATTTTAGATATTCGTGCAATACCAGGTCATCCAAGAGGCTCCCTCAATTCTGAAATGGTTAAGCTACTTGGATAAGCTTGAAACAATTTCAGTAATAAAGATAAACTCCACTTGAATGTGACAAACTAGAAATAGGTATAACCCTTTACATGTTTGTGAAGGCACCCCAAGCCATCCGAGAAGCTGTCTTCTGAAATAGTTAAGCTACTTGGTTGAGTATTGAAACCTCTTCAATTTCACAACAAGTACAAGTCCTGCTGAATATTAAAAACTACTACTAGGTGTAACCATGTATATGTTTATAAAGGTACTGAAGGTTTTTCAAAAAGCTTAGCTCAGAAATGGTTAGGCTACTTGAAAAGGTTGTGAAACATCTTTAATATTTAAGAACAGGTCAGGCTGAATTTGACAAGCTACTACTAGATATAACCATTTTAGAGGTGTGACCCATGATAAATGCTTGGGGCCTCCTGATCAGGCTGACCAGGTCTGAGGACTTCCATTGAAATCTTTGGGTACAAGTTGCCTAGAAGTCGGATTGAAGTAGTACAGGAACCTTTTCTGAAGTCGGAGCAACTTCAGTAGTGTGTATTAAGACGGCTCTCATTCATTTCAATTGAATTTCTCATGTCGCGCGACTTGGTCGGATCGGATCCCAAGTCGCGATAGTGTGAACGGGCACTAATGCCGCATACACACAATGATTTTTCGGGTTGTAAAAAACAAAGTTTTTCAGGCTCTAGAAAAAAACAAAGGGCCAGATTCAGATACAATTACATTGGCGCAGAGTATCAGAGATACACTACGCTGCCGTATTTTACCAGGCTGTACGCCAAATTCTGGTAGATTTTGTCCCTTACGGTACGGCGGCGTAGTGTATTTCTCGCCGCATAATCGAAATACGCAATTAGGGGGCGTAAAGCATTTAAATTAGGCGCGTCCCCGCGGCGATCGAACTGCGCATGCTCCGTTCAGAAATTTCCCGCCGTGCATTGCGCGAAATAACGTTGTTACGTCATTTTTTGTTTGAGTAGCGTCGTTTACGGACATTCCTTTTCCCGGACGACTTACGTAAAAAATAAAAAAAGACGTTGGAAAACGTTGAAATTCGACGCGGGAACGACGGCCATACTTAACATGGGCTGTCTAATATTAGACCAGCAAAAAGCTGGTATAATTTTACGCAGCAAAGAGATTGCGATTGACGTTCGTAACTTCGTGGATCGTCGGCAAAAGCTCATTTGCATACCCTCGACGCGGAAAACGACGGGAACGAAGGGGAAGTTCCATGCGGATGGCGCCACCCTTTGGGCTGCTTTAGCTGACTTTGTGTAAGTAAAAGACGATTTGCGCTTTTCTGTCTGTTACAGCGTGATGAATGTGCTTACTCCATTACGAACGGTAGTTGTACCAGAACGAGCACTCCCGTCTCATAACTTGATCGTCGTTAAAGCCCACACACGATCATTTTTTACAACCCGAAAAACGACAACGTTTAAAATGTTGTGAAAAAATAGAGCATGTTCGAAAAAAAAAAAATTGCCCGTTTTTGCCCACACACAATCGTTTCTAATGACATTTTTAAAAAACACAGTTTTTTACAACCTGCAAAATGATCGTGTGTACGTGGCATGAGAGTTTGTTCACAAACCTCCAAAATGCTGTGGTTCTAAAGGTGATTCCGGTATTCCACTTCCTTAGATTTGATATATTACAAAACATGTCCAGTTGAATGTGACACACAGTTGCTAATATAACCATTTTAGATGTTTGTGGTATTCCAAGTCATCCAAATAGCTTCCTCAGTCATGGAATCGTTAAGCTACTTGGATAAGCATTGAAACATCCTCAATGTTAGAGAACAAGTCTACTTGTCTACGGAATTGAGCACAGAAAGTGCATAGGATCTGCCGATACCAACATACATAACGTCAACTTATTATACATAACAGTCTGAAAAAATGGCAACCCACTCTCCAATGCAAGCAAATGAATACATTTCCCATATATTCAGATGGGGAAATAAAAATAATAGCAGGTACTAGAACAATCAGTCATAAACCAGATCTCATGCCTCGTACACACGGTCGGGATTTTTGACGGGAAAACTGCGATAAGAGCTTTTGGGTGGTAATCCCAGGCGTGTGCATGCTCCCTTGCAGTTTTTCAGATGGAAAAACTGCCAAAAAATGCCGGCAAACAAAAGAGAACTGTCTCCTATTTCTCCCGTCGGGATTCCTGACGGACTCCCATGTGTACGAGGCATAAGGGGGCTAGTCCGGGAGTATCCAACCATGGGACCCACAATCTATCAAATTTGCCTCTCTTACCCCTGTACTGGTAAATAAGCTTTTCTAATCGGATAGCTTCACCCATTAGGCTAATCCATTCCTGCAATGTAGGGGGTTCTGTGGATTTCCACTGTCTCAGGATCAATTTCCGCTCCTGGAAGAGGGATCTCGCTACAGCTTCTTTAGGGATGTCTACAGAACCATTTTAGATGTTTATGAAGATATACCAGGTCCTCCAAGAAGCCTCCTCAGTTACAACGTTGTTCATAACTCCCAACTGTCCCTAATTTCGAGAGACTCTCTCCGATTTGGAACAAATCTGTCCCTCTTTCCTCCTCATTTGTTCCTCATTTTCGTCTGATCTATATAGCTGTATATAAAATGCACTTTTTATCTATCATGCCGCGTACACACGGTCGTTTTTTGCGATGGAAAAAAACGTTGTTTTTTAAAACGTCATTTAAATTGATCGTGTGTGGGCAAAACGTCGTTTTTTGTCTTCCAAAAAACGACCAAAAAAAAATTCCAACATGCTTGAATTTTTTGTGTCGTTTTTCAAAACGTCGTTTTTTGTTTCACAAAAAGTCACCGTGTGTAGCAAAAACGTCGTTCAAAACGACGTTTTTCAACCCGCGCATGCCCAGAAGCTAGTTATGAAGCGAGCTTCAATGGAAAAGAGTGGTGAACGTAACCTCGCTTTTTGTGAAAAAAACGATGGTGTGTATGCAACATCGTCTTTGAAAGTGACGTTTCAAAAACGTCGTTTTTTACTTCACAGAAAACGTCGTTTTTTTCATCACAAAAAATGATCGTGTGTACGCGGCATTAAAATGTGTTTTACAGCACTAAACCTTTCATCTTATTTCTAAATTGCTGCATTTGTAAATTTATTGCTGCATTATAAAGGAAAAGTAGTGATTACAAAAAGCACTTTTTGTACAATTCCCCTTTAAGGAGGCGTGGCAAGGGATGTGTCCTATGCCTGCATACTTTTGCTGATAGGTGTCCCTCATTCCCATCTCAAAAAGTTGGGAGGTATGCATTGCTAAGCTACTTGGATAAGTAGTGAAACATCTTCGATATTTAGAAACTAGTCTGGTTGAGTATAACAAACTACTAATAGATATGGCAGTTTTGGAGGTTTGTGAAGATATGGAAGCATCTTCCTTAGTTCTGAATTGGTTAAGCTTCTTGGATAGATTATTACCAAATAAGACCCGGACCATTATGCAGGTTAAGGACCTTGCTCCTTTTTGCGATTCGGCACTGCGTCGCCTTAACTGACAATTGCGCGGTCGTGCGACGTGGCTCCTAAACAAAATTGGCGTCCTTTTTTCCCACAAATTGAGCTTTCTTTTGGTGGTATTTGATTACCTCTGCAGTTTTTATTTTTGCACTATAAACAAAAATAGAGCAAAAATTTAGAAAAAATACAATAATGCAATATTTTTTACTTTTTGCTATAATAAATATCCCCCAAAAATACATATAAAAAACAATTTTTGTCCTCAATTTAGGCCGATACGTATTCTTCTATATATTTTTGGTAAAAAAAAATCACAATAAGCGTTTATTGATTGGTTTGCGCAAAATTTATAGCGTTTACAAAATAGGGGATAGTTTTATTGCAATTTTATTAATATTTTTTATACTACTAATGGCGCCGATCAGCGATTTTTTTTTTTTTTATGACTGAGGTGGACACATCGGACAATTTTGACACATTTTTGGGACCATTGTCAATTTCACAGCGAAAATTGCTATAAAAATGCACTGATGACTGTGAAAATGACTAATGCAGTTTGGGAGTTAACCACTAGGGGGCACTGTAGGGGTTAAGTGTGACCTCATAAGTGTTTCTAACTGTAGGGGGGCGGGGCTGGACGTGTGACGTCATTGATCGTCTTTCCCTATATCAGGGAACAAACGATCACTGACATTGCCACAATGAAGAACGGGGAAGGTGTGTTTACACACACCTCTCCCCCTTCTTCAGCTCCGGTGACCGATCGCTGGACACCAGCTTCTGACTGGGTCACGAGGATGTACAGGTATGTGATTGTGCCCAGCTGTGCCGTTCTGCTGACGTATATCAGCGTGAAGGGGTCCTTAAGTGGTTAAACATCTTTAATTTTACAAAACAAGTCCAGTTGAATGTATAGGTATAACCATTTTAAATGTTTTATTTTTCAATTGTTAAAAACATTTAAGCACTGAAGTTTTGAATTAACTTTTTTTTAAAACAAGAACCCCCAGACGCCTTTGAGTGTAGAGTTTGGCAGCTGCCAAGCCACTGCTCATTGCATGATCATGATTGCATGGCAGCCAGTTGTTGCTGATTTCACCATAGACTCATATTCGATTGACAAATACTGTAACTCTGTGTGCCTGCAGCGTGGTGCGCTGAAAGCATGAGTGTGGTAATATCTTCAATCCAGAGATATTACACATAAAGATCTCTGGATTGAAGATAATAATTACACTAACCTCCCCATCCACCATCTAGGTTTGTAAAACCTGGAATTCTTCTGTAGCACTACCCCCTCAGGAGCCGCTGGATAGATTTGGGATCAGCATCTCACCTTTGTAGCATGTCTAGGGGTATGATGAAAAGTAGATGATGTGAGCAATGATAGAATGTCCAAACAGCAAAGTGTAATTTTCTGTGCTTTTATTCTTATGCCCAACATGGCAAACAGGCAACTTCAGGTGAATAAGGAAAGATGGCGAAAGGAGGAAAAAGTTGCAGATTCAGGCCTTAACTGTTTGTAGAAGCAGTCCTGCTCCAATCATACCTTTACTTCGTCGCCACTCCAGCCAGAGTGGGTATAATGCACCCGGACAGTCTCTCTCAGAGAACTGGCAGCCGGAATGTCACTAAGGGTCTGAGAAGGAAGAAAACAAGTCTCTGCCACAGACTTGGCTCAATGAAAATAGAAGTGGTGCCTCTGCCACAGGCCCTTTCTCTAGAAGGCAGCTTGATAGAGCAATTCCTTCTTATTAATTAAATTTGCCTGAATTCTCCTCGGGTAGCGTCCTTGATTTTGGGAGTCCCCGACTGACAAGTTACAGCATATAATTCGTCAGTGTCCGGCAACTCGGATCCCCGTCTAAGCCCTATTAGGTCACCTGCCTCCGGGCTCACCTCAGACCGACTTCCCCATCGAACAGCACAACTCGCTTGGGATCTTCTCATCGATGTGAGGGGCTCAGTAAGTCACTGAGAACCACATACAGCTTTAGTTGCTCCGGGCCATGAGGGCCCAGAGTCAGGAACTTCACGTAGCACGTGCGCCCCGGCCTGGTAGGCCCTATCGCCCGGGGCCCGTGAAGTGTGCACACCCTAAAGGTGGGTGCCGCACCCGGAACCAACCTCAAACTCTCCATGCCAAAATGGCGCCTCCCAGAAATACCCTCCCCTAGCATGCTCCGCGAGGGAAAACCTCCTCTGATTGCCTACTGGCAAGAAGGCGCTCCCACTGGTCTTCACTGCCGCCACCTGTCGCTCCGAGATGGAAAGGCATCTTTGGAACACAGAATGAAACGATAGCACATCGACTAAATTTACATAAATCACATGGATGAGAGCTAAGTAATTCTCTCATCCCCCTCTAAATTTAAACAGCATCCGTATTTGGAAGTACAGGGGCGCTACACTTCTTTAACCCCCTTGACGGTATCCCCGAGCGTGACTCGGGGTTGGTTTTTTCTGTTGCGATCGGTATCCGCGAGTCACGCTCGGGGTGGATGTGCAGAGCCAGCGCCAGTGGCAGCGGAGTTCCTTACCTTCTCCAGGCGATCCAGCGATGATCTCTCATTGCTGTGATCGCCGCCGAGATCCCCGCCGCGCCGTCCACCGGTCACCTGACTTCCTGGTTCCGTTCCCTGCACCGCAATGGTGCATGGGAGCGGAACTGGGAGGGAAATTCAAATGTATGCACAAACACAAACACATAAAAACACATAAAAAGGAGGTGATACAATGTGATCTGAGAGGATTACACTGTATCACCTTGGAATCTGACACAGTGCCCTTTCAGTGCCCCTTGCCATTGTCATTTGTGACAAATAAAACCTTTCAAAACCCTTTGAAAATGGCATCTAAAAAGCGCTGTCCTATGAATGCGCTTTTTGATCTGCTGAGCAACAGCGACAGCGGCAGCGAAACGGAGTTTATCGCAGAACAGAGCGACAGTGAGTCGTGGGGCGATTTGTCATCCGGCTCTGACACCGACACTGATGCAGAAAGTGACAACGCCGATGATCCCGCACCTGACATAAGTGATGTGCGCACTTGGTGCGCTATAGACAGCGATGCGGACCAGACAGCGCCCCCGAGGTTCCGATTCACTGGATCTCCTGGGATGAAGGTTGATGTGGAGAGGGAAAACCCTCTGGCGTACCTGAAACTTTTTCTTTCCGAGGAGGTAATTTTAAAAATTGTGACAGAGACCAATCGATACCACGATCAGCAATCTGCTACGCTGCGTGCCAGATTTTCCAGATCCAGAAAATGGTAACACTAAAGAGGACATCTGGAACTTTCTAGGACTCATCATCCTTCAAGGGGTGGTGGGCAAACCGCTCCAGAAATGGTACTGGACCACCAACAAGATGCTGGCCACGCCATTTTTTGGGACTGTGATGTCTGAGTATCGTTTTTCACTGATTATGAAAAACTTACACTTCGCCAACAACGAAGAGTTTGATGAGGCCACGCATCCTGCGCCCAAGCTCAAAAAAATCTGGGAGGTGTACCAGATGATTGTCGCCAACTTCCAGCGGACCTACGTGCTAGAAAGGGATGTCAGTGTGGACGAAAGTCTGATGGCCTACAAGGGACGCCTGAGCTGGATCCAATTTATTGCGTCCAAAAGGGCGCGCTTTGGCATAAAGTTTTATATGCTATGTGAATCTACCACGGGATATATTTGGAATGCGGTAATTTACACCGGGAAAGGTACAAAGTTCGATCCCAAGTACAACCGCTATGGGATGGCCACATCGTCAGTCCTTTCACTGCTGGACCCATTACTGAACCAGGGATATTGCGTGACAACAGACAATTTTTATACATCACCGGAACTTTATGAGGTTCTGCTCCTCAACAAAACGGATGGGTATGGTACAGTGAGGCCAAACCGGCGTGACATGCCATCTACGTTTGGCAAGAAGAAATTAAAAAAAGGAGAGATGGTTGCCTTCCAAAAGGGAAAAATGATGGCAATGAGATGGAGAGACAAAAAGGACGTGTGTGTCATGAGCACCGTGCACAGCACCTCCACTACCATGGTCCACACAAAACACGGAAAAGATGTGCTGAAGCCACAAGTAGTGATCGACTACAATCACACGATGGGGGGTGTCGACCGAGCCGATCAGGCAATGACATTTTACCCGGCGATGCGCAAACAACAAAAAAAGTACTACAAAAAGATTTTCAGACATCTCCTTGAACAATGTCTTTGGAACGCGTATATTCTTTATAAGGCAAACACGAACACACCTCTGTTTCATTGCGACTTTATATGGAAGCTGGCTGAGCAAATTTTTATCAACCACCCAACGCCATCAGTGTCTGCCAACAGACCCGGACGACGCTCTGTTGACGTTGGCAATCCAGAGCGCCTGACAGGTCGTCATTTTTTAGACTTTGTACCGCCAACCGCACGAAAGTTAGCGCCTACCAGGATATGCGTCGTTTGCTGTTTCAAGAAGGATGGAAATGGAAAAAAAATCCGAAAGGAAACCAGGTACTATTGCCCAGATTGCAACGTCGGACTTTGTCTAGTTCCATGTTTCAAACTTTTTCACACCCAGGATGTGTATTAAATTTCTTTGTTTGACTAATTTCTTTATTTTTCTTTGCATTATTGAATAAAATTATATTATTTATCAGATTATAATTCATGTGTTTGTGTTTCCAATTTATCACATCTGGAATGTCTACTAGAGTCTTGTTTTGGTCAGGTTTAAGTAAGTAATTACTAAGAATTGCAGGCCTATAATACATATCACCAAATTTCCATGCAAAATAATTGTACCGCTTTTGGTACGTAATTCCAGACAGAATCATACCGCCAGGGAGGTTAACCACTTTTCCACCGCCCACCGTCAAATGACGGAGGACTCCATTGTCCTGACATCACGTCATATGACGTGATGTCTTTTTAAAGCCGCGGGCGCGCACGCGCGCACCCGCCGCTCTGCTGGGATCCCGATGCGAGTGCCCGGCGGCAACGATCGCCGCCAGGTACACGCGATTGCCCAGTAACTGAGCGGGGACGTGGAGCTCTGTATGTAAACACAGAGCTCCATGTCCTGTCAGGGAGAGGAGACCGATGCTGTGTCCCTTGTACATTGTCCCTTGTACATAGGGACACAATCGGTCACCTCCCCCAGTCACCCTCCCTCCCCCTACAGTTAGAACACTCATAGGACACACATTTAACCCCTTCCCCGCCCCTAGTGGTTAACCCCTTCACTGCCAGTCACATTTATACAGTAATTAATTCATATTTATAGCATTGTTCACTGTATAAATGTAAATGGTCCCAAAAAGGTCAGAAAAGTGTCCGAAGTGTCCGCCATAACGTCGCAGTCCCAATAAAAAAATCGCAGATCGCCGCCATTAATAGTAAAAAAAAAAAAAATGCCATAAACTATCCCCTATTTTGTAAACACTATAAATTTTGCGCAAACCAATCGATAAACGCTTATTGCATTTTTTTTTTACCAAAAATATGTAGAAGAATACGTATCGGCCTAAACTGAGGAAAAAAATATATTTTTTATATATTTTTTAGGTTATTTATTATAGCAAAAAGTAAAAAATATTGCATTTTTTTCAAAATTGACGCTCTATTTTTGTTTATAGCGCAAAAAATAAAAACCGCAGAGGTGATCACATACCACCAAAAGAAAGCTCTATTTGTGGGAAAAAAAGGACGTCAATTTTGTTTGGGAGCCACGTCGCACGACCGCGCAATTGTCAGCGACGCAGTGACGGAAGCTTAAATTTTGTCTGGGCAGGAAGGGGGTGTAGGTGCACAGGAGGCAAGTGGTTAAAAGAAACATGATATAAGAGATTACATTGATTCTCAATGCTGGAATCATTAGCTTCCCTGATGGGACCACTGGCTCTAAGACTTTCAAAGTCACTGATCTGTCAAAAACACATACAAATCATTAGTTCTGTATTCACTTAATTGTTCTGGTGAAGCATTAGAGCTCGATAAATAGGCAGTTAGTATATTGAATAGGAGGTTAGCAATGGAAGTAACTGTATTCTTCTTCTCTATATGAATATTCAGATCAGGGATTATAGCTTAAAGTGATACAAAACGCACTATATTTAATTTAATTTCTATTTCTGTATTGGGAACGATAACTGTAATTATTTTAATGAAAGTACTTTTTTCCTAATTGATATACAACTGTCACATGACCCGGCTCCTTTCCAGCCTGTCTGCAGGGAAACATAAGCAGGAGGAGCTTCTAGTCCTCTGCTGCTGGTAACATGTTCAAAATAAATAAAAAAAGACAACAGCCTTTGGAATACGGAGCAAAAATAAATAATTAATATCAATAAACTGTTTTAAATTGTCGTGCAAATATACATTTGAAATCAAATCTTTATTATTTTGTGGACATAACATGGTGTGGGCAGATTTCTGCCAGTCATAGGCTGTGTCACGCCATTCCAGCCTGTGTCTTAAAATTGGAGGGAGGTGAAGCCTCCATTAATCTACATGTAATATACCACCCCCATTGTGTTTAGCTGGTTAGTGGGTATGAAGGAAGTGGGAGGGAGTGGGCTGTCATTTACCACTGTGTTATACACCCATATGTGTGACTCTATAGTCACATGGGCTGATCATATGTGATAGGGAGGAGAAGTATTAACTGAGCATGTGCAGAGCTGCCACCACAGCTGCAAAATCTCTAGCTGTATTGGGGACATGGTCAGAAGGTGAAAATAGAGAGCAGTGGGATCAATCAGTTTTTTTGGAGAATACAAAAATTGAATCTCATAGTGACTGAGTATGAACAGCATGTAATACACCATTTATTGATAGTTTTTATGATGTGGGTTTAGTGACACTTTAACTTGTTGAATGTTTCAAGGTTGGGACTTCTACATTCGAAAACCAAAGTATTAGCACCTCTTTTATTTCTGTCATTGCAGTAAATGTCTGTGCCCTTCAGTTTCTAATCTCTTTTTTCCTTTAATATCTTGGTAGGCAAAGTCTCTTTTCCTATACCTGGTTTCCTGGTTTTCATGCCATCACTCACTGTACTTAAACCCACATTATGCTGAGTGTATTATTTATACATGGTGTTGGGAAGGTACCGTATATACTCATGTATAAGCCAAGTTTTTCAGCACATTTTTTGGTGCTGAAAATGCCCCCCTCGACTTATACTCAAGTCACCTTTTTGCGCCTGATCTCCCAGACTTTGGGGACCCAATACCGGGTATTTTTCAAAGTCGGCCACCCCTCCTATAGACTCCCATGTTAAACGGTAATTTCTCCTGTAAATTTGGGGACCCGGTACTGGCAGGTCGTAGGTCTCCTGGACCTGGAAAATGGCACACATGTAGCCCCATTTCTTCTCTACAAGTGTGCAAGGTTTGTTGTCTGGGGGACCTACGGCTAGGGAGCACCGATTTTTCAAATCTGGGCACACCTTCCATAGACTCCCATGTTAAACATCAGTCTAGTCATGGGCACAGTGAGGCATGGACACAGTGAGGCATGGGCCCAGTGAGGCATGGACACAGTGAGGCATGCACATGGACACAGTGAGGCAAAGTGAGGCACACTGAGGCATGCAGATGGACACCCTAGGCTTATAGAGTCAATACGTTTTCCCATTTTTTGTGGTAAAATTAGGTGCCTCTGCTTATATTCGGGTCGTCTTATACTAGTATATACAGTAGCTTGGCTTCAGTGTTTGTTGCCTAAGGATTAATAGCAGACACCTCTAATATTCCATCAATATTACACTGTTATGGAAGCAAACTTCAAAACGCACAAAAAAACACATAGGTGTGAACCTAGGGTGAGAGGAACTTTCCCTACCTAAGCTGTGCTTTCAGTCAACACAATGTAGTCTAGCTGGTAGCCACTTGGTGTAGCTAGAGTTGATCTTCTGCTTAGTCCTTCTAGCCAGTAACACCAAGCTTACAACAGGAACCATCCAGCACATTCATATTCCACTCAATCCAGCTTAGTACTGGTGTCCACATCATTCAGCAGAGCCTAAAGCCTCATACACTCGCGTAGTTTTCTCGGCAAAAAAAAAGGTGGCATTGCTTTCTTGCCGAGTAAACCATGCGTGTATACAAGGCTTTGATGTTTCTGATCAAGAAAACTGCCCAGAATCTAGATGAGAAAAATAGAGAACCTGCATCGGACAAATGTTCGCTGTGAATGCTCTCAAACTTTTGGGCAACAAATGTCCGATGGAGAAAAATCTGGTCGTGTGTACACAAGTCCATAGGACTAAATTCCAAAGTACAAACACGCATGATCCGAACCAATGCTAAGGATCAGGCAACAATGGCAAAAGTTGCCCAAAGGGTGGCGGTAAAGAGCTGAAAAAACATGTGATTTGGTGAAATACACACGATCACACTAATCTTGTCTAAAATTCCGACCGTCAAGGACGCGGTGACGTACAACACGTACGATGAGCCGAGATCAATGAAGTTCAATAGGCAGCTTGGCTCTTCTGCTTGATTCTGAGCATGCGCAGATTTTTTTGTGCGTCGTAATTGCATACAGATGAACTTGATTCACGATAGGAATTTTTCCTGAGAGGAAAATTTAGATCCTGCTCTCAGTCTTTTCTTGGGCGGAATTCTGACAGAAAAAGTGCGATGGAGCATACACACGGTCGGAATTTGCAACAAAAAGCTCACATTGCACTTTTTTCTTCGGGAATCGCGATCGTGTGTACGAGGCATAAGGATCAGTCTTCCTCCATACTGGCTTCAATGTTAGGGACAGTCTTCCTCCCACTGACAATAATGTGAGGATAAGCCTTTCTATCAATGACACCAATGTAGGGAGCACTCTTCCTCACCACCAACGCCAATGTAAAGAGCAGTCTTTTTTTCCACTGTCACCAATGTAAGGATCAGGCATCCTCCATACTGACAACATTATGAGGGACAGCCTTCTTTCCTCTGACCAGTGGCGGTGCGTCCATAGAGGACGCAGGAGCGCCGCCCCCTCTCTCTTCTTCCTCCGCCAATGAAAAACAATACATAGATTCATGCATTGCATGAATCTATGTATTGTCGCCGCTGCCGCCAACTATTCAGATGGCCACCCACCTGGCGAGTGCCGGCCATCTGAAAGTAATATTCTATACCCCTAAATGGGCAAAGCAACAATGTCTATGTAAAGCTTAGGTTACGTGTAGGAGGTGAAGGATTTATTTGTAGAGCTTGGTTAATGCTTACATTTCTGTACTAGGAGTAGGTTAGGATGTATAGTGGAAAGAAGGGATAAGATGATGGGTGAGGGTGAAGATCTTACGATAGGTTATAGTCAATGGAGTTTGGGTCTAAAAAAATAAGTTTTAAAAATGGCCGTTTTTTCGGGAGCAGTGAATTTAATAATGCTAAAAGTGAAACAATAAAAGTGAAATATTCCTTTAAATTTCGTACCTAGGGGGGTGTAAAGTTAGCATGTGAAATATCGCATGTTTCCTGTACATAGAACTGTCCCTGCACAAAGTGTAGTTTCTGAAAGAAAAAAAAACAGACTCGCGGCTATAATGAATTGTCGGCTCCCGGCAATTCAGGTCTGGTGTGGATTTTAAGGGGAACTCCACCCCAATGTTTTTTTTAAAAATGGCATGGAGTTCCCTCAAAAATCCACACCAGACCCCTTATCGGAGCATGTTAACCTGGTCGACTGCAGAAAAGAGGCCCCCCCTCTCCTGAACCTTACCAGGCCACATGCCCTCAACATGGGGAGGATGTCCCCATGTTGATGGGGACAAGGGCCTCACCCCCACAACCCTGGCCGGTGGTTGTGGGGGTCTGCGGGCAAAGGGGACCCCCAGATCCTGGGCCCCCCTACGTGAATTGATAATGGGGTACATTGTACCTCTACCATTTCACGAGAAAGTGTAAATAGTTGTAAAAAACACACACACACCGTAGAAAAAAGTCCTTTATTAATAAAAAAAAATAAAAAAATCCAGCAGTGGTAATCCACTCGGTCCTGGCTCCCTGCTCCAACGTTGTCGGTATCCAGCGACGGGTGATCTCCTCTCCGGTCCAGCGATGAGAAGATCATCCGGGATCCAGAGTGCAGCATCGCCGGTCTTCTCTCTCCACTGGACACTATGCAAGCCTTTATCTTTTCTTTATGAGCGACTGTGGATAGCAATCACTACATCGCTACAGAAACACATAGAACGTGGGACGTTCATTACAGTCACGGCCATATGGTAAGCAGATCTCTATACACCTGGCTGTCACACCTGAAACTATCATGATACTCTTGGGAAGACTGGTTTCAATCGTCACTTTCCTGATATTACCCTGATTTATTTTTGGAGACCTCACTGCATCCAGAATTATTTTCCTTTTTATTTCACCTTTGTTGCACGAACTTGTTTGTTGATTTAACTCGGCACGGATTAAAATAAGCCACTTTTGGACTTCGGATTAGTTCTCTTTTTTTATTCATTTATTTGGTTAATCTATTGTTAACATAATTTTTGAGTCACAGTTTTTGCACATTTGTCTGATCATGGATTTTTTATGATTGGTTTTATTTCACAATTTTTCAGCGCCGCACTACCCCTGTTTCTCACATGTTCAACGTGACCAACCACCTTAGACACTGGAGAAAAACTGAGGTACTCTCCATTTGGGAGGGGTTATATAGGGGAGGAACTCAATTCTAATTGGGTTTGCCAGTGTCCAATCACCTGTGGTAACTATAAAACCCATTAAGTAATTAAGGCTCCATGTCCTGTGATGTATGTGCAAGAAAGTATTCATGAACGTTTCCACATTTTGGCCATTTTTTTATTCAATTTCCTTTCACTTAACACTTATGTGCCACTTTGTGTTGGTCTATAACATAAAATTCCAATAAAATACATTTTTGTTTTTGGTTGTAACATGACAAAATGTGGACAATTTTAAGGGGTATGAATACTTTTTCAAGGCACTGTATTGCAGTTTTTAGATGGATTTTCCGGCTGCAATGGTTTTGAAGAACTCAGACGATAACATTTTTAATAAAAAAATTATCTTCCCTTACCTTTATCCCTGCCGCAGGAAAGCTGCTGAAATAACAGATCCAGCCTTCACCTATCATGGCGGGTAATGTTGTGCCGACCTTCAGGTTTACCACGGGCTCCCACCTAGAGGAACCTCATACCTGGACCTGAAGAAGACTCTACCAGTAAACCTGATCGTTAAAACGGCCTTGCCTACACACGATCGTGGAAAAAAAATGCTCTAGCAAAGCGCGGTGACGTACAACGCATGCAACGGCACTATAAAGGGGAAGTTCCATTCGGATGGCGCCACCCTTGGGGATGCTTTTGCTGAATTTTTGTTAGTAAATTACGATTTGCGCTTTTCAGTCTGTTACAGCGTCATGAATGTGCTATCTCCATTACAAACGCTAGTTTTACCAGAACGAGCGATCCCGTCTCATAACTTGCTTCACGTCGTTAAAGCCCACACACGACCATTTTTTATGACGTTACCAACGTCGTGAAAAATTAGAGCATGTTCTACATTTTTAATGGCCATTTTTTTACGTTGTGAAAAATGCTCTGGAGCCCACACACAATTGTTTTTAATAACATAAAAAAACGTAATTTTTACAACCCAAAAACGGTCGCGTGTAAGCGGCATCAGGAACTCACATATGGGTATATTATATAGTGATGTACTGTATATACATTTTGAATATATGATTACATATCACAATAATATTAATTAGCGCTGCTACCATTAATGGTCCTTTTTCACCCTAGAAGACTGGAAATTACAGTGAGAAACAAATAATCTTGAATACAATCTCCGCACAATCTTTGTGTCCCCTGAATGAGGGAATGTATACGGAGTGTTTGATTCAATATACAGAACATTCATCAGTCAGATTGTGGGTGTTGGGAGCCAAACTTTACATTCCAGGTTTGCACTTTTATACCTTGCGAAAGAGAACCTTTTATACAGATGAGTCATATGGGAAAAAAAGGTATTCATTACTGGCTGTGGTGATTATTTCTGCTCATTGGCGTTTGCTGCTAGACACAACCTTGCTGTCATCAGATGATGGACCTTCAAGAGCTCTTGACATATATTTCCATTCTATGTTTTATGCTATCTAGGCGAGCCTCATGGGCATTATGGTTCCACAGTAATTGGAATAACAAACGTTGACACTGGAAATTAATTTATCACATTACCTCTTTCTAATCCCACCTACAACTAAACATAGTAAAAAAAAAACAAAAAAAAACACACGGGTGCAAAAAATGCTTCTTCTATATCAATATACATTATATTGTCAAAAGTATTGGGACACCTGCCTTTACACGCGCATGAACTTTAACCACTTGCATACCAGGCACTTACGCACCTTCCGGCTCAAGCCAAGTTTCAGCTTTCAGCATTGTCGCAATTTGAATGACAATTGCGCGGTCGTGCTACACTGTACCCAAACAATTTTTTTATCATTTTGTTCCCACAAATAGAGCTTTCTTTTGGTGGTATTTGATCACCTCTGTGATTTTTATTTTTTGCGCAACAACTAAAAAAAAAGACAGAAAATTTTGAAAAAAAATTAATCTTTCGTTTTTTCTGTTATTTTTTTTGTAAATAAGTACGTTTTCTTCTTCAATTACCGGCACTGATATGGCTGCACTGATGGGCACTGATAAGGCACTGATAAGGTGGCACTGATAGGCACCGATGAGGTGGCACTGATGAGGAGGCACTGATGGGCACTGATGATGGTCACAGATAGGCGGCACTAATGGGCACTGATGGTCACTGATAGGTGGCACTGGTATGTGGCACTCATAGGTCGGCACTGAAGGGTACTTATGGGTGGCACTGATAGGTGGGCACTGATGGGCATGGATGGGCAATGAGAGGTGGCACTGATGGACACTGAGGGGTGGCACTGATGATACTGATGGTGGCATTGCTGGGCATCACTTGTTTTATATTTTTGCCAGTCAGTACCCATGTTGCCAGTCAGTGCCCATTTGTGGGCACTTATTGGCATCTATTGTGAATATTTTTTAACATGTGGATGGCCATGGGGTACATACCTGGCCATTCACATGTTGCCCCTTTCCCTGGTGGTTCTGGTGGCTTCCCTGGTGGTCCAGTGTGGGCATCCGTGGGGGGCTACGCTGATAAACAATCAGAGTATCTCCTCTACTCGGGTTTATCCGATGGAGCTTACAAATGGTCGGATTTTCCAACAAAACCCTGCCATCACACATTTGTTGTCAGAAAACCCAATCGTGTGTATGAGGCTTTGAGATTTGACCTCATATTATATGGTTTTGGTACTAAAATCTCCAGAAAATCTAATAGTGTGTATGGGGCTTAACAGCTTCCACTCTTCTGGGAAGTCTGTACACAAGGTTTAGGAGTGTGTCTATGGGAATGTTTGACCATTCTTTCAGAAGCACGTTTGTGAAGTCAGGCACTGATGTTGAATGAGAATTCCTGGCTTGCAGTCTCCACTCCAATTCATCCCAAAGGTGTTCTATGGAGTTTTTTCCGACGGAATTCTGCTCAAGCTTGGCTTGCATACACACGGTCACACCAAATTCTGAACGTCAAAAACGCGGTGACGTACAACACTATGACTAGCCGAGAAAACTTAAGTTCAGTGCTTCAGAGAATGCGTCGAATTGTTTCAGAGCATGCGTGTTTTTTTCCCCCGTCGGAATTCCATACAGACCAACGGATTTTCCGTCTGAAAAATTGAGAACCTGCTCTCTATCTAAGTCCGACAGAAAAAGTCAGATGGGGCGTTGGGGCGTACACACGGTCAGAATATCCGATGAAAAGCTCCCATCTGAAATTCCGACCGTGTGTAGGCGGCAAAACATTCAACCAGATCTGGATGGAATGGGCTGTCATCTACATATATCGGGAAGCATGATGGAGGCTTTCAGGTTTGACTTGCACATAATGTGGCATGAGCTCCAACTCCCCTTTGACGTCAAGTGACTCATCAGATGTTCAGTGAGTCAGAGTGAAACGGGGCAAATTACAGGCTTGCGACATGTTGAATAGATGTTAGTGATGAGTTTGATGTCATGTCCCTCAGGGATTGCAGTTTTTGCGGCTTTGGCTTTTATGCGTTTTCCTAGATACACTAAAATTACAGAACCCATCTGCAAAGATTGACTAACTATTGCCGCTACATCCTTCCAAGAAACAATTCATTCCAAAATCGCCTTCACTGCATCTACTGTTATGTGTTAAAAATACTAAATTGTGCTTTTGTAATCATTAGAAGTCAAGTTGAGTCAGCTGGAGAGACGCTAATTGCTTATGCTAATCTATTTTCTGATGTGCATGTTGTGTGTGCGGAAAGACTGAAAATCATGAAATTTGTTATAACTGCAAACCAAGCCAAAAATTCTTATGTCTCTTCCCTCTCTGGGGTATACTCAGGGGGTTATTTACTAAAGGCAAATCCACTTTGCACTACAAGTGCACTTGAATTTGCATTGAAAGTGCACTTGGAAGTACAGTCACTGTAGAGCCGAGGGGGACATGCAAGAAAAATAAAAAAACAGCATTTTAGCTTACACATGATTGGATGATAATGTAGCGCTACCCCATTCAGGAGCCGCTGAGTATAAGTGGGATCGGCGTGTTGTGTTACCTGGCAGGTGTCTAGGGGTGATACTTTTGAGTTGAGGAGAAGAGAGTGAATGTCCAGTCTTTAGTTGGGTTTTCTTCAATGCTTTATTCCAAGGCCCAACATGGCCTTCATCAACGTAGTATAGGATAGGAACAGGTTGATGAGAGAGAGCTTGAGTATCAGGCCTTGGATATTGAAAGGTGAGAGAGCAATCTTACTCTCAGTAGTAATAAACTTAGTTCGTCGCCACTCCACTTGGAATGGGTAAAGTGCCCCCGGATAGGTCTCTGCCACAGACCTGGCAGCCGGAACGCCACTTGCAAATGCTAGGAGGACCAGGCCTCTGCCACAGGCCTGGCTCGGGCCTCTGCCACAGGCCTAGTAGTTGAATGAGCATGAAATTGAAGTGAGCGAGTCCTCCCAATAAATTTAGTTAGAGTCACTGGATCCCCGATGGTTCGTTTAAGCCCTATTGGATCACCTGCCTCCGGGTTCTCCTCAAGCCGATCCCCCATTATACAGCTTCCAGCCTGGGATCCTCTTAGAAAAGGTTTGGGACCCAGCAGCTTCTGGGATCCCTCTCTGTGTTATAGTGAAGCTCTGCATGGTGCGCAACTTCGGCCAGGTAGGCCACGGCTGCGGTGTCTATGGATGCGCGCACCCTGAAGGTGGATGCCGCACCTGGAACTCGGACCCCGCAGGAAACGAGAACGGCCCTCAGACCAAGGCGGCTGCCCCAGATATAGCCTCCCTCAGCATTCCCCGGCGAGGGAACCAACCCCTCTGATTGGCTGCTGAGGAAAACTAGTCCGCCAGAACCCCTCTAGCGCCAACTGAACACACACCCCTGAAGTGCAGACTGGCCCACAGGATAGTTCTGGAATTGGCAGCAGCCCAATTTTACAAATTGCATGTAACTCTCCCATTCCCCACTAACATGTAGCATGAGAATTTAAAAATAATGTTAATTTTCATAGTAAATATCCACCCAAATATTTTAGTATACAGTGCTATGGTATAGGTGGGTCACAGTTTGTGTACAATTTCCTCCACTGATTTGGTAGAATAATGACTTGTATGTTATTCTTCTATTTCCTTGTCATTCAAGGCTACCGAGGCTCACTGTCAATCACTTTCTTGCACAATGTTCCTTTTAGCTTCGGAAGAAGAATAAGATAAGATAACGATCATATCAAGGTTGTTGTTGGAAAATTGGCAATTTTTTTGTTATTCTTCACTGGCTTTAGATCACCTTAAAACTTGTTAAGTTTGAATTACAGTTACATTAGAGGAACTTATTAAGGCTTATTAAGGCAGTCATAAAAATCACACCTGCGGGTTTTTATTTTTTTATTTAGTGCAACACATCCTAACTCGCACCATGTGCCTATAATAGGTTCATTCAGTGGCGACTGGTGCTCAAAATTTTTGAGGGGGGCGCAAACAAACGAAAAACAAAAAAACAATTGTAGCCTCACTGTGCCCATCAAATGCAGCCACTGTGCCTATCAAACGCAGCCACTGTGCCCATCAATTGTTGCCACTGTGCCCATCAATTGTCGCCACTGTGTCCATTATTGTCGCCACTGTGCCATGCTATCAATTGTCGCCACTGTGCCATGCCATAAAATGCAGCCACTGTGCCTTGCCATCAAACGCAGCCACTGTTCCATCAATTGTCGCCACTGTGCCCATCAATTGTCGCCAATGTGCCCATCAATTTTCGCCACTGTTCCATCAATTTTCGCCACTGTGCCCATCAATTGTCACCACTGTGCCCATCAATTGTCGCCACTGTGCCCATCAATTGCCGACAGTTTGCCCTGTAAAATGCTGCCAGATTGACCCCTCAAATACCACCAGATTAAGCCCCCCCCCCGCCCGGCACTTACCTTTCTCGGGTCAGACATCCTCCCTCCACTGTCCCTTGTTATATTCTCCCTCCCTCAATGGCGCTTCAGCCAATCAGGTTACCGGTAACCAGACCCGGTGAACCTGATTGGCTGAGACGCGTGTCAGTGTTAAACAGGGAGCTCACACCCCCTGTGTCCCCTGGTTAACTATTTGGAAGCCGATTACAGCCCACAGGCTGTATTCTGGAAGCCGCTGGCTCTGATAGACACTTCTAAAGCCAACCAACTGCTCTTATTCAGATGGCTGGCGCTTACCAGGGGGTCGGCCATCTAAATAGTGGGCGGCAGCAACAATACACAGATTAATGCAATGCACCCATCTATGCGCCCACTATTGACGCACTGCCACTGTGTTTATTACACACAGAGTTAAATATTTCAAGTATTACTTTCTTTTAATTTTAATGATTATGGCATACAGCTAGTGAATACATAAAATTCCTTATGTCAGAAAATTTGAATCTTACATAAGACCAATAAAAAAAAGGATTTTTAATACAGAAAAGTATGTTCATGTACAGTATAGTATGCACTCAATACCTGGTCAGGGCTCATTTTGCATGAATTACTGCATCAATGTGGCGTGGTATGGAGGGGATCATCCTGTGGCACTGCTGAGGTGTTATGAAAGCCCAGGTTTCTTTGATAGCGACCTTCAGCTCATCTGTATTGTTGGGTCTGCTGTCTCATCTTCCTCCTGACAATACCCCACAGATTCTCTATGGGGTGTAGGCCAGGGGAGTTTACTGGCCAATCAAGCACAGTGATACCATGATCATTAAACCAGGTATTGGTACTTTTGGCAGTGTGGGCAGGTGCCAAGTCCTGCTGGAAAATGAAATTGGCATCTCCATAAAGCTGGTTAGCAGAAGGAAGCATGCTCTAGAATTTCCTGGTAGAGGGCTGCACTGACTTTGGACTTGATAAAATCCTATATATTATTATAAAAGATACAGTGGAACCTCGGTTTGTGAGTAACGCGGTTGTAACGGAACCCCAAATGGGACAGGGGTTAACGCCGTTTAAGATATTCCATTCCGAACCCAAGACAGCTATCGACACTCCACAGTCTGGCAAACGAACCCCAATAACGACACACCGCTCTGTTTGAGGTTCAAAACGAATAGACTCTGTAATGAGAAAACCAGGCTCTTATATACAGTCAGTAACCAAAAATGAACAATGACTCCACCCACAACATGACACAAGGAGCCCAATACACATCTTTTGGGTAGACTTCCTGGCACCAGGTCTGACATAATTTACATGAGCTAATTAACTAATCATTTACCCAGACAAGGTGACTCCGATATATGACCTAGACATAATTTAGACATAATTTACATGAGCTAATTAACTACAGCTGATAAGTCAGACATCTGACCTCCAGACTGTTTGATAACTCTCAATACACATTTATCATCAATAGCCCTTCACACAATACAGTGTCAATTAGCAAAACACAATGAAAGGTTCTTAGAAGCCATACTAATATTCATTTACATCACAGTAGCAGACGACATTAACACCTAACAGTCTGTGTTCCCACATTGAATGAGTCACTCTTTCAATTAACCTGTTGAGTTCAGAATCAACAACCTGTAAATAGTTCTTACAGACATCCTTCAATATATTGTGGATTACAAGCAATCCAAGATATGTCCATTATTTCCTGGCTCATACTTTGTAAGAGCTTCTGGGTCCCACGGGCCCTCCCTTTACAGCGGTTAACGAGCGTATCTCAATACGAACACTGTATTAAAAAAAATCCTGACTCGGTTTGCGAGTGTTGTCTCGCAACACAAGCACCATTCAGGCCAAAGTGGTGTGCAGTACCGCTTTTGGCCTGAGGTCGGGGTGCCAGAGCCGAGCAGAGCCGAACGTCATGATCTCAGCCGATCGGCGCAGTTCTGAAATGCACCAAACGGCCTGAGCACAGCACGGCTGATCTTGCCAAAACTCGGGTAGGAAGTCTTTCCGAGGTTTGCCGAGTTCAGCCAAAGTGTCCTCTGGCCTTTTTGGTTGTTTCCGAGGCTTTCCCGGCGTCCCCCGCCTCTGGCTGCATGCGGTATTGCATCCCAGTGAAGTGAATGCGGAACAAATTATTTTCGTTTCCATTGACTTCAATGGGGAAACTCGCTCTGATATGCGAGTATTGGATTACAAGCATTCTCCTGGAATGGAATGTGTTTGTAATGCGAGGTTCCACTGTAAGTGAATGTGATGATGAGACCAATCTCCAAAGGGGATGTTGGAACAACACTACAAATATCCTTAAATAAATGTATACCGATTTGTATCACCATATAAGAGCATATACCGTAAGTCCATATATATATAATCGATAAAGTATCTTCAACAACTGACCAAATTATAATATACATGAAGCACACACACCAGAGATGAAAAATTGTATATACAAAAATGCTCCAATCTCGCTAAAGTCGCAGGCATCCAGAGTTGGACCAAAAATATTCTCTATTTAATCAATGAACATTGGACCTTAGATAGAGTAATATAAAACACATAAGGAGACAAATTGAAGCATGTGGCTATGTACAATGAAGGTGGATCGATACTCAAGTGTCCAGTAACATGAAACAGAAACCACCAGCCCAGGATCCCTGCGGGGGGGGGGGGGGAGATCTTGGATACAACGACCAGTGGATGATGTCACTGGGCCCAGTTCACCACCAGAGTGACTGGCCTCTTTATTTTGGTGTACCAATAAAGTCCATAATTTTCCCTTTTACAAGTTCAGATAATATTAGATTTCAAAGAAATTTTATGAATTCAGATGTCCAAAGCCAAAAGAAAATTTCAGTGTTGTTTTTGCTAGTTCGGATTCCAAAAAGGCTTCTGGAAGCGAGGGACCAAAGGAAGCTCCAGAGCCTGTTTCTGCCTTTTGCTTGAGAACCCTTAGCTTGACTGCAAGTGTTAGCAGGTCCCATCCTTCGATCTTGATATCCCCGGTGGAATTTTTAAAGCGGATCAAGTTATTTTTGCCCCCATCATCTCAGGAGTTTCCCAAACTAATTTACACAATTTTGCTCATCTGTAAGGCCGCGTACACACGTACGAGAACCTCGACGGGCGGTACACATCGTTCCGCCTGTCGAGGTTCTCGCCCGGCCATCAGATTCGGCGACCAGCCCGTCGGGAAAGGCGACGAGCCATTAATCCCGATGGGCCGTCGAGAAAATAGAGAACCTGCTCTCTATTTTCTCTCGACGGCTTTCCCGGCGGGATGCTCGCCGAAACCGTACACACGGCCGAGGTTCTCGGCAGAATCAGGATCCCAGCGAGCTTCTCGCTGGTTTCTGCCGAGAATCTCGGCCGTGTGTACGCCGCCTGATACACTCAATTATGGAGCCTGGTTTAGATTTCCTTTAACTTCAATGGATATTTTAGTTTGGAAAATTCAAAATTGCCTGAGGCTCATGAAATTTTAGCTTTTCTGCACCTGAACTCATTCTTCTTTAGGAATGGCCAGGCAACTAGCCTTTTTTTTAGAAGAAGGAATTATAGACATGTGCACAAATATTTTGTTTTGGAATTTCGTTTTTGTCCGAAAAATATTTGTTTTGATTTATTTTATTAAAAAATGCATTCGTCTGAAAATCTTAATTAAGGTAGAGTCTGTCAATTGAAGGCTTATGGTGTCTGCCGAATGTTCTAAGAAGATTCGACGGAGCAGCTAAACTGTACGACGCTGCATTTGTACATTTTGGGACAAATGCTCTGCCCACAAGCTATAGTAGAATACTAATATTGTATGACACTAGTAATAATTATATTTATAAATTATTATTACTAGTCAACCAACATTTGAAATCTTCTATAACCTATGGGCGGAGCATTTGACCATAAATGTCCGCTTGCGGCGATTGTATGCTGCTTCATCGAATCTTCATGTCTCTATAATGTCGAATCTTTTCTCTCTATGTCGAAACTTCATGTCTCTATAATGTCGAATCTTCTCTCTCTATGTCGAATCTTTTCTCTCTATGTCAAATCTTTTCTCTCTATGTCAAATCTTTTCTCTCTATGTCGAATCTTTTCTCTCTATGTCGAATAATCTTGGACTAATAGAATTAGGTTAGGCACATTCAACCGCAGGTTCAATAGGCACAGATTGCTATTGTCACCATCATGTCAAATCTTCTATCTATATCCAACTGTTGTTGTAATGAAACAAAAATAAAGCTTTTTTTTATGTCGGATCTTTCGGATTTTGGATTCTGCACGTTCGTTATCAATTGTTAAAACAAACACGAAAATTCCCCCGAAATTCGGATGAAAATACATTCGGACTAAAACAAATGCACATGTCTAAGGATTTAGCAAAATCAGCCACCATATTTTTTTCCAGTGTGGTGGTATAATTTCTGAAAGCTTGCCTTATCTTGGCTTTCATTGATGACAGCGGTGGCTCTGAATACCTGAAAGAGGATTTCCATTTCCTCCTCATTTCTTATTGAGTTTACTTTGATTGTGATCAGGCACATTTCCTCTGTACATGAACTCTACACGCCTTAGGTACCCTGACATAAAAAATAATGAGCTATCTTATATTTGATGAATGAAGGTAATTATCTCTCTGATGAAAACATTCGATGAACCATTTCTGGATATCTTGTCAAGATTTCTTTTCAAGGCTCTTGGGTTAACAAATAGTAAGGCCCCATACACACGATCGGAGATGTCTGCTGAAACGGTCCATCGGACCGTTTTCAGCGGACATATCCCCTCGTGTGTACGCGGCCTAAAAGTAATTAAATATGTTAGTGCAGATGTATGTATGCAGTATTAACTTGCAGGGACCGACATACCAATTAAAGGAAACCTAACCTATACTTGGCGGAATTGACAGGATGACATTGGTGACAACATTTTGAAAATGCAAGTTTCTCAACAACTCTGATGATCCCATGATGTTAATATTCTGTAAGGCCTTGATGACATGAGTTTCAGACTTATTAAAGGGGTTGTAAATTTTGTTTGGGTACAACGTCACACGACGTCAATTGTCAGTTAATGCGTCGCAGTGCCAGATCGTATTGCAAAAAATGGCTCGGTCATTGAGCAGCCAAATCTTCCGGCGCTGAAGTGGTTAAACAAGCTTCATCACTTTGTAAAGCTTATTGAAAGTCTGCTGATACCTGCTAGCTGCTTGTTTAAAGTAACAGTCGGTATTTAAGATAATCATAATGAAAAATCTTTACAAATGCTTAGAAGAAGCCTATACTGGACTTTTACACGGTAAGAAATAAGTGAATTATTCAGCGCTAGAAGGTAAACACACAATGAAAAAACTAATTAATGCAAGCCAGCACTGTAGGTAAATTCAAATAAAACACCCCAGCAGAAATGGTAAAACAAATAGTGCAGCGCAAAACAAATTAATAAATAATATCAAACAACATATATAAGAAAAATCAAACAGAATGTCCATATGTGTACAGATCATCCAAAGTGAATATGAGGAGCCAGAAAATTGTCCATAAGTGTACTATAGTTCCATAGTGGGTATAAAAAACTAAATCCAAAGCGTGAATGGTGAAATCAGAAGAAAAACCTCCACCAAGAAAGGTAAGAATGGCCTCTCACCTTATTGCCTAGACCAAAAAGGTCAAACAGCATATAGTATCAGGGATCTCCCAAATGGTCCAATCAATTCAACAGCAGGATCACTCATGCGGCATCAGTATATTCAAACGCTTAATGCCGCCAAAACACTTATCCCCCTTCACTGGAAGTCAGGGATTGGTTGGATAGGGTTTCCCTCATCTACAAAATGGAGGAAATCTTTGCTTGCCCTAATCTACATATCCAGACGTTCCCATTAGTAATGTCTTCTTCCAGATCAGCACTGTCCTTATCCAAGCCGATTCTTCAAGGGGCTTTAGGTCCAGGTACCAGCGTCTTAACTAAGGGAAACTTCACAGCCAGCTTGCCATTTTGCATGTGCAAGTCGCATGCGCAGTGGGAATGGTCCTACAGTTTTCTGGGGCCTGTGATGTGTCCCCAGTCTGCATGCTAAGGGGGGGGATAAACTTTTGCTCAGATCGCCACAGCATTTTGGGCGAAAGTAAGAGGCGGTACCTGTCAAATCAGGCACCCCCCCCCCAAAAAAAGTGCTAAAAATTAAAGAGCATACTCCAGGTGCAGCTGGACCAGAGTCTTGTAGAGCGGGAGAATTATCATTTTATCTCTGGAGTTAATCCCTTTTTTAATGCATGCTAATATTCTGTTTGTTTTGTTAGCAGCAGATTGGCATTGTATGCCATTTCTAAACCATGTCTTGCCAATGCTGCAGCTGCTGTCACAAAGACAACGATAGCTTCTCCTAGGCTCCTCCTTGGCTCTATAATGTGTACATACGATAAACACTAGAATGAGTTTGGGAGGAAGGAAATCTTCCATGTCATGCTGTATCTGAGGTCTGTAAATTCAGACCCCAAATGTGGCATGTAAGGGGGCGATTAGTGATTAAAGCAGAAGTTCCACTTTTGGGTGGAATTCCGCTTTAATTACTCCTGACCCCTGCACTCTGTATGTTTTTTTTGTCAATAACATTTTTTTTTGTATGATCAAAAATAGAGCAATTGTGCAATCATACTGTAATAGCATTTGTACATATAGCTTGTACATAGTAAGTGCAACGATAAGTGTTATATGTTATAACGTTAGAGCTCTCTTTAATAGTAATTAATCAAACCACAGCTGTATTCTTGTCCTCGCCAGTCTTAGGCCCCTTTTATACTGGGGCGGGAGGTGCGCTGACGGTATAGCAGTGTTTCCCAGAAGACAGCGGTGGGGTGACGTTACAGGCTGGATTCCCCGCGGGGATCAGACCCGGAATGGTGCAAATACCTGTCTCAGACAGGTATCTGCACCCCCCTCCCCCTGAAAGGTGCTATTATTAGCTATACCATCAGAATTGCTGTGGAATTGTGGTGGTATTCGGCCAAAAAAAGGTGCATTGCGGGCGATATTACTGCGGTTTCCCATTGCTTTCAATGGGAAGTAGCGGTAAACACACCGCTCCTTCACCGCTCCAAATATGCTGCTAGCAGGACTCAGTGTAAAATCCATATGTGGTATCCATTTTTAAGTAGCAAAATAGTGTGATATGATCGGCCGATCATTACTTCAATATGCACTCTGTATGTTAAGTACTCCTGATGCCTAAGGCTCCATTCACACCTAGGCGTTTTTACGCCTGAAGCGCGACACTACAATACGCCGGAGGGTTGAAATTGCATTGTTCCCTATGGAGACTGTTCACATCTCCTAACGCAGAACGCTGTAAGTCGATAGAGCGCCGAACGACGACTTTCAAACAAGTTCCGGACCCTGTTTCGACGCGCGCATCGGGTGGCTTCGGCGCTCGGCACAGCCGACAATGACTGTAAAAAAAAAAACGCGGTTAAATACGACACCCTAGGGAATAAAACGGCGGTCATTGCAACTTTTCATCTTGCATGGTATTTGCGCAATAATTTTTCAAACGCCTTTTTAAAAAAAAAAATGGTTTAATGAATTAAAAAAATAACAAAACACAAAAAAACAAACAGTAAAGTTAGCCCAATTTTTTTATAAACAATGAAAGATGATGTTACGCCGAGTAAATAGATACCCAACATATCACGCTTTTAAATTGCGCACACTCATGGAATGGCACCAAACTTCGTTACTTAAAAATCTCCATAGGCGACGCTTTGAAATTTTTTACAGGTTACCAGTTTAGAGTTACAGAGGAGGTCTAGTGCTAGAATTGTTGCACACGCTCAGCGATACCTCACATATGTGGTTTGAACAACGTTTACATACGTGGGCAGGACTTACGCGTGCGTTCGCTTCTAAACGCGAGCTACCGGGGACAGGGGCGTTTTACTATTTTTTTTTTTAACTTATTTTTTTGTCGCCGCAAATCGCCGTACAAAACGCCTATTTTTTGTCGCCGCAAATCGCCTATGCAAAGGTGTGAATGCAGCCTAACTCTGTATGTTAAGTACACTTGACCCCTGCAGTCTGTATGTTACCCACTTCTGAGCCCTGTGCATGTTTCTTTTACTCCTGACCTCTACACTCTGTGTGTTAAATACTCTTGACCCCTGCACTCTGTGTGTTACCCACTCCTGACCCCTGTATTTTGTATGTTACCCACTCCTGACCCCTGTATAGGTTACTTTTACTTCTGACCCCTGTACTCTGTATGTTAAGTACTCATGACCCCTGCACTCTGTGTGATACCAACTCCTGACCCCTGTCCTTTGTATGTTACCCACCCACTTTCTGATTACTTCTGACCCCATGAACCTTGCAGGTTTCTTTTGCTAATGACCTCTGAACTCTGCAGGTTACTTACCTCTAGGGAAAAGGGAGTAGCCACTCCAGGTGGGAACCCAGATGAATATCCTCCGCTGCAGACAACTCTGGTGTTGACGCGTTTCACACTGAAACTAGTGCTTCGTCATAGCTATGACTAAGCACTAGTTTCAGTGTGAAACGCGTCCAGTCAGGTTTTATTTTATTTTGCTGTGACCCGTAGTGCTGTCCTTCTTTTAATAAAGGCTACAATCTGTTCAGAATGCGGCTGTCCAGAGACAATTTTTGTTCCTGCTTTACTTACCCCCTACTTACCCCTGGCCCCTGCACTCTGGTTATGACAATGAGGCTCACACATAAAGGTAAGAAAATTGGATTCACAAATTGCAGAGGGGGGGGGGGGGGCACAGTTTGGCCACTGGCCCTGGATGGCTTTGTTCTGGCACTGCTCGACAAACACATGTGATAGTCGAACTTCGTAATAAAATCTCACAGCATCGCATGTTGACAGCAGATTCAGTTCTCTCAGTTGTAAGCAATCAAACTTAACAGCGTGATTTATTACAGATTATTTCCTGCTTTCTATCCCGTAGGAACTGAGAGATCAATTCAGGACACTTGCTGAAATCACTAAGTTCTAAAATAGCCTGAGCAATACCAGAATTGTAATAAGGAATATCAAGCTTCTGGCATACCTAGGTGAACTATAGCTTACTGCGTGGAACTTAAAGTAGATGTAAACCTAAATGTACAACATGTTTTTAATTAAAATACTTGTTTTCACCTGTTTTCATCTTTTGCGCCTCTGATCCTCTGAAGCCTTATTGCAGCGTATTCAGACCCGCATACACTCCAGCGATGGCCGCACAACATTTTTACTACCGATGACAACAGGGGATCATCCTATGTAATGTACCCTACTGGCCACTTTCACCCCCTTACTGCCCAGGCCAATTTTCAGCTTTCAGTGCTGTCACACTTTGAATGACAATTGCGCAATAACACTGTACCCAAATATTTTATGATACGTTTTGGAGACAGATAGAGCTTTTTTTTGGTGGTATTTAATCACCGCTCGGTTTTTATTGTTTGCTAAACAAATGAAAATAGACTGCAAATTTTGAAAAAAAAAAATCTTAGTTTCTTCTATAAAATGTTGTAAATAAGTACATTTTCTTCGCTGATAATAGGCTGCATTGTTGGGCACTGAAGAGGCTGCACTGATGGGCACTGATGAGGCTGCACTGATGGGCACTGATGAAGCTGCACTAATGGGAACTGATGAGGCTGCTCTGATGGGGACTGATTAGGCTGCTTTTATGGCCACTGATGAGGTAGCACTGATGGCCACTGATGAGGCTGCACTGATGGGCATTGATGAGGCAGAACTGATGGGCACTGATGAGGCAGAACTGATGGGCACTGATGAGGCTGAACTGATGGGCACAGATGAGGTAGCACTGATGGGCATTGATGAGGCTAAACTAATGGGCATTGATAAGGCTGAACCAATGGGCACTGATGAGGCTGTACTGATGGGCACTGATGCACACTAATGAGGATGCACTGATAAGGCAGCAGTGTTGGCCACTGATGAGGCAGCACTGATGGGCATTAATGAAGAGGCAGTAATGGGGCTGCACTGATAATCAGGACACTGTCTATATATATATATATATGTGTGTAGCACTACCACCGGAGGAGCTGCTGGTTTGTTTTGGGCATCATGTTACCTCTATTTCCTCGCCGTCTACAGTACCAGATAAGAGTTGAGAAAAAGTTCAATGTCCACACTTTAGACTTCTTTTTCTTTGCTTTATTTGTAGAACCTGGTAAAAGAATAAAATAAGTAGTTGAAAAGGTGGAAGAATAATAGGTAGTAGGTTCAGGTGTATAACTTCTGTTCGTAAACACTTCTGTTTTCAGCAACGCAGCTTTTGTCGGATAGGCCTCTTTCACTAACCCAGCAGCCAGGGTGTTACACGGAAACTTGGTAAAGTCTCTGCCACAGACCTTCCCAAAGATGGAAGTATATTCGGTCCAAAATCCTCTCAGCACAGGATTAAGCACCCGCATCTCTCCCAAAGAACTTCTTGTAAAATTAGAACTGACAGGCGATCATCAGTTGTGCATCCTTCAATGAAGTTCAAGGGCTCTCCTGAGATACCAGCCTCATAATCGGTGCTCTCCAAGATAGGTTCTTCATCGAGTGGCTTCCTCCCTCTGGACGAACAGCACAGGACCACTCCGCAGTGTAGACCCAGTCTGACTACCTGGCCTACTTAGTAGTTCATAACCCTGGACCAAAGTGGTCCCAGAGCCATGAGGGCGACACACGGTGGGTGGTGGGATGACTACTGACGTCTGTCCCTTAAGTACTCCTCCCCAGCATGCACAGTGGGATGATCAACTCCCTCTGATTGGCTGCCAAAGGGTAATACCCCAAACACCTTGACCCTACTGCTGCCACCCTCGGCCTGGGATGATAACAACACCCCAGACAACAATAGTGGTCACTTACAGGAGAGAGAGAGAGAGAGAGAGAGAGAGAGCACTGCAATCACAGTGCTGTTGCCATGGTTGCACAATAGATCATTAAGATTTATATTTTTATAATTTTATTTTTTAACAAAAGAGACTTTTTTTCCCCCTTTATACTTTACAATATACAATGAAAAAGGTATTTATAATAAAAGACGTGATATGTTAAAAAGGTATACTGTGCAATAATAAAGATGTGTCGTCTAGTCATTCTGTATGGCCTTCGCCGCAAACTGACCGATCCTAGGTGCCTCTAATCTCCTTCTCTGTAAATTGCTGGCAGAAATGCTCTGCTTCTTCTCTCTGTGTTCCGTCTCCCTAGTGATCCATCCCTGCTGTCTAGGGATATGCAGCACATACATATACTGAGCACAGCACCCGGGGCTTCTATTTATACACTTCTACTGCTTATTTTCTTTTGGAGATAATAGTATCTTGGAAGATAGAACTTAGGCCGTGTACACACGCTCAAACTTATCGTCGGACCGTTTTCATCGGATATGTCTGCTGGGCTGTTTTGGTCTGATGGTTGTACACACCATCAAACCAAAGTCCCCGCAGAAAGACAGCGCGGTGACGTGGCGGTGACGTTGACGCCGCCACGTCACAACACCAGAAAGTAAAATACTTCCACGCATGCGTCAAATCCATTCGGCGCATGCAGGAAATTTTTGTCCGCTGGTACGGACGGGTTTCCAGCAGACAAGTTTTAAAGCATGCTTTAAAACTTGTCTGCTGGAAAAACCTGTCTGCTTGTCCGTACACACGATCGAATTTGTCTGCTGAAACGGTCCGATCGTGTGTACGCGGCCCTTGTCTGCAAGGCTGTGGGGTGCAGATCTTAACCACTTCGGGTCCGCGCTATTGACAGAATACGTCAGCAGCGCGGACCTGAGGCGCCGGGGTCACGTCTTTGGACGTGATTTACTTGTAATTCCCCGCGCGCGCCACAGTGCCGCCGCATCACCGAGGATTCGATGCGTGTACCCGGCGGCCGCGATGTCCGTCAGGTACACGCGATCGTCGGTGACAGAGCAGGGACGTGGAGCTCTGAGTGTAAACACAGAGCACCACGTCCTGTCAGGGAGAGGTGACAGATGCTGTTTCTCTTGTACATAGGGAGACAGCATCGATCACCTCCCCCAGTTACCCCCCTCCCCCCACACAGTTAGAACACACCCAGGCAATACATTTAACCCCTTCCTCACCCCCTAGTGTTAACCCCTTCAATGCCAGTCACATTTATACAGTAATTAGTGAATATTTATAGCACTGGTCGCTGTATAAATGTGAATGGCGCCAAAAATGTGTCAAAAGTGTCCGATGTGTCCGCCGCAATATCGCAGCCAAAATAAAAATCGCAGATCGCCGCCATTACTAGTAAAAAAAAAATATAAAAAAAAAATCATAATTCTGTCCCCTATTTTGTAGGTGCTATAACTTTTGTGCAAAGCAGTCACTTATTGTGATTTTTTTTTTTTTTTACAAAAATACGTAGAAGAATATGTATCGGCCTTAACTGAGAAAAAAAAAATAAAAAAAAAAATTGGGATATTTATTATAGCAACAAGTAAAAAATATATATATATTTTTAAATTGTCGCTCTTTTTTTGTTTATAACGCAAAAAATAAAAACCGCACGGGCGATCAAATACCACCAAAAGAAAGCTCTATTTGTGGGGAAAAAAAGGACGCCAATTTTGTTTGGGTGCCACGACGCACGACCGCGCAATTGTCAGTTAAAGCGACGCAGTGCCGCAAGCTGAAATTTCGCCTGGGCACGAAGGGGGTTTATGTGCCCAGTAAGCAAGTGGTTAAAGCAGAACTTCAGGTAAAGAATGAAATACAAACTGTGGCCCGGATTCACGTAGATCGGCGCATCTTTATGCCGCCGTAGCGTATCTACTTTACGCTACGCCGGCGCAACGTTGTAGTAGGTGGAAGTGGGTTGGAAGTGGGCGTGATGCATGGTAATGAAGCGTGACCCCATGCAAATGATGGGCTGAGCGTCATCCAAGTACTTAAAACGAACGGCGCATGCATCATAACTTGGCGTTATCCCCGTGCGCATGCGTACAACCACGTCAAAATAACTGCCTAAGATACGTGGAATCACTGCCTACGACGTGAACGTAACCTACGTCCAACCCTATTCACCTAGTACTACGTAAACTACGTAAAATACGACGGCTGTTCCCTGGTCCATAACTTTGCATGATGTTTGTGAATCGGCGTATCTCCCTCATTTGCATATTTGCATCACAAATCAATGGGAGTACCAAATGCGTGCAGCGTAACTATGCGCCCACTATACGTCGGTTGGATGAAGTCAGTTTTTGGGCGTATCTTAGTTCTATGGGTACGGCGCATAGATACGACGGCGCATAATTACACTTACGAGGCGTATATTTAAATGCAGCATTCTTATTTTGGATAATTTGTAACTTCGGATAAGTTCGTATCCGTTACGTTCACTAACAGCCAAATTTGAAACGAAATTCCAATACCTATAATTTAATAGTCAGTTATTATTAGTTAGTTAGTTAGTTATTATTTCGGGTTTTCAAATTTTTGGATTTATGAATTTCCATTTTTCGAATACCGCAACTGAACGAATGGACCATAACAAATTCAAATTTTTTCGAAGTTACGAATTATCCGAAATAACGAATCCCGCATCTTAATGAATGGAACGTAACAAATTAATAATAATAAATAACAATAATAATAATAAAAAAAAAAAACGTGTTATTATTATTTATTATTAATTAGTTCCGTTCCATTTGTTTAGATGCCATTCGTTATTTCAGATAATTTGTAACTTCGGATTAATTTGTACTCATTGGGCTAGATTCATGTAGATAGGCGTAAAAATCTGCGGGCGTAGTGTATCCCATTTACGCTACGCCTCCGCAACTTCTACGGGCAAGTGCTTCACAAAGCACTTGCACCGTAAGTTGCGGCGGCGTAGCGTAAATGGCCCGGCGTATCCCCGTGTAATTCAAATTGACAATGTAGGGGGCGTGTTTTATGTAAAACTCTAAGTGTGACCCGACGTAATCGACGCACTGAACGAACTGCGCATGAGCCGGCCTTGAACGTAGCCCAGTGCGCATGCTCCAAATCACTTCGCAAAAAGTCAATGAAAACGACGCCCAGCCTCATTCTGAATCGACTTACGCAAACGACGTACAATACGACGCTGTCCCGACATCCATACTTAACATTGGCTGCGACTCATATAGCAGGGGTAACTTTACGCCGGACTTACGCCTATGCAAACGACGTAAAAAAATACGCTACGTTCGTGAATCGGCGTATCTATCTCATTTGCATATTCAATGCTTAAATCGACGGGAACCCCACCTAGCGGCCAGAATAAATATGCAACTTAGATACGACGGTGTAAGTGACTTACGTCAGTCGGATCTAGGGCAAATCTATGCGTAACTGATTCTAAGAATCAGGCGCATAGATAGGACGCATCCGACGCAGAGATACGACGGTGTATCTGGAGATACGCTGTCGTATCTCCTACCTGAATCTAGGCCATCATGTATAAGATTTTTTTTATATATATATTGGGGCAGATTCACAAAGACGTAATATTCCGCTGCGTAATCGAAATACGGTACGCTGCCGTATTTCACCAGACTCTACACCGAATTCAGGTAGTTTTTTTGCGCGTACGCTATTGTTTCGTATTTTTTTTCCGCCGCGCAATCGAAATACGTGATTAGGGGGCGTGAAGCATTTAAATTAAGCGCGTCCCCGCGACGATCGAACTGCGCATGCTCTGTTCAGGAATTTCCCGCCGTGCATTGCGCGAAATCACGTCGTGACGTCATTCGTTGTTTGAGTAGCGGCGTTTACGAACATTCCTATTCCCGGACGACTTACGTTAAAAATAATAAAAGACATCGGAAAACGTTGAAATTCGACGCGGGAACGACGGCCATACTTAACATGGGCTGTCTAATATTAGACCAGCAAAAAGCAGGTATAGTGAAACGGAAAAAAAAGATGACTAAAGGTGCCGTAAGAGATTGCGTTGAAAGTGCGAAATTTTGTGGATTGCAGGCAAAAGCTCATTAGCATACCCTGACGGCGAAAAACAACAGGAAGTCCGCCCAGTGGCCGCAATTTTCTGGCAGCGTAGATCTGAAGGCGTACTAACACGTAATACAGTCGAAATGAAGCCCGCAGGTGTCTTTTCATGGTTTGAGGATTTCGACTAGCGTAAAAACGCCCGTAAGTCGAAATTACTCCAGTCTAACAACATTTACACAGGCGTAATCGCTTTGTGAATCTAGGCCATTGTATTTACTCATATTGCAGACTTACCACCAGTTTACCCCTGAAGAAGATTATCCTGAAATCAAAATCAGGGATCCACATTTAAAGTCTGACAGGTTGTAATACAAATTTTGCAACTTGTGCGTTGCTAGCTGTGCATTATTGCCTAATTTTGTCCATTTACTTTATTATATATTGTGGTTTTATAGAAGTTTTGTATATAAAATATATTTATATATATATATATATATATATATATATATATATATATATATATATATATATATATATATATATTATATATATATATATGACCCTTTATGTGTGTGTCTGTGTATATTTTATTTATATATACTATCAAAACTACCTTTTAGACCTCTTGTACACACGTTCTGTTTGAGGAAGGCAAAGATCTGAAAACTCACCTGGCATCTACAGAGTTGACCCCACATGCATTGTATCTCATATTAAAACTAAAGCTGTGTCTATGTGTGGCTTACTGTGAGGGTGTCACAGGGTTGGCAATAGCATTTGATTGAGAACGGGTTATCCTTGTAGCCGTGCTGTAATCCCATTGGAAAGCACACATGACATGCAGCATCAAATAGGAGCCGAGTAGTCATGTGACTGGGTGTGTAGTCCTGGTGCATAAGATCCCAGCATTTTGTGCAGGCAGAAGGCAACCAGCCCCGCTGCTGGAAGCCTGTAAAACTCTATGAGAGGTTAAAAGCTAACCTTTAGAACGGTATGCATGTAGGCAGTTGAAGTCTACTTTCTCTTCACTGCTGGTGGTGCTATTAAAGTCTTGCACAGCAGTTGGAGAGGAAGTCAGGAGAAACATGGTTCCTCTATGGTTTCCTGGGTCACTGGGGAAGCTATCCCATTGGATGCTTCCATCCAATGTGAGTCTAGCAGCCATCTTGGGTCAATTAGAGCCTTTTTAAGGCCCTGGCTCCTAGGTTTGATGCTTATTTTACAAGTGGGTATAGTAGGGACAGAACTAGCGGCAGGGAAATGTTCCTCACAAGGTGGTAAAGTGTGGGACTTGCGAGTGTGGGGTTTTGCAACTTAATCTTCCTGCTTGGGTACCAGCAGGGCCGGATTAACAGAGGGGCTGATGGAGCTGCAGCTCCAGGCCCCTTTCTCAAGATAGGCCCATTTGCCCCAAATTGCCCCAAATTTTTTTTTTAGATCGACTTCGGGGGTTGTAGCTCAATGACCAGAGGTCACAGAAACCCCACATTATGGGGGTAAGCAGTTGAAGACCTACCCCACAACCGGTCAAAATATGGGATGGCTATCATTTATGGTTCCGGAGATACGGGCCTGCTTGCACAGCCTGTCAGAAGCTACATACAAAGCAGCCATTATAAATACAAGCTGACACACTGCAGCAGACTGAGAAATAAAATCATCATTTGTTTTTTGCTAGAAAATTACTCTATGGTGGTCTTTGCAACTTTTTATGTTGCACGGTATAGAGCTGCACGATTCTGGCTAAAACGACAACTGCAATTTTTTTGCTTAGAAGATAGATCACGATTCTCACGATTCGTACGGCATAACATCATCTTTCACATTAAAATGAAAAATAAAATAAAAAAATGGGCTAACTTTACTGTTTTGTTTTTATTATTCAATGAAGTGGGCAAATGCAGTGTGACATAAAATATTGCAGCAATTGCCATTTTTGTCTCTGCTAAAATATATATAATGTTTGGCGGTTCCAAGTAATTTTCTAGCAAAAAATATTGGTTTTTAACTTAAACAAGTGTTGGACTTTAAGTGGTTACATTTCTTGCATTTACACAGAGAAGTTTGATCTAAAAAGGAAGTTGGTTACAATGTTTCATGTTGTTTACAAACTTGGCAGACAGTCGGATATTTTCTTTACACACAGAAGTTTATCCCTTTGATATAAGAAGAAAGCGTTAGTTACAATGTTTCCTGCTAAGAACTTGGCAGACTGCCCAGATATTTACTTTTGACAGCTGAAAGTCTCTCCACTTATTATATGAAAGAATCAGCAAACTCTGCATTGGAGATGTCAGGGGGGTTGAATCAAGATCACAATTTTAACGATTAATTGTGCAGCTCTAGCACGGTACTGTATTTGCGCAGCAATTTTTCAAACATGTTTTTTTGGAAATAAACTGTTTCATACATTTAAAAAAACACTAAAGTTAGCACGATTTTTTTTTTTTGGTATCCTAAGCGATGCTTTAAACATTTTTTAGGTTACATGTTTAGAATTACAGAGGAGGTCTAGTGCTAGAATTATTTCTCTCGCTCTAACGATCGCGACGTATGTAACCTGTGTGTATCTGGCTCTGATACTAGCCAGTGCCTACCCAGCCACTGACTGGTATCTCTCCCCAGCCTGTCCCCACACACCCTCTCACCTGCTGACCTGTAGATGGGAGAATCACTCCTGTAGTGTTATTGTGTTCTGCCAGTGAGTACAATGATCAGTGTTGCTATCTATAGCTGGCAGCACTGATTGTTTTTGGAAAAACAGGCTGGTTGTACTTAAGTCGATTAATAAATTGACTTGTGTAAAACCAGCTAGCCCATACATAGATCGACTATGGCTGGTCTCTGCATAATTGGTGTAATTTCAATTCATGTATGACCCGCTTAACCACTATGCAGTCCCTAAACATCCTTTCACTCCTATACATTGTGCCCACTGTCATACCCTCCACACTCCTCTCCTGTACATAGTGCCCACTGTTATACCCTCCACACTCCTCTCCTGTACATAGTGCCCACTGTTATACCCTCCACACTCCTCTCCTGTACATAGTGACCACTGTCATACTCTCCACACTCCTCTCCTGTACATAGTGCCCACTATCATACCCTCCACACTTCTCTCCTGTACATAGTGCCTGCTGTCATAGACTCCTTTTCTGTACATACTTCCCACTGTCGCACCCTCCACACTCCTCTCCTATACTTAGTGCCCACTATCATACCAACCCCATTCCTCTCTTGTACAAACTGCCCACTGTCATACCCTCCACACTTCTCTCCTGTACATACTGCCCCATCATACCCTCCACACTTCTCTCTGGTACATACTACCCTCTGTCATACCCCCACACTCCTCCTGTACATACTGCCCACTGTCATACTATTCACACTCTTCTCCTGTACAAACTGCCCACTGTCACACCCTTCACACTCCTCTCCTGTACATAGTACCTGCTGTCATACACTTCTTTCCTGTACATACTGCCCACAGTCATACCCTCCACATTCCTCTCCTGTACATACTGCCCACTGTTATACCCTCCACACTCCTCTCCTATACATAGTGCCCACTATCATACCGTCCACACTCCTCTCCTGTACATACTGCCAACTGTCATACCCTCCACACTCCTCTCCTATACATACTGCCAACTGTCATACCCTCCACACTCCTCTCCTATACATACTGCCCACTGTCATACCATCCACACTCCTCTCCTATACATAGTGCCCACTGTCATGCCCTCCACACTCCTCTCCTGTACATGGTGCCTGCTGTCATACACTTCTCTCCTGTACATACTGCCCACTGTCGTACCCTCCATGCTTCTCTCCTGTACACGGTGTCCACTGTCATACCCTCCACACTTCTCTCCTGTACATTGTGCCTTTTGCCGTACCCTTTGTACTCTTCTCCTGTACATAGTGCCCAATGTTAGACCCTCCACATTCCTCTCACTCACCTGCACATACTTCCCACTTATATACAGTCCGTACTCCTCCCCTATGTCGCTTACCCGCAAAAACAGTTCTTTAAAATGATACTGAATACCCTCAATGTTACCAGCTCTAGAATGGACACACTTTTGTTAGTTCAACTAAAGGAAATCTCAGTTCTCATATTTGTTCTGTTACTAGAACTTATTTAATTTTGTGATTACTACTGTGATGTACAGAGGAACATAGGGGATCTCAGCTACTCTAAATATAGCACTTGTGAAAAAGTGTCCCTGAAAATATTTTTTAAATGTTGGCAACTATGCACTTATGCACTGCCCAAGGGCCACTGGGTCAGTAGGGGGCCCCATGAGAGGTTTCTGGGATCCTGGGATCCTGTGATATTAAAGCGGTAGTAATGCCACAATGTACAAGTATGCACAGCATATTAGCACATTAGGGTACACTTACATTTTCAGACTGGGCCCTTCATTGCTGCGTTGTGATTCTCACGTATTTATTTATTATTTATAAAAGGCCCCACCAAAATCCTCAGCACCAGGCCCATGATGTTCTCAATCTGGCCCTGGGTACCAGACAGCCCCTCTCAACAGAAACTAATGCTGCGTACACACGACCGTTTTTTTTGACAAGAAAAATGCAATTATTTAAATTGGTAATTAAAAACAATCGTGTGTAGGCTCTAGAGCAAAAAATGGGCATTAAAAATTTAGAACATGCTCTATTTTTTCACAGTGGTGCAGTGAGTAGCACTTTCGCCTAGCAGCAAACAGGTTCGCTGGTTCAAATCCTGACCACGACACCATCTGCCTGGAGTTTGCATGTTCTCCCTGTGTCTGCATGGGTTTCCTCCGGGTACTCCGGTTTCCTCCCACAGTCCAAAGACATGCTGGTAGGTGAATTGGATCCCGTCCAAAATTGGCCCAGTATATATGTGTGTATGACTGTGTGTCCCTAGCGTGTCAAGATCCTATGGGGTAAAAATAACCGCACCAGCCAAGCAGACACTGGCTGGAAAAAGCGCCCAGAGGCGATTCAGTTTGCATGCGTTGCGCTATACAAGTCATTCATTCATTCAACGTTTTTCACGTTATGAAAAATGGTCATGTGTAGGCTTTAACAAAAGGGAAAAAAATGTGCATGCTCAGAAGCAAGTTATGAGAAGGGAAATTTGCATAATCAAACCCAAAGGGTGGCGCCATTCGAATAGAACTTCCCCTTTATAGTGCTGTTGTACGTGTTGTACGTCACAGCGCCTTGCTCAAGTATTTTTTTTCACGATCGTGTGTATGCAAGGCAGGCTTGACAAGAATAACGTCAAGAAAAATGTTGTGTTTTCCATGACATTAAAAACGATCGTGTGTACGTGGCATAACAGTTTGGCTGAATCTTTCTCTCTACACACTGATGGAACTGTGAGTGTTCTCAGCTGGGCTGCCTTCCTATCGGGTTAATTGTGAACTGTATTTGCATAATTTCAATACAAGTTCTTTCATTGTACTTAGACTGTGTTATTTTCCGCTGCACTACACCTTCTTGTTCCCGAGGCTAAATGCCCAAAATGTAGACTTATCAATCGTGGGCCCTTCTAGACTAGTAAAAGAAGGTTTACATATTCTATATTTTGAAGCCAACATACAGCAAATAATTCAGAAGCATGTGTGGAGCCAAAATCTGCCTCCTAATATTTTTATTATAGAGGATTTATATAGCTCCAAAAGTTTATGCAGCGCTTTAAAACATGAGGGCAGACATTACAGTTATGATACAATTCAATACCAGAGGAATCAGAGAGCCCTGCTCATTAGAGCTTACTATCTAGGAGGGAGGGTCAAGTGATAGAAAAGGTGATAACTGCAGGGGATGTAAAGGTACGGTTGTTAGGTGGGGGCCAGATAGGCATCTCTGATGAGGAGGAAGTGATGAGGGAACTACAAAGCACAAGGTATTGGGAGGAATAAAGGGAACGAGTAGGTTGGTATTTTGAGACTAGGTTAGTGATACAGGTGGGGGCAGGGTTATGGATGGCTTTGTAAGTTGTTGTTAGAATTTTGAATTTAATTTGTTGGGTGAGTTGAAGCCAGTGGAGGGATTGACAGAGAGGAGTAGCAGACACTGAGCGGTTGGTAAAGTGGTTGATATGTCTAAAGGCCAGACACAGAACAACTAAAGCCCCGTACACACGGCCGAGGTTCTCGGCAGAAACCAGCGAGAACCTCGCTGGGATCCTCATTCTGCTGAGAACCTCGGCCGTGTGTACGGATTCGCCAAGCTCAGCCCGTCGGGAAACCCGTCGAGCAAATAGAGAGCAGGTTCTCTATTTGCTCGACGGCCCGTCAAGATGAATGGCTGGTCGCCATTCCCGACGGGCTGGAACGATGTGTTCCGCCCGTCGAGGTTCTCTGCCGTGTGTATGGGGCTTAACCCATGAAAGACAGGAAGCACACCAAAATTGTAATTCCAACTTAGTGTTCAGTACACTTTTTACAATGTATTATCCATGAACATTAATTACTATAGTACTTTTCTTCCTGGGCACTCAAAGTGCTTTTATCTACTATTGGGGCAGATGGTAAGACAGCCATCATCTCATACCAGAACCTTTAGGAAACCCTTCCAAGCACAGGGAGAATATGCTCCATCCAGATAGTGTCTACAAAGCGGGGGCCCCATTACTGCAAGAATGAGGTGCAAACTACTGGCTTTGGCACAGGGGCGGACTGACAGCTCATGGGGCCCCCTGCAATAGAAGATTATGGAGCCCCTGGGCTTACAGATGGCCACCACACCAGGAGGCAGTGCAGATGCAGGGCAGCTAAAATCTCGGGATTTTCACATCAAAAGCATGTCTGTTTTGGACATATCAGGGACAGATGTAAAAAAAACACAGATTTTTACATACTCTCCCTGATTTACTGATTTTCCTAAAGGAAAAAAGACTACGCCCTTTGCAAAGTGCAATTGCACTCTGCAAGAGCAGTTGCTTCAAAGCTTAGTAAATAAAGGGGAGCCCTGACAACTTTCATCATCCAATCATGTCCAAGCAAATGTAGCAAAGACCCGGGCCTCTTTAGGCCTTATGGTTACCTCCAGATTTAGGGAGAGCTGACATCCTTCAGTGTAAAGTGGGTTACAACTTACAAGGCATGGTGTGTGTAATGCAAGATTTTTGAATGCAAAGAGATTTATTTCTCTAAAACAAATCGGTGGTAGAGAGGGTTAGGGCCAGGAAACCCTTAGGTAGATGCAAAGATAATTTAGCAGACTTATATAGGTATAAAGTTGAAGGCCTCCAACCGGATACCACTTCAGTATAGGTAGGGCAGCTGTCTCCAATGGAAACAATCTTGTAGCTGTTACTAGCAGTAAAGATGTTCAACTCTCTGCACTCACTCACTGTGGATATTCACTTAACAGTCTCTCTTACTAGACTTTAGATCCACTAGCCACTGAATCCCCTGAGCTCTTTCACTGTAGCACTCAGTGTCTTCCTCAAGCGTCACCCTCGCTTCCCTGCTGGGTCCCTGGCATTGCACTCACAGATACTCTTCAAGCTTCACCCCTGCTGAAACATTAGGTCCCTGGCTTGGCACTCCACATTACCTCTGCTGCCCCACTGGGTCATTGACTTAGCACTTGCTTATGTTTTTCCACTTCTTCACCATCCTGGCTGGCAAGAAGTCTGCTCTGGTAGTGGCCTCAGCTTACTCACAATGGTCTCCAGTAGCAAGGTGGATAGTCCCTTAGTAGCGACAGCTTTCTTTCTACCTCCAACCACGACTGGTACCCCAGGCAGTGAGAACCGTTACTTCTAGTTGGACTACAAGCCCGCAGTCCCCACCCTACGCTGCTCTCCTGTTCCTGGATAGGTCCTCAGACAGCCTAGCAGCCAGATGTCCCTGGGATAGGCCTTCGGTTTCTGACCTAGCAGCCTGGGGCAATACAACACACGTCCACCCAGACAGCCGTCCAGGTGGCACAGAACCCCAATCACCTAATTCCACTCAAATAAATAGGCTCTACCAGCAGGCCAAGGGACCCAAGAAAATCCCTGCTCATTGGCTGAGACACTCCATTCATTCCTAATCTGTCCTTGCAATGCCCTTATTTTATCTAATGTCACCAGATACCTGGCCACCTAGTGACAGAAGAGAGAAGTGCAGCAATTCCAGAATTGGGGCGAAATAAATTGACTTCCTAACAATTGGCAAAGGCAACTATCGCTTGGCAAAAATATTTAATAGCAACCCTGCCTAAACATCAGGGTGCTACACAAAAATGTTTTATTTATTTTTCCTTGCACGTGATTGGGTACACTTTGCGAATTGAAACTTTACATTATTTACAAAGCTCTGAAGCAACAGCACTTGCAGGGTGCAACTGCTCTTTGCAAAGTGCACAGTCTATTAATAAAATGACTCCTTAATGTACAAAAGGTGGCTGGCCCCTGTGTTAAGTTATTACCGCATATTATTGAAATGTAGCTTTTACTAATGTTAGGTTATTGTTGCTAAAATTAGGACATGTCGGTAAAGGGCAAGATCTCTCTATTACAGTGTGTTGAAATGCGAATTGATTAGAGGAACAACAGGTGGTGAAGAAGCAATCAGTGTTATATAATTAAGCCATGCGGAAACCCTGCACTCACCTTGGCAGCATACAGCGGACTGAAATGCCGGAACAAGGCTCAGCAATGATTATCTCACAATTAAACCAATCTAAATATTCAAAATTAAGATTGTTTTTGGCTTTTTATCTGCAACCTTTACAGCCATAGCACTAATTAACAAACAGTATTAGAAAATTAAGCTGCACTTAAACCCTGCATTTACCGTGGCAGACTGAAACGTCAAAACAAGGCTTAGTAATGATTATCTCACAATTAAACCAATCAAAATATTCAAAATCAAAAGAGTTTTTGGCTTTTATACATGTAACCTTTACAGAAAAAGTGCTAATTAACAATCTCGTTTAGAACACAAAGACGTTGGCTGATGAGTGAGTGCAACATGTGAATCAGATTTCATTTTAACTATTCCTCACAGAAAGGCCAGAGACAGCCGCCGGATTGGTGGATTCTTGCTGGCGGTACTAAACGTGGCCTGCATACCCTGTGTGCAACCAGCAGCAATCGTCATCAGTAGCTGTCATATTTGTATTCTGTATATATCAAACTTTTGTGGTTGAGTGCAGAATACGTTACAACATGATGGGCGGTTTGCAGTCCTAGGGCCAGATCCAGAAAGCATTTACACAGCGTATCTATAGAAACACTGCGTAAATACTAAGAATAGCTGGCGTATCTTTTTTTGCTTTTCAGAAAAGAAGATACGCTGGCTTTCTCCTAAGATACAAGCGGCGTAATTCGCTTACACCGTTGTATCTTAAGTTGCATATTTACGCTGGCCACTGGATGGCGCTTTGCGTAAATCATGCAAATTAGCTACTTGCGACGGCGTGTCGTAGTTTACCTCGTTTGCGTTAGCTTTATAGCGGCGTAAGGTTACCCCTGCTATAGCAGGCGCAGCCAATGTTAAGTATGGACGTCGGGACCGCGTCGAATTGAACGTCGATTACGTCGTTTGCGTAAATCGTTCGGGAATGGGGCTCGACTTTAGTTACGTTCACGTCGTTTACATTGAGAAAAAAGCGACGTGATTTTGCGCATTCGCACTGGGAACGTCCACAGACGGCGCATGCGCTGTCCAAAAAAAACTTCAATTACGTGAGGTCATGACTCATTTACATGAATCACGTCCCCACTTCAGAAATTTGAATTGCGCGGCCTTACGCCGTGCACTTTACGCTACGCTGCCGCATATTATGGAGCAAGTGCTTTCTGAATAAGGCACTTGCACATAATATTTGTGGCGGCGTAGTTTAAAGAGGAAACGCTACGCCGCCGGAAAGATACATTTTTGTATCTGAATCTGGCCCCTAAAGGCTGCTCACCAGCAACTGTGGAGTCCTGCTGGACCCTCAGTGGAGTTTACTAAAGTTTCGAAAGGATGGGAGCCAAATGGCGGCTGGTGCTCAAATTCTTTTTGGGAGGCGGGCAAACGACTTGAAAAATTCTGTAAAATACTGAAACAAAAACATCAACTGCAGCCTCACTGTAAAGCCTCATACACACGATCGGATTTTCTGCTGACTTTTGTCCGAAGGGCGTTGGCCGTGAACTCGTATTGCATACAAACGGCAAAGAATTGTCGGTCAACAAACAGGAAACTACATGTTTTTTCAGCTCTTTGGCGCCACCCTTTGGGCAACTTCTGCTAATGTTGTCATATGGTTAGAAGTGCTTCTGAGCATGCGTGTTTGTACTATGGAGTTTTGTCCAACAGACACACGATTGGAAAATCCGACAACAGACAATTGTTGGCAGACAATTTTAAAGCATGTTATCCCACATTTGTTGGCAGAAAATCCAACAATTGTCCGATGGAGCATACAAACCGTCGGATTTTCCGACAACAGCCTGTCATCACAATAATTTCAATAACGTCATAATTTGATCGTGTGTATGGGCCATTAGGGTTGCCACCTTTTCTTCAAGCCAAACCCGAACACTTTAGCAGCACAATTTATTTTTTGGAGTATTCACTATAGCATGGTAGTAGTATAGTAGTAGTAATGCAGCGCTAAGTGCGCTACGATGAACAGTGAGTGTGGCCAAATTGCATTGGGAGGGGCTGAAAGGGGCATTGTTTAAAAAAAAGTGTATTTAGTAGTGTATTTAGGTTTTGTGCTGCCTAGGCCTGACTAAACTTCTGCCACCCTGTTTTTTTTAATACCCGCCCTGAATTTTCCGGGGGGGGGGGACACTAGTTCTGAGGGTCCTGGGGGTGGGCAATGGATTCCCTTAATTTGCATAGTTTTTCTCTCACTTCCTGTTTGGCTATGGGGCAGGAAGTGAAGGGAAATCTCCACAATTGGACAGGGATGGTAAAAAAATAAACTGACAGGGGCTATAACCCTCCCTTACTCTATCCAAAATGAAAAAAAAGGCTTGTCTATAGTTCTACTTTAAGCACAAATTTCTGATAATTTTATTGAGAGGACTATGAAAATATAACCATGCCAGAAACATAGCACAGCGAGGAAGGTTTATGGTCAAGGATGATAGGACAGTCAAAATTAGAAGCGCCCCCCCCCCCCCCCCTCACACACAAACAGTTGCGGAATGCCAGGCGGAAGCAAAGCAACCTCTTTTTGTGCTGCCCTAGGCCTGGGCCTTGTTGGCCTAGGCCAGGATACAGCGTTGCTTGTACCCACAAAATATGACTACATTAATAAAACAAATGGCACTGTAAAATTATAAATTAGCCTCCCTTAAAAACAGACAGGCGTTGGTTTACTATAACTGGAGAGGGCAAAATCTGGTGCAGCTGTGCATGGTAGCCAATCAGCTTTTAACTTCAGTTTGTTCAATTAAGCTTTGACAATAAAACCTGGAAGCTGATAGGCTACCATGCACAGATGCACCAGATTTGGCACTCTCCAGATTTAGTAAATCAACCCCACAGTGTCAGTCAGTGGGGCAATGGACAGTGTGTGGACAGTGTCAGTAGAGCAGAGGTTGGTGTCAGTATTTTTTATATTTTTTTTACAAATGTATTTATTTTTACATTCTTTACCAGCCCTGTTGGGGGCTTTGGTGACCGTGACCTCCTGCTCTGGGATGGAAAAGGAATAGAATAGAATAGAATACTGTTATTAAAGGTTAGTTTATTACTAAAATCACAGTGTATACACATCTGTTCTGCAGGGGTTACTGGGCTGCTTTTAAACTGATCTGCAGGTGCAGAGGAGAGCACCTGCTGGTTGCCTGCACTGAGCCATAGACTTCTGTTATTACCTGCGAGTTTGGTGCGCTTTCTGAAAGTACGCCACACCTGCAGGATACTGTATAATAGAAGTCTATGGCAAAGTGAAGCTAACCTGCAGGAAAGCCATGGGTGCACTGTAAACCGCAGCGCATCAGTGTTAAAGCAGCCTTAGGCCCCTTTCACGCGGTCAGTACAGACCCTCCATTCACCTCTAAAGAGTGGAAGATCAGAACTGACTCCAATCCGATTTGCGGGAAAAAAAAGTGTACAGTGGGCTCTATAGAGTAGAATGGGCTGTGTCCGTGTCTGCTCTGCATATGCAGCACAGGCATGGATCTGCCATCCACAATGAGCCACTCTGCTAATTGTGGCCCTCGACCGATTACCAATTAGCTTAAGTGGCCCTTGCTCTTCAAAAGGTTGGGCACCACTGCCTGTAAATCATAAGCACCAAATTACCAAAGAGCTGATCTCTCTGGGCAGCAGGATTCTCCCCTGGAAACTACTGGAATCATCCATTCTTCAAGGCTGATTCAGACAGCTTGGGAGATGGGCTAGGCTGGGCTAGGCTATTTAAATTATTTAAATAGCAAACATGTCATACTTACCTCCGTGTGCAGCTCCGCTGTGCAGCCTGATCCTGGGGTTCCTTCCCCACATCAGCTAACCCCCTGGGAAGTGCTTTCCAAAGGGGGTTACCTTGCGGGCACGCTCCCGAGTCCTGTATTCTGCGTCCATAGCCGCCGACTACAGGACTCAGCCGCGACCCCGGCTTGCTCGTCGTTGGATTTGATTGTCAGCAGCGCGATGGCTGCACTGCTATTAATCTATCCAATGAAGAGCTGAGAAGCCCAGGCCGAGAAGCCAGCGCGTTCTCGACGCAGGACTTTCGAGGGCTCGGGTAAGTAAACGGGTGGTTGGGGGGGGGGGTCTGTAAGCATCAGATGTTTTTTGACCTTAATGCATGGGAGCTGCGACTCGGGAACAAGCCTGCTTGGGTGCCTCCATAGCAAGATGCCTGCTCTTGCTATGGAGGCAGGAGGCAGGAGAGAGGGGCCAAGAGCGCCACCAAGGGACCCAAATAGAGGAGGATCCAGGCTGCTCTGTGCAAAACCACTGCACAGAGCAGGTAAGTATAACGTCTTGGTTATTTTAAGAGGAAACATTTTATGAAGGCTTTAATATCACTTAAAAGAAGTATATGGCGGGGGGGGGGGGGGGGGGTTGATGGTAACTTTAAGGAAACCAGGAGCCAGCAGCACAAGGGACACTGTGCATTAACAGTAAATCATGTCCCTTGTGCTGAAGTTTGTGTTTTTAATACCTTGACTTGGCTTGACCTAGGCTTGGACTGGTACAATACATAAATTCTTTAGCACATATTGTTTTATGGTATTAGTTTATTTATCCTCCTGAAATGTATGAATAGACAATAAATCATATGTCTCCTTGTTTTCCTTGATGGGGCCATTGATAGCATACCCGATGAAACAAAAATGACACATTCCTATTTCATTGTAACCCTGGATGGTGCCGCAGTGTATAGATGCCAGGCTTAATAATGACAGCACAAAGCCTTCATGCAGAGATTTTTTAATAGGCTTCAGACACCTACAACAAACATGATGTGACTGGTGATGTACTGTATGTCTACAACCCAAGCAATGATATGAGAGCATTATACAATAGAAAAATACTGCAAGGTTTTCTTATCTTTTATTAATGTAAGAATTCATTATGTGAATAAAAGAACAGCATGTAACGTGTCACCCATATACATCCATTGCTGATTAATCTGGCAGAATATATAGTTTTAGTTACATAGGCCCTTGATAATCTTTACCTCCTATGGAGGAGTGGCTGGTCCACTGCAAACTAGGGCAGTCCCCCTAGTTTGCATGTGGGGATGCATGCGGGATGCTGGACTCATAGGTTTCTATGAGTTTTCTTTTTTCAAGCCACATGATTAGAGCCTGAGGCGCTAATTGGCTTGAAAAGGGCTGGGTTCGGGGCGCAGAGCACTGTGCCCTGAACCCACCCACTTGTGACACTAGCGAATCAATATTTGCTATTGCCTTCCGGCTCCTTCTCCTGCCCAATCAGGACAAGAGGCGGATCGGATTGGCCGGGAAGAGAAGCTGAGGAAACTGTGGAGGGGCAAAATGTAGGGGGGAGGGGGGCGTGGAGGGGTGAGTGCGGGGGGACCATAGAGGGGTGAGTGCGCACCTGGGGGCGGGGTTGTTTTCGCCCCCCAAAAAGGTTCAGCACCAGCCGCCACTGCTCCTATGTATGGAATTCTGGCCTTCAATTTCCTATTTAGAGAGTCCTGGCCTTTAACTCTATCCACTCCATTCCTAGCCTAGTTGTGCCAAACAATAATCGCACCACTTATATTTTCATAACTAAAATTTAGATTATTATTTTTTTCAGCTGCCATTGTGCTATTCTGGGCTAATGGTGCGTTCCTGTACCTTTAGGGCCCTTTAACATGGGCTGTCCGATGAGGTTTGCCTGTCAGTTTTTCAGGTGGACCTGATTGGACCCTCCATTAACCTCTATGGTGAGGCGGATGTCAGCGGTAATATGTCCACTGATATCCACCACTGGACCATGCGATATATGACATGGTGCTTCTATGAGTGGGGGGCAAGATAAGTTTTTCTAAAGGACATGGATTTTGCTTTTAAATGTCCTTATTTCTTCTGAGAAATCCTCACTTCCTGTTCTTCTGTCTGTAACTCAACACCGTAATGCAAGGCTTTCTTCCTGGTGTGGAGAAAGCCTCTTGAGGGGGGAGGGGACGAGCAGAAGTGTCAGGACACCCACTAACACACAGCTCCTTTCTCTATCTGCAAAGTAGAGAGTGTCCTGACTTCCCTGCTCGCCCCCTCCCCCCTCAAGAGGCTTTCTCCACACCAGGAAGAAAGCCTTGCATTACGGTGTTGATATTTAACCACTTAAGACCCAGACCTTTAGTCAGCTAAAGGACCCGGCCAGGTTTTGCGATTCGGCACTGCGTCGCTTTAACAGACAATTGCGCGGTTGTGCGAAGTGGCTCCCAAACAAAATTGGCGTCCTTTTTTCCCACAAATAGAGCTTTCTTTTGGTGGTATTTGATCACCTCTGCGATTTTTATTTTTTGCGCTATAAACAAAAATAGAGCGACAATTTTGAAAAAAAATTCAATATTTTTTACTTTTTGCTATAATAAATATCGTTGGGTATGAACATTGAGCTAGATCTCAATTGTTTTCTAGCCAACGGCTAATTTGTACTATCCCATTCCCCACTATTTTTCAGCATTTATGTTGCATCAGTTAAGTTTGATAGTATATTTTTGGATACCTCTGCTGAAGTATTTTCTGTGTATATATACAATTATTTCCAGTGGTCAAGTTCATTCTTGAAGGAATCTAGAGTTCCCCTTTAGTTTTGTTCATTTTAATCTAGTTGATAATCTGTAATCTCTCGGCCAAATGCTTGATCTTCTTTCAGGTCGAGTCTGGAGTGTTTTTTTAGGATATATATTGCTGATTAAGAATAGTAACTGAGTTTGCTCACTTCCTTTGCTCATGACAGACGATTGTTGCAGACACAGTTTACAAGTCACATATATATATTTTTTTACTTGAAGCTATATTGTGCACTATTTATGTTCAATTGCATCCCTAGATGGTTTTGTAATTCCCTTTATTTTATAGTGTTAGAATTGTATATTTTTTTGATGTGTGGTATCACTTCCTATTGTTCAATTGTGAAGCCCGAGACCAAGGCTGTATCAGCGCTGTCGGGGTTAATGGCTACCAGACTCAATTGAAGTGGGAGGGGTTTCACTCTCTATAAATACTAAGTGCTTCTGGTGACTAGTTACGCGCCCTGAAGACGTTTGAAATAACGAAACGTACGTCGGCAGCGTATCGAGTCACATGTTTTAACGCCAAGTTCCGGTCATCTGGTTGTCGGGGATCGCAGTGTGGAACGCACCCCGCTTCACGCCGCTGCAGAGCAGACGCTCCATGTTGGTTCCACAAACCTTACAAGCGATCAGCCTTGATGCCGGGTCTGGCATCCTTTAATGTAAGAGGCCAATTGGCTGTTTTTATCAATCTCCATTTTTAATAAACCAAACAGTATTATGCTATGGGGCATTTTAATTTCTCTTTTGCATATATGTCACCGTCTATCACCTGGGCTTGAGACCGTCAGTTATCCAGTCTAATTAAGTGTTTGCAGTCACATACTGCTTCTGCTGTTTCTGACTTTCTTTTTAATTAAAGGAGTCAGGGCTATTTGGTAAGCACATTAATTATTTGAGCACTATTGGGTGTCATTCGTAATTCAAGGTGAAGGCTTTGGCCCAGATTCACAGAGCAATTACGCCTGTCTAACTGGTGTTAGACAGGAGTAATTTCAAATTTCGCGCGCCGTATCACTAGTTTGAATCCTCAAACCATGATACGGCGGCTTCGGGCTTCGATCCGAGAGGCTTACGTCTTCGTAAGCCTTCGGATCTACGCTGCGATATTTTTGCGGCCGCTGGGAGGAGTTTGCGTCGTTTTGATGCGTCGGGATATGCAAATGTGTTTTTACGGCGATCCACGAAGATACGAGCGGTCTTCGCAATCGCTTACGTCTGTTTTTTTTTACGTACTGTTAGACCAGCTTTTTGCTGGTCTAACGGTGCGTAGCCCATGTTAAGTATGGCCGTCGTTCCCGCGTCGAATATAATTTTTTATTTTTTTTTGCGTAACTCGTTCGGGAATAGAAATGTCCGTAAACGACGCTACTCAAACAACGAATGACGTAATGACGTGATTTCGCGCAATGCACGGCGGGAAATTTGCGAACGAAGCATGCGCAGTTCGATCACAGCAAAAATTGCATTTAAATTGCATTATTTATTGTGGAAATTACATTTGCCGTTTGGGAGTTAACCACAGGGGGCGCTGAAGGGGTTATGTGTGACCTAATGTGTGTTTACAACTGTAGGGGGGTGTGGCTGTAGGTGTGATGTCATTGATTGTGATTACCTGTATAAGGGATCACGCGATCGATGACGCCGCCAACAGCTCTGCCCGTTCTTCAGCTCCGGGGACCGAACTCTGCACTCCAGCGGCGATCGGGTCCGCAAGTCACACGATCCCGATCACGGAGCTTCGGACGCACGCGTGACCCCCACGGCTGGGCTTAAAGGGCCACGTACAGGTACGTGATTGTGCCCAGCCGTGCCATTCTGCCGACGTATATCGGTGTGAAAGGGTCCTTAAGTGGTTAAAAGCAAAATGGAAGGATGAGGTAAGTGAAGGAGGACTGCACTAAGGTAAAGGAAGCTATTTAGGGAAAAAAATATATTTATATATATATTTTTATATAATAATATAAAAATATAAACCCCTTTAAAGGCATTGTAAACCTTCCTGTTTTTTCACCTTAAAGGGGTGGTTCCCCCAAAAACCTTTTTTTTAACATTGATTGAGGCTCGTTTTGTCAAGGGGAATCGGGTGTTTTTTTTTTAGAATCGAAGCAGTACTTACCGTTTTAGAGATGCATCGTCTCCGGCACTTCCGGGTATGGTCATCGGGGAAGGGCGTTCCTATTTGATTGACAGGCTTCCGACGTTCGGATACATCGCGTCACGATTTCCCGAAAGTAGCCGAACGACGGTGCGCAGGCGCAGTATAGAGCCGCACCGGCGCTCGGCTTCTTTCGGCTACTCGTGACACGATGTATGCGACCGTCGGAAGCCTGTCGGAAGCCTGTCAATCAAATAGGCACGCCCAGACCAGACGATCATACTCGGAAGCGACGGAGACGATGCATCTCTAAAACGGTAAGTACTGCTTAGATTCTAAAAGAAAAACACCCGATTCCCCTTGACATAACGAGCCTCAATCAATGTTAAAAACATTTTTTTGGGGGAATTACCCCTTTAATGCATTCTATTCATTAAGGTGAAAAAACATCCAATATTTTCCGGCCCCCCAGCCCCCCCGGTTTACTTACCTGAGCCCTCGAAAGTCCTGCGTCGAGAACGTGCTGGCTTCTCAGCTCGGTCTTCTCGGCTCTCCATTGGATAGATTGATAGCAGCGCACCCATTAGCTCATGCTGCTGTCAATCAAATCCAATGACGCAGGCGCACGGGGGGCAGACCGAGTCCGGCATTCGTGTCTATGGTGCTTCCTAGAGGGGGTTATCTGATGCGGGGAGCAGCCGAGACAGCCGCAGAGGGACCCCAGAAGACGTGGATCGGGGCCACTCTGTGCAAAACTAACTGCACAGCGGAGGTAAGTATGACATGTTTGTTCTTTAAAATCATCGGTTGGGTCTTGTTAGCTTTTGTGGTTGGTGCTTTTCATCTGAAGCTCAGGTTGCTTCCGAATGCCATAGTTTCTGCTTGTTCTCCTGTCTTTTTTTTCTTTTCTGACACCTTATGAGTTATTATTCTGCTACTGACATTCGGTTTCTTCTCCAAAACCCCATGATATTGAATTTGACTGGCTGGTTTGACTATTGTCTTTAGCTCTTTCAGGTATTGTCCTGGGCAAGTGTGTACTGTCCCTGCCTACTCCTGTTTATATGTAACAAGGGAGAAAAAATGTGAAAAAAACGTTTTTGGCCATGGTGACCACTTATTATCTGGAATTCTAATTAATCACCAACACCCAGTTCCCAGACAAGGTCATCTAGTACCCAGAGCAAAGATTCCAAACGGCAATATGTGTCAGCAAAAATCCCCCCTCCAAAAAAAAAAATATTTGAGCACTAATCTTTACAGTTACCCCAAAAATTCTCTTTGAAAGTATCACGGACAGTACTCAATTTTCTCTATCACAATTGCACTAATACAGCTACAATCACCTCTTTGAAAGCCAAAATTCTCCCCCAACAAATCCTCTCCCTCCCCAAACCCCCCCCTCTCCTACCACAATCCTCTACCCCTGAAATATCCACTCTGAGCAAAACAATGCTCTCCCTCCCACCAAAATCTCCCACTCCTAGCACAACCTCCCCCTCAAATCCCCTCTCCTAGCACTAATCCTCCCCACCAAATTTACCCTCCTAGCACATATCCCTCAATTAACCCTACTAGCACAATGTCTCCCGCTCATAAATCCCCCTTCCCACCCTCCTAGTAAAGACCCCCCTCCACAAATCGCCACCGCACCTAGGGCAGCCAAACTCCTGCTTACCCCTTGGTACCGCCTGGCCTTGCCGACACCAGCTTGTAGGGTCAGAGAACCCTTCTGTATATTGTAATTGAATAGCTCCCAACTGTCCCTCATTTTGAGGGACTGTCCCTCATTTGGATCAATGTCCCTCTGTCCGGCCTGGTACACATGACCGTTTTCCTTGACAGAATCCATCCAGAAACTTGATGGCAGAGCTTTTTTTTGCAGAAGAAAACGGTTGTGTGTATGTTTTTCATCAAGAAAACTGTTGAGGAACTCGACAAGAAAAAAAGAGAACAAGTTCTCTCTTTCCTCGTCGGGAGTCTCAATTTCCTCGTCATGTTCCTCGTCAGGCTGGTTTTCGATGAGAAACACGTTCATGTGTATGCTTAGAAACCCGCGCATGCTCAGAATAAAGTATGAGACGGGAGCGCACCTTTGGTAAAAGGAGCGTTTTGTAATGGAGATAGCACATTCGTCACGCTGTAACAGACTGAAAAGTGAAAATGTCTCTCAACAAACTTTTAATTAACACGCGGTAACACGAGATGAGCAAAAGCACCCCCAAGGGTTGTGCCAGAGGAATCGAACTTCCCCTGCCGTCAAACGTGTTGTAGGTCACCGCGTTTGAGAACGATGAGATTTGGTCTTGACTGTGTGTACGCAAAGAAAGCTTGACAAGATTTTCGACAAGCCTAACAAGGAACTCGTTGAGGAAAACGATGTTTCATTTACGACGAGTTCCTCGGTCGTGTGTACGAGGCCTCCCTCTCTGCTCCTCATTTGTCCCTTATTTTGGTCTGATCTATATAGTTGTATATAAAATGCACTACTTATCTATCAAAAATAGTTTTCCAGTGCTAAACCTTCATCCAATTTCTAAATTGCTGTATTTATATATTCCAAAAGCAAATATAACAGAATAGTAGTGGTAAAAAAGCACTTGTGGGTTTAACCAATCATTTTTTTGTACATTTCTCCTTTAAGGGGGGCGTGACAGGAGGTGTGTCCTATGCCTGCATACTTTTGTTTATAGGTGTCCCTCATTCCCATTTCAGAAAGTTGGGAGGTATGTAATTGCTGTATATGTTTTAGCATTGGAATTTGGACATCATTGGAAATATCTTATATACTTGTATGATTTGTATTACTCAATTTTTTTTGCTATCTAATGTATAGCACCATGGGAACAGATGGCTCTATATAAATCACAATGATAATATTGATAGTAATAATAACTATGCGACATTGCATGTTGGCTTATAAACAGTGTGAAGCTTTGTGGTAGATTCCTTTTATATTGCATTGCCTCACTTAATTATCTCCTTCAGACAGCAAACCAAGATGTGCCAATCTGAACTGTTGACACTGTACCTTCCATTCAACATAGAGGTGAAGATAAGGAACACAAGTAATAGAAAGGACGATTGTGCTTTGTGAAAATTGAAATGGCAGCTTTGAAGCTCCGCATGAGAGAGGGGTCAGCTTCTAGCGGAGACCTCCAAAAGATCTCATGACCTTTACTGCAGAATTAAAAAAAAATTATGTCATGGTGAAATACAACCGCCCCCCCCCCCCCCAAAAAAAAAAGCATATACAGAACGTCATTGGCAAATAAGCACATCTCCCCAAGCTTTATGCCCTTAGCCTCCCTGGCACTATTATGATTTTTTCAGATTTTAGGTGCTGAAAGCGGTACCATTATTTTGCATGGAAATTTGGCTTTTTATACTGTAGGCTTGTAATTCTTAGGAATAACTCACCTAAATCTGACCAAACAAGAGTCTAGTAGATATCTCGGGTATGCTAAAGTTTGAAAAACAAAATCATAAATTATAATATAATAAATAATTATAAATAATTATAACAAATAATAATGTAATTATAATAAAAATTATTCAATAATGTAATCAAATCAAAATCACTGAAATTTGCTCAGTTGCAGAATTGTCGCTGTCATTATTTTTATTTTTTTATGACGAATTTCCCCACAAATTGATATCGCTCAATTCTGCAAGTGATTACAGTATACTGTATGTAATGTGTTTTTTTTTTTATAAATGTCTTTATTTAAATTTTCTCATTTTCCATACAAAAATAAAATCATACATATAAATTATATTTTAATTACCTTTACTTCAATAGTATTAACATTAACTTTTTATATCTCCAAAACATCCATACCATCCTTCCATCCCGTACAACACAACACATTCTACTTTCACCCTTCCCCACTCTCCCAATGGTGTGATTATTACCCCGGTTCCCCCTTTATCCTGACGCTGTTGTAGAGTTCTCTATCCAGTTTGCCCATACTCTCCTATATTTCTCCCCATATCCTCTATTGCAATATGTCTCTCTGTATAATATCAGATTGCTGTTTACTAAGTTCTTCCACTGTGCTATTGAGGGGGCTTCTGTTTTTTTCCAGTTTAGCACTATTGCTTTCCTGGCATAGAACAGCAGCAGGCCTATCTGTGTTTTTCTTTCTTTTGAGATAGCATTACCCCGTATTAATCCTAAGAGACAGATCTCCACTTCTTGTTCCAGCCTTACAGATGTCACTCTTGCTATCATTCTCAGAATCTCACTCCAAAATACTGCTATTTTGGGACAGAGCCAAAATATGTGCATGAAGTCTCCTGGAGCAACTACACACCTCCAGCAATTCTGAGAGTTAGTTGGTGAAATCTTATGCAACTTGTATGGTGTATAATGACTTCTATGTACAATTTTATATTGTATTGATTTGTCCCGGAGGGATACCAGAATCTTCAGTGGGAATTTCTATACTTCCTCCCAGTTCCCTAAACCCGGGGCATCTCTCTTCCAATTCTCCCTTAATTTGCTCATATCATAAGGTGTAGTATTTATCAGGTAACCATAGAAATTTGACATTGTCCTCTTCCCGCCTTTTATCATTTGTTCTATATCTGATTCCTTCAATTGTGGAGTCCCCTCTGGGAACTGGGCCACCAAGGCATGTCTAAGCTGCCTGTATCTAAACTCGTAACTCTCGGGAATTTTCCATAATTGTCTCATCTCCACATGTGATAGAAACTTTCCCTCTTGTATCAACTGTGAGAGTTTCTTTATCCCATATTTAGCCCAGGCTCCCAGGTCCTGAACCAGATCTAAATGTGGTAATTCCGAGGTATTTGGGGATAGATTATTATTATTATTTCCCCTCTCTCTTCCTATGACCGCTTTCCATATTTTTACTGTTGTTCTCATTGCTGGCGTTAAGTCTCTCCTGGTTTTAATACAGTAATCCTTGCAATGCTTCCACCGATTGGACCACTGTAGCTTCCAACATCGTAGCTGAGTCATACCCATCCGAGTTTAACCACCTCCCTGCTGTCACTAACTGTGCCGCTGTATAGTATTTATGGAAGTCTGGGAAAGCTAATCCCCCCTGCCCTTCCGGTCTCATGAGTGTACTTAATTTGATTCTAGCTGGTTTATTAGCCCATATGAATGCAGAGAGCATTCCATGTAGCTGTGTAAAAAAGCTTTTTGGGAGCCACTGTGGAGAATTTCTGAAGGCATATAAAAACTTTGGCAGCACCTTCATTTTGAGTGACAGAGTGACAAAGGCAGTGTTGCCCAGATCTTTATTGTCTTCCCGAGCTCCTGTACCTCCGGGTCTAAATTTAATTTTCGAAAATCTTCAATCTGTCTAGATATTTTAATGCCTAAGTATTTAAATTCCGATACCCATTTTAATAGCGTATTTGGAGCAGCGGTTTTTGGTGCTCCTTGATCTATCGGAAATAATATTGATTTACTCCAATTTACTTTGAGCCCTGTATATATCGAATATGTATTTAATAATTCTAGAGCCCCTTCCAGTGATGGACCTGCATCTCTCAAAAAAAGCAACATGTCATCGGCATACAGGGCTACCCTCTCCTCCAGCCCCCCTACCCGAAGTCCCTGAATATTGGGTGTGGTCCTGAGAGCCTCTGCCACTGGCTCTATTGCGATTGCAAAGAGCATCGGAAAGAGAGGGCAGCCCTGCCTCGTGCCTCTATATAATTGAAAAAAAGATGACAGTTTCCCCCCTAGTTTCACTGCGGACATTGGCCTTTCATATATTGTTTGTATCCATTTGATAAATATTAAAGGGAATCCCATCCTTCTAAGTATTTCCCAAAGAAACGGCCATTCCACCGTATCAAAGGCCTTCTCAATATCTAAAGAGGCCACTGTCCTTGATCCCTCATGCATATGGTGTGTATGTATTTTTGTGTAAAGCCTCCGTAGGTTGATATCTGTTGTCCTTTGTGGCATAAATCCTGTTTGGTCCGAGTCTATTATGTTCCTAAGCAGTGGCTGTATTCTGGATGTTAATATTTTTGTCAGTATTTTTAAATCTGTATTTAATAATGCAATTGGCCTATATGATGAGCATATCTTTGGGTCTTTTGTTTCCTTATATATTAATGTTATGTGTGCCTCTCTCATAGAATCCGGCAGGGCTCCCTGCATTAGCCCGCTTGTGAATACTTCTGCTAGTTTGGGGGCTATTAATACTCCATATCTCTTATAGAATTCCACAGGAATTCCATCTGGGCCTGGTGCCTTTCCTCCCGAGGATGTTTGTATAACTTCTATAATCTCCTCCACCCCTATAGGCCGGACCAATTCTCTCCTCTCCCCATCTGACAACCACCCCAAGGCAATCCGGTCTAAAAGGTCCGCCATGTCCTCCGGGCAGGAGCCAGACGGGAGAGAGGAGGTGTAGAGCCCACTATAATACTCTCTGAAGGCCTCCAGTATCTTTTTGGGTTCTTTTACTATCTGTCCATTTAAATCTTCAATCTCTGATATAATTGTGGCTTGGTGTTCTTGTTGTGCCAACCTAGCCAGGAATCTACCCCCCCTATCTCCCTGTTCAAAAATATTCTGTCTATTTTTATGCATTTCCAATCTTGTTATTTCTTCTATGTGAAGATGAAGGTTTCTACATGCTGCCATCATTTCATCAAAGTTGATGCTACTGGGGTCCTGCCCATATCTCTCTCTTTGTATGTCAATCTGTGTTTTTAATTCCTGTTCCTTCTTCCTCTGTTTTTTATTAACTGTTTAAATATTTGATATATATTGCCCTCTTATGTAGGCTTTAAACGCATCCCATACCATCCCTACCGAGGCTGATCCTGCATTATTCTCCCAGTATTCCCCCATTATTGATTCCATTTTCTCTCCTATTTCTGGGTGTTCTACCCATTGTGGAGTTAGCCTCCACAATGACGCATTTTTAGGAGTTGGAATACGTACTGACAAAAATAGGGGAGAATGATCTGACAGACCACTTGGTAGGTATTTGGCCTCCTCAATATCTGCTAACATCAAGGAAACTGTAAATGCCAAGTCTATTCTAGAGGCCGTCTTGTAAGAGGTGGAAAAGCACGAGTATCCCCTTTCTCCCGGATTCTTACATCGCCAAACTTCTGTTACCCCCATTTCCTGTGCCCAGTCATATAGTTCTGTTGAATGTTGTTTAGGGGGTTTTGGTCTGTCCAACTCTGGTGATAGGATAGCATTGAAATCTCCTATTAATATCAGTCTCGCTGGCATATACTGAATAGTGTTTTCCATTATCTCATTCAGTACTGCCACCGAGAATGGAGGTGGCATATATACGGCAGCTGTTACATATCTCTGCTTACCTATCTTATAGACTAGAATAACATATTTTCCGTTTACATCTATATGGGCCTTCTCTATTTCTCCTATAAAAGATTTATTCACTAGGATCGACACCCCTCTAGCATACGAAGAATACGTGGAGTGGTATGTTTTCTGTATCCAGGTTTTTTTTAACGTTATCAATTTTTTCCCCAATAGGTGCGTCTCCTGTAGTACGACCAACTGGGGAGAATATACTGAAACATTAATGCACGTTTATACTTTGAATTCAGTCCTCGAACATTCCAGGATAGTATTGAAAAACAGTTATCCTTCCCAGGCATGGTATCTAGTATATATGTGGGATTTATACTTCCATTGTTCACTATGCCACCGCGTCATTCTTTTAAGTGATACCTCTTGGGTACCTAAATCACACCATTGACTTTCCCATTTCCTTTTCACTTACACATTCATTCCCCTTCCCCCCACCCTACCCACCCTACCCCTCCCCACTCCCTTCTCTTGTAGCTTCCTCCATCCATTCCCGGATGGTAGTGGAGAGGAATTTCTTCTATCCCCTATTTTACTGACCCAAATCTCTTTTTTTTGTAATGTGTTTTATGTAATGTGTTTATTTACTTTTTTGAATTTGGCGCCGTTCTCCGCCCCCGTGCGTTGTAACGTCGCAGGGAACAGAGATTGGCGGCACACAGGGACACTGTGTAAATCGAGCGAGGACGCCGCTCGCACGGGGCGGCATCGCAGGATCCAGGGACAAGGTAAGTAACTTTGTTTGTGGCTGCTGCGAGGCGATCCCGAGTCTGGCTCGGGGATACCGCTTTTGGTAAAGAAATCTTACCCCGAGCCAGACTCAGGAATACCGCTAGGGGGGTTAAAGAACTTTCAAGTACAGAAAAATATTTGTGAATCTGACAAAAATGCACGCAGCTGTTAAAGCTGAACTTCAGGTATGGAATTTTATTATATAGTTACATTAGTTCAGTGTGGGTCAATATAAGTACAGTGGAACCTTGGATTACAAGCATAATCCATTCCAGGAGAATGCTCGTAATCTAAAGCACTCACATATCAAAGCGAGTTGCCCCAAAGAAGTCAATGGAAACTAAAATAATTTGTTCTGCATTGACTTCTATGGCATGCAATACAGAATGTAGCCAGAGGTGGGGGAGCCGGAGAGCCTTGGAAAGGCTCTGGGACAGCTCGGCTGAACTCAGAAAACCCTGAAAAGGCTCGGGAACAGAGTATTTCTGAGTCTTTCCAAGTATTTCCAAGCGGCTTCCGGTGCCCCACACCACTGGCCAAATCCAGTACTGCACACCGCTGTGGCTTGAATCCTGCTCGTGTTGCAAGACAACACTCGCAAACCGAGTCAGTATTTTAAAAAAAATGCTCGTATTGCGAAACTCTCGTTAACCGCATTACTCACAATCTGAGGTTTCATTGTATACATATCCCATACCTATGGGATCCCTGTGAAAATCTTGGGTATTATAGTGAGCTCTGCTGGCTTCTGGGTCCTATGTGGCTGCCTGCTGCATAGTAACCACAGGAGGCTGCTCACTCCCCAAAGAAGACCTTCACAGAACATAAACAAAAAAGTCAGTGCTAATACTCATACATCACATGGAAAGCAAAGCTCCTAGGTGCTCGATCCACAGCCTTTTTTTCTTTTTCCATTTGTTGCCTTGTGCATCGCCAGCACCCTTGATCTCCTGAGACCATACTGATCATCCTAACACAATTCACCTGGAGCGGTAACTTTCTTTCAGCCATCAGAAGGACCCGATCGTCTCTGCTGTTGCCGACAGCTCCTGTAAGCAGTGGAGGACATGGGAGAGTGGCGGGAGGCCCCTCTCCTGCCGCCAATAAAAGTGATCTTGCAGCGAATCCGCCGCAGAGACCACTATTATCGGAAACCAGCCCGCCCGCTAAAGAAGAGGATACCTGGGTTATGGCAGCTAGCTGCTGCCATAACAAAGATATCCCTCTTCAAACAGCCGATGTATATCGGCATGCGGCGGTCCAGAAGTGCTTAAGGAACATCTTCATCTTCTATAGTGGGGTCGGCAACCCACCCTGGCAGGTGACAGGTAGACAGGTAGATTGTGAAAGTGTCCCTGCTTTGCCAAACCCTATTTGCGTGCAGCTCCTTCCCGTCCTGCCTCTCATCCTCATGGCATAGTGGAAGGCGGAATGCAGCACATATCAGGACAGAGGGCAGGAGCTTGATGGGTAAACTCTTAGGCCACGTACACACGATCAGACTGGTGCGATGAAACTGGTCCGACAGACCGTTTTCATCGGACCAGGCTGAAGTGGTCTGATGTGTGTACACACCATCGGACCAAAAATCCGATCAGACCAGAATGCGGTGACGTAGAACATACCGATGTGCTGAAAAAAGGAAGTTCAATGCGTCGACTGGATTCTGAGCATGCGCGGGTTTTTGGTCCGATGCTTTGGCGTACTAACCATCGAATCTGTCCGACGGACAGGTGTCCGTCAGACAGATTTTAAAGCAAGTTTTTAAACTTTTGTCCGACGGACAACGGTCTGATAGGCCGTACACACCATCGAATTGGTCAGATGAAACTGGTCTCCAGACCAGTTTCATCGGACCGGTCTGATCGTGTGTACGCGGCCTTAAAGTTAACCGGCAGGTGATTGGTTGCTAGGACAAAAGGCAGTCCTATCAATCAATCCCCAGCTTGTTAATATAGGGGGCCTCTGCCTCTGAGGATCCACATCTTCCCAGCACATTCTGCACCCAGTTACCCTTACATAGGCCCCTGCTACCCCCTCTGACACTCCAGGTGCCTCAGAATGCTCCTCCGGTGCTATCTCATGGTAGGGGGGAGGGGGAGGGGGAGAGGCGAGCGCGTTCCTCAACACAGAGCCGGCAGTGCTGCTCTTCCCCTTCTATTACCTCTACAAGTGCCCTAAGCCCTTCCTCCTGCCTTCTCACTAACTGCTGCTCCCCGCAACTACTAACACTGTTCATAAGTGGATGGGATCGGCAGCTCATGCATGGGAGGATGTACATCCTCCCATCTTTGTGCCTATAGCGTAGGCACAAAGAGGTTAACAACAGATGAGTCATCAGCTGTCAGTGGGTTCCCCGCTGACAGCTTAATGTAAAGAAAAATGCATACCCCAATGCATACCTGGCAATCCGGCTCTGTATGAGTTTTTAGGTTAACCCCACGCAAATAAAAAGAAAAAAAAAAAAACACCTAAAAAAAAATTCATACAAGAGCCTCTTCCGAGACTGCAGCCTGGCAAGTCAGGAAAGGGAGGGGACTAGCGAGCAGCTCCCCCCTCCTGTACAATACCAGGCCACATGCCCTCAACATCGGAGGTCCTTGTCCCCATGTTGATGGGGACAATTGCCTTTTCCCCACATCCCTGGGAGGTGGTTGTGGGGGTCTGTGGGCAGATGACTTATCTGAATCTGGAAGTCCCCTTTAACAAGATCGTGCCCCCCCCCCATTTGAATAAGTATGGGGTACATACCACTACTCGTTCAACACAGTTTTTGATAATTCTTAAAAAAAAAATATAATAATAATAAAAAATAAAAATGCTCCCTGAAGTAGATCCATTGTATAAGCAGGGGAGGTCTGGCAGCCTTAGGCCTGGGGGGCAGGTTCAGTCAATTGGCCCATTGAACCGCCGAATCAGCTCACCATCCATGGCCCATCTGGTTTTTCAATGCAGCCTTACCAGTGCAGTCAACTCCAGTGCCCATCAATGCAGCCTGATAGCTGGGGCAGGTTACATGGGGTGTATGGGGGGATGGGGGGGGGGGGGTCAGCTATGGTGTCAGGGTCTCTTACCACAGTGATCTCAGCAGGTCCTTGCCAACTTCCTAGACCAGAATAAAAAATAAAAATGGTAGCGGGCAGCGGCTGCCGGCCATAAGCCAGGGCGGTCTGGGAGGCAATTACCACCCTTCCCCCTGGCCCAGCCCTCCCCTGTGTATAAGCAGGACAACTATCCATTGCATTTGCCCAATAAGTCAGTCTCTCTGCTGTCTTGGCACAGGTTCCTCAAAGTACATACTGAAAATGTATGTCGATCAAATGTTTATCTGGGCAAAAAAAATAAAAAAAGGAGTGTTGTTCCCCTGGGAAATTGGAGCCTACTGGGTTTCTTACTAATCATTAGTTATTGTTCTGTACTTTCTGCATTTGTAAAGGGATAAAACAATGGAAACTATTCATGTATTGCAGAGATGTATTGAACATGTTTTTTTTGTTTTTTTTTTATTCTGCCCAGACATACATTTTAATACTGACCTTTACCAAGCCACTAGGGTAATAATTGTGACAACATTTCTATTTAATAGACCAATTTGCCAACAAAACACAAGCTGTTAGCATTTTTTCTGATGTGTCTGCTTGCCTTCTCTTTTCCTTTATTTCCTCCCCGGGGGATTCTGACTCTTCTTTTTAACTCGCTGGAAAAGAGAATTGAACAGTCTATAAAAACTAACCTCCCAAATTCTGACCTGGCAACCACCAGAATGTCAGGAACCCAAACAAATTAACGCAGTGCTCCTCAAGCTTGTATTTAACGGCATGTAAACCTGATTTTAACCACTTGCCTACAGGGCACTGAAGAATATTGAATATATCTAATATTCTAGTATCCTTATCAGTGGCGGCTGGTGCTCAACATTTTTGGGGGTAAACTTAAAAATTCTAAAAAAAACTTCAATTGCAGCCTCACTGTGCCCATCAAATGCAGCCACTGTGCCCATCAATTGCAGCCACTGTGCCCATCAATTGCAGACACTGTGCCATCAAATGCAGCCACTGTGCCATCAAATGCAGCCACTGTGCCATCAAATGCAGCCACTGTGCCATCAAATGCAGCCACTGTGCCATCAAATGCAGCCACTGTGCCATCAAATGCAGCCACTGTGCCCATCAAATGCAGCCACTGTGCCCATCAAATGCAGCCACTGTGCCCATCAAATGCAGCCACTGTGCCCATCAAATACAGTCACTGTGCCATCAATTGCAGCCACTGTGCCATCAATTGCAGCCACTGTGCCCATCAAATACAGTCACTGTGCCCATCAAATACAGTCACTGTGCCATCAATTGTAGCCACTGTGCCCATCAATTGCAGCCACTGTGCCCATCATATGCAGCCAATGTGACTATCGGGACGCACTGCTCTGTGCCCCGAGCCCACCCTATTTTGAAGCCTATTAGTGCCTCACTATTTAGACTGTGAAGGACTTTGTTCTATTACGTGAAAGTGTTGCATTTTTATTTCCACATACATAGTTATAATGGTCCAAGTTGGATATCCAGTATGAATATCAATACCTGGAATTCAGCTTTAAGTAAATGGTTGCAGAGACTTAACAGAATTCCTCCTTTCAAAACTTCAACATGTGGCTGTTTCTAATCCGTTGTGCAGGAGGGAGGCTTCCTCATGGTGAATTCAGTCAGGTATGCTGGAGTACTGCGACGTTGGTTATCTCTCATAAGTGGTAGCAGACCTACTTCACGGTAATAGCAATGTAAGGATTGCCATCTCCAAGTGAAATGTTCATATCAGTCGAAGGATTGCCATGCTGAAATATTCTGTATATTTGAACGAATAGTTCAAAAGTCATGGTGGACACAAAGCCTTGACGCCCACATTATGCATGTGCTTCCAGTGAAAGGTATGGTTAATGCTACACGTCAAAGACATTTTTGAAAATTGAGCCCCTCCAACCTTGTACCAACCATTTGAGGAAGGCAATTACTGTTCCTGCATTACTGTGTCCCTGTGTACTAAGCCAACTTCATTAAGACATGGTTTGATGAGTTGGGTGTGGATGAACTCAAGTGTCCTGCACAGAACCCTGACCTCAACTCAACTGAACACATTTGGGATAAATCGGACCGTCGATTGCTAGCCATGTCTTCACATCCAACATCAGCATCTGATTTCACAAATGTTCTTTTGGTTGAATGGACACAAGCAGGGCCACCATCAGGGGGCTATAGGCAGTACACCTGTAAGGGGCCCAGATGGCAACCCCCTTTTTTTTGTGTAAGGGGCCCAGAGATCCCCAGGGCCCCGGATGGCAACCCCCCTTTTATTTTTATAATTTATTTTTTTAAATTTTATTTTATATATATATATATATATATATATATATATATATATATATATATATATATATATATATATATATATATATATTTTTAAAGGGCCCAGAGGTCCCCAGGGGCCCAGAGGTCCCCCAGGGCCCTGGGTGGCAACCCCCCTTTTTTAATTTTATTTTTATATATATTTTTTTTTTATTAAAGCGCCCAGAGGTCCCCAGGGCCCGGGATGGCAACCGCCCTTATTTTTTATACACATTGTTATTTCTTTTTTTTCTTGTAAGGGGCCCAGAGGTACCCAGGGCAACCCCCCAATTTGTGACACCTCCCCCCGCTTCTTAATTCACGCCCCCCCGGTTCTCTGCTTCAGGGGGCCCATTCCTGAAGCTGTGTAAGGGGCCCCATTATTCCTGATGGCGGCCCTGGGCACAAGCTACCTAAATTTGGAAAAACTTGTCACCTCCAGTAATACTTTCTTGCCCGAAGCTCAGTGCAACATTCAGTACGCTGATACAGTCTCTAAAGTCTATTTAGACACCTTTCACACTTGTACGACTTCAAAGTCACACGATTTTACCGCGATTTTCGCGGCCGATATTTTACCGCGATTTTGCCGCGATTCGTGGCTGCGATTTCAATGAATGCCTGTGTTAGTGGCATCAAAATCGGACCAAAGTAGTGCAAGGACTACTTTGAAGTCGGCACCACTTAAAGTCGTGCCAGTATGAATGGTGTTCATTGAAAATAATGGAGAATGTATAATAATGTAGAATATATAACATGGTCGGACAATGCTCCGGTTTCGTTGTGTCTCTCCCTGTCTAACCTGGCCACTCAATGTAAGGGATGCTGGCGATTGAATGAAAGCCTTCTTCAAAATCCTGAAGTAAGAGACGATGTATTGAAAGAAATGATAGCATATTTTCAGATAAACGACATTCCTGAGAGTGACCCAGGTATGATTTGGGAGGCACACAAGGCCGTGATCAGAGGAATTTTCATTAAACATGGAGCAATTTCGAAAAAGAAAAGGGAAAAACAGACTAAACAATTATTAGATGAGATCCAGGCCTTAGAAACACAGCATAAAAAGAGACAGACAGCATCAGTAGGTAGGGAGCTGGGACATCTGAGAAGACAACTGTCGGAGATTTTACGGTTTAAAGCAAAAGCCCTAATCCAACGGGGGAAACTAATAGATTTCATATAGGAGATAAATGTGGCAGATTGTTAGCAGGGAAAATTAAAGAAAAGAATAGGTCAACTTATATATCACAAATAAAAGATAAAGAGGGACATTTAAAACAGATACCTAAAGATATTGCCCAGACATTCGGGAAGTATTATGCTACTTTGTATAATTTGCCTCACGCTACTTCCCCTCAGTCCAGGATAGCAGAATATCTAACCTCGACAGGTATGACGAGATTACCCTCACCAGCCCGTTATAGTCTGGACACTCCTATTACGGTAAAATAAGTGACTGAAATATTAAAATCATTCAAATCTGGAAAATCTCCTGGTCCGGATGGCTTTACTATAAGTTACTACAGAGAATTTTCTGAGTTGCTAAGTAAACAAATGACAAAAGTCTTTAATGCAGTGGGTCTGACTTCCACATTCCCTATGGATACCCTGAGAGCACATATTCAGTTAATTCCAAAAGAGGGGAAGGACCCGGCGGATTGTGGAGGTTACAGACCCATCTCGTTACTGAACACAGATTTAAAAATATTTACGAAAATATTAGCAACCAGAATACAATCATAGATCCCCAAATAATAGATTTAGACCAAGTAGGGTTCGTCCCCACGAGAGAAGGTAGAGATAACACAACAAAAGTTCTTAATTTGATTAATCAGGTAAACGATAAAAAAATACTGTGTGTATTTTTGAATACAGACGCGGAGAAGGCGTTTGATAGGGTAGACTGGCGGTTCTTATTTGAGGTGCTGAAACAAATAGGAATGGGAGAACGAATGATTAGCTGGATTAAAAGTGTTTATACAAACCCTCAGGCGGTTGTAAAGGCAAATGGGGTCCTTTCTGAACCCTTCGGCATCTCGAATGGTACTCGCCAGGGCTGCCCCCTCTCACCCCTTCTCTTCGTTATCTCTTTGGAACCACTGTTGAACAGAATTCGCCTGAATCCGAATATACAGGGTATTAGGGTTGGGGAAGGAATCCACAAGGTTTCTGCTTATGCGGATGATATGCTTTTTTCAGTAACTGAGCCTCATATTTCTCTCCCTACTTTGCTGGGTGAGATTGAGAAATATGGCACTCTCTCTAATTTAAAAATGAATCAGACTAAATCTGAGGCCATGAGCATGTCACTATCACCTCTCTCTCGGGACTCCATTCGGGCAAATTTTTGTTTTAAATGGAGTCCAATGCTTAGATACTTGGGCACAAATATCCCATCAAAAGAAAAGGACATTTTTAAAATGAATTTTTTACCAATGTATAATCTATTACGAGCCCTACTTGACAAATGGCGACTTGGTTCCCATTCTTGGTTTGGTCGCATTAGTATAATTAAAATGTCCGTTCTTCCGAAAATGTTGTATTTACTTCAGGCGCTACCAATTAGGATTCCAGTGACTTTTTTGCGTCAGATACGTAGTTTATTTATGAATTTTATCTGGGCCGGGAAACGTTCTAGGATTAAAAGAGATCTGTTGACTATGCCTAAGAATCTTGGTGGAATGGGGGTCCCAGATATATTTAAGTATTATTATGCAGTACATCTATCTAGATTAGTGGACTGGTGTAGACATACTAGATCTAAGAGGTGGGTTAATATAGAACAGCAGTTAAGTACAGTTCCTTTAGGTAGAGCACCTTGGTGCTATACAGTATTACCGGCTCCTCTTAAAAATCACCCTATAATTGGCACAACACTAAAAATTACTGCACTTAAATCACCCTATAATTGGCACAACACTAAAAATTACTGCACGTATATGTCAAAACGGGAACTTTTCTACAGAGCGATCACCTTTGTTTCCCATATTGTTGAAACCCAAGTTTTAGCCCGGGTAATGAAAGAGGATCTTTCCGGTTATTAATAGAGAAAGGAGTATATCAGGCCTCACATTTTATTATATCAGAAAACTGGCCATCGATTAAAACATTGATACACATAGGAGGTCCTTTTGAAGTCAATATCTGGCAGGCGTTGCAATTAAGTCACTTTTTTAGATCATTAGGCCCGGGAAGTAATTTTCATCGTCAGTTAACAATCTTTGAGTCGTACTGTAATGATTTAGAACCACTAGCCCGAGGGATCTCTAAAATGTATGGACTATTAAATAAACTTAGGGAGGATCAGGAGATACCAGGCCTTAACAAATGGGAGAAGGACCTGGATAGGACCTTCTCTGCATTACAACGTAAACAGATTATCTTTTTAACTCTAAACTCTTCAATCTGTACACGAACTCAAGAATTAAACTATAAAATCTTAATGCAGTGGTACCATACTCCAGTACGACTCAAAAAATTCTGCAATGAAAATTCTGACAGATGTTGGAGATGTGGAGAAGAAAGCGGGACATTGATTCATATATTTTGGTTTTGTAAAAAAATAAGAGTTTATTGGTTGTCAATTATGAGAATTTTGCAAAAAATTTCTGAGTTAAAAATACCCAATGATCCCGCTTTTTTCCTACTTCACCTATCCAAGATCCCAGTTCAGACTTATCGGAACTCAGTACTGTGCTATTTGGTGAATGCAGCTAAAGCAGGTATACCCCTACGGTGGAGGGATACTACGTCACCAACAGTTTTAGAGTGGATAAATAGAGTTAGAGATATAGAAGCTATGGAAGATCTAGTTCTCTCAGCTAAGGGTAAAAATAAACAATACAAAGAAACGTGGAAGAGCTGGAATTTATTTAAAAATTCAGACGAGGGGAAAAGATTAATGACTCAACCTGATTAATGAAATATCGGATACGCTCAGGGAATTATAAAGTAAAATATAATATGAAGGATAAACTGACTTTCCTGTTATGATTTGTGGTTTAAGGGAGGGAGAGGATGGGGTCTCCCTTCTCTCTCCCCCTTTTTTTTTATCTTTTATTCATTTTTTTTTCTTTCTCCTTTTTTTTTTTCTTCTCCCTTCTTTGGGGGGGGGGGGGGGGGGGGAGCAGGGAAAGGGCGGATGCATCACTTGTCTCTCTGTGAGAGAAAGTGAGGATTAAGAAAAGAGTTAGAGTGGGAAGATTTAGTGAGGGAGTATATGGGAGGGTCCAGAGCGAATATGTATGTATTTTTTTTGTCAAGAGGATTGTATTCATGTTTGTTTTTGGCAGAGTATTTGCCCTGTGCCTTTCCATACGCTGTTTTATGTAAAGAAAAGAAAAAATAAATAAACATATAAAGTACAAAAAAGAAAATAATGGAGAATGACTTGTCATACGATTTTGCAGTCCAAAATCGTGGGACAAGTCGTATAAATGTGAAAGGGGATTAAGAGGAGCGTATTAAAGGATCACTAAAGGAAATATTTTTTTTGCTGAAATGACTGTTTACAGCGTATAGAGACATAAAAGTTAACTGATTCCTTTTAAATGAATGAATGAATGAATGAAAACTTGTATAGCGCGGCACATGCGAACTGAATCGCCTCTGGGCGCTTGTTGTTCCTGTCTCCTTTGATATCAAAAGAGATGTGTCTTGACCTTTTTCCTAAATGCTAGGTGGTTCTCCTCCAACCGAATGCTGGTTGGTAAAGCGTTCCATAGTCTTGGACCTTGGATCGCGAATCTTCTTTCTCCTTTGGACTTGAAGTTGGCTTTCGGAACCTGGAGCAGGTTCTGATTCGTGGATCGCAAAACGCGATTGGGGTTATGCGCCTTTATTATTTCGCATAAATAAAGGGGGGCATTCCCATGGACACATCTATGCGTAAGACAGAGAGCTTTAAAAGCAATTCTGTCTTTAACTGGCAGCCAATGAAGGGCTCGCAGTGAAGGTGAGATGGATTCCCAAGGTTTTTTCCCTGTCACAAGTCTGGCGGCCGTATTCTGAACGACTTGCAGACGAGCGATTTGGTACTTGGGGAGTCCGAGGTAAAGGGCATTTGCATAATCCAGCCTGGAGTTTACAACTGCTCCCACCACGACCGGTAAATCTTCTTTAGGGATGAACGGAGTGAGTCTGCGTAGTAGGCGCAGTAGATGGTGAGATCCGCTGACTACTGACCCTATTTGTGCATCCATTGTCATAAAGGAGTCAAAAATGACTCCTAGGCTTTTGACTTTGGCGCTAGGGGAGATGAGCTTGCCCAAAATAGGCGGGGGGGTCCACGCTGTTGAAAGTTGATTCCTGCGCTTGGCGTGAAACAGGAGAAGTTCTGTTTTCGCTCCATTGAGTTTAAGATAACTCTTTGTCATCCAGTCCTCTATCAAAGAGAGGCATGTCTCTAGATTGAGGTGGTGATCCTGTCTATTGCAGATGCGGAAATACAGTTGCGTATCATCTGCATATGAGTGGTAAAGCAGTTTTTGGCTGCTGATAATCTCAAAAAGAGGACGAAGATAAATGTTAAACAGCACTGGTGACAGGGGCGATCCTTGAGGGACTCCGCATGTTACTGTGCGTTTCTCAGACGTAAACGATCCTAACTTCACGGTTTGCGATCGGTTTTCCAGAAAAGAGGAGAACCAAGATAAATCGCCTTCTGCGACTCTGGCTACTTCAACAAGCCGAGTCAGCAGCAGTTTGTGGTCTACCGTGTCGAAGGCGGCACTTAGGTCCAACAGAACTAGAAGACAGGATTCTCCTTCGTCTGCGGCCTTGAGAACATCGTCCCATACTTTCAGCAATGCTGTTTCCGTCCCGTGTCCGGGACGGAAGCCAGATTGCAATGGGTCAAGTAGCTTGTAGGTATCTAGATGCTGTTGCAGCTGTTGTACCACTACTTTTTCCATTATTTTTGAAAGTGTGTTGAGGCTTGTTATGGGACGGCAGTGGAGTGGGTCCTTGGGGTCCAGGGAGGGGTTCTTCATGATGGGTAGGATTGTACCCTCTTTCAACTGTGAGGGCACTATGCCCTCCAGGAAAGACTGGTTGATAAGCTGCGTGATGGGAGGAGCCAGGATGTAGGCGCATTCCTTCAGCAGTTTAGTGGGTATAATGTCATTTGGCGCTGTGCCATTACGCAAAGCGCCAATGATATTCTTGGTGGTCTCAATGGGGATGGGTTCCAGGGTAAACTTACCTGATATCGGAGAATTACTATGGGTGTTGTGTGAGAGGCTGCAGGGAGGGCTGAGGGGGGAATTGTTTTGCTGAATGCTTTCACGGATTGCCTCGATTTTATTAACAAAGTAATCCGATAGTTCATCACAAAATTCTTGTGTGTCCGAACTGAGGGCTTCAATGCAACTTGGTTTCATGGTCTGGGTGACCATCTTGAAGAGTTCACGGGGGCGGTTTAGGGCACAGTTGATAGCCTCCGAAAAATACTTTTTCTTGGCTTCGAAAATTCCTTTGTGGTATTTTCTCGTAGTCGCCTTGTAGATGGATAAATTTAGCTCTGAAGAACATCTTTTCCAGGCAGATTCTGCCCTTCTGCGTTCTTGCTTCAGTAACGACAGCTGGTTGTTAAACCAGCTGCGGTTGTTTTTCCGAATGCGGGTTATTCGTTTCGGCGCTACCAAGTCGGCTGACTGTAGCATGGCCGAGTTTATGGCATCCAATGTTTCAACGGCCGTTTGATGCGGCTGAGTTGTTTCTATCTTTTTCCTTAAAGTAGTTTTGAAGAGTTCCGAGTGGAGCTTCTTCTGACATCTAGTCCAGTGTATTGTCACTGGATTTGATGTTTTTGTTGCGGGGGGGATGGTGGAAATACTGAATATAATTGCATGGTGATCTGTCCATGGCAATTTTTCAAGATTTTTATTTCCAGAGCTTGTCTGAAAATAAGATCGAGTGTATGACCTGAGGCATGTGTGGGCCCACATACTAGTTGCTGTAACCCTAATCCTTCCAGGTGGTCAATACAGGCATCGGCAATGGGGTCTTGTGAGGAGTTGGCCCAAAGATTGAAATCCCCAAGCAGCAAAAGATGCTTGCTGTTGAGGGTATAAGTGGAGAAGAAATCTGTCCAAGATGATAGCAGCTGCGATTTTGGGCCGGGCGGCCTATAGCAGAGCAGAATGTGGACGGTCTCCTTTGAACTTGCTTGCAGTTGCAGAGTAAGGGTTTCCATGAATGGAAGAGGGTTTTGGCGGACTGGTTTGGTGATCGTAAGATGAGTCTTGTGGATCACCGCCAGTCCTCCTCCTCTTTGCCCTATTCTGTTTTCCGTAATAATACGGTAATTTTCTGGCACCAGTTCTCCAAGAATGGTGTTACAGTCGGCTGTGAGCCAGCTCTCTGTAATGAAGAGACAGTCTAGGTCATTTTGTTGAATGAAGTCGCGGATTTCTAGTCGGTGTTTTACTGCCGATCTAGTGTTAATCAGAGCACATGATATGTGCTTGAGCTGGGGTAAATGGCAGAAATGTCTGACCGTCGATCTATGATCGATTCTCAAAAGTTGCTCAATTCTTAGAGCTTTTTTGGTGATGGCTGGCAGTATTGTGGCGCATTGCCTCAAACTCCAAATGGTTTCGGCAGAATATTGCCGACATGCCATGATCGCCAATACACCGGAGGGGGGGGGGGGGGGACTTGGGGCTGTGGGGGGAGGAATTGAACTCCTCTCTCCTGGCTTGGTCCAGAGGAAGGCAAAAAACCCTGGCGGCGCTCGGCCAATATGCTCCGGCAGGGAAAAAATTCCTTCCTGACCCCTGTAAGAGGCGATCGGGTAACCCCTGGATCAATTCTGTATGTTTGGAAAGACGGGGGGGCTGGGGCTGGGAGGGTGACCCTATTGCTGGATCGGTGGGATGGCTGCCTGCTCAGGCAGTGTGATGTGAGCTGACTGATAAGGTGTTTCTCAAATAAAAAATTGGGGGGTGTGAGGGGTGAAAGCGGGGCCGAGTGACTGTCCTTTTGGGATGGGGGGGTTCCCTGGAAGCTGGCTGAGGACCGTAGTGGCTTGGGGAGCGGTGCGCCGCTAGGCCGCAAGTGAAGCCGCGGTCTTTCCTAGACCGCGGCCCCGCGATTCAGGGCGGCCTGGCGCGGTGCCCTCAAGAAAGCCCCAGAACGGCTGAAATTTCCACGGGAAGGTGGCGGGAGGAAGCCCCTGAAGGCGATGGCGGTGTGGGCGTGCAGGGGGTCAAAGAAAGGCACTATGAAGATCCTGTATTGCTGCGGCTTGATCCTGAAAAGGACGGCCGTCAGCAGCATTTGTGAAGGGCTCTTACCTGCGGAGAGCCAGGGAGCTGAGCTGAAGGAGTGGAGAGGAGAGATCAGGCTGGGGCACAGGACATTTCCAGGGCTGGAAAACTGGAGCGAGGACTGGGCTAGCAGGGCTGGAGAGGGACTCAGCCTATCTACCTCCTACGCCTGCCTGGAGCTATAGCACACACGCACCTACTCTAGGAGACGTGCGCCGTGTGGAGCTCCTGTAGCTAATCCACCTGCCTCACTACCTCGCTGACACTGACACTGAGGTTCAAATTTTAATCCACCTGCCTCACTACCTTTTAAAAATGATTACAAATAGATAAAAATCAATCATATAATGTGCCTCTAGTTTCACTTTCGTTTTTAAACTGGTTTTGTGTTTATGTGAAGTAGAGAGAGAGACAGAACAAAAACAAACAAATCCAGGGCAGTGTTTTGTTTTTAAAATGAATCTGATTGGTTCTGAGGAGTTTTAGACACACAGCTTGGACCACAGTGAAAAGCTGCCATGAGATTTTTCGTAAGGAGCTAGACGAGCAGGAAGTGTGGAGATCAGAGCAGAATTACAGTAACTTCAAAGCAAAAACGAACAATGAGAACATGAAAACAGCACTGCATTAAGGTAAAGGAATCTATTTAGCTAAAAAAAAAAAATCCTTTAAGTATCTGCACATGTATTCTTGTTACTCAATTTTGACATTCATGTTGTTTGTCTTGGCATAAACCAACAAAACAATTTTTATTGCAATTGTTGAGTTTATATTCTTTTGTAATAAAATGTATACTATTTACTATTGGTGGTGATGTTGCCTCTAAAGTCCCATTTTAAGGTGAAACTTCTTTATTCTAAAGTTGCTTTTAAGGATAAATTCAACTTTGGAACACATAACATGTTCCAGCATCTGCACCTTCTTCCCTTTCACCCCACCACCCGGTGACAGCGGGTGAGGGATCTTCTCCCCACACCAGCTGTCACAATTTAAAAACATAGCAGCCGTGCAGGGCTCTGCTCACACGGCAGCATCATTCTTTGAGTAGACTTCACGTACCGTCAGTCATTGTGGCTGATGGCTTGTAATATCAATGAACTGCAAGGGTGCTGGTAAGCGTCCTTGTAGTTCATTGATCTTTTTGCTCTTAGGTAAACTGCCTGCCCATATAGGAGATAGTTATCCTGAGTGTCTGCAGGAGCTGGACGTTGCACTCGAGATCTGGTGATCATGAGTGCAACGTTCTGCAGGCTCCTTAGAAAAGAAAATAACAAATGCACATTCTGTTACCTGTAAAAGGTGAACTTAGCCTTTAAAGCTTACCCTCTGGCCACTTAGGCTGCATTCACCCCTAGGCGGCCTAATCGCGGCGCTTTGTCCCACGAATTGCGGTGACAAATTGCGGCATTTTGTACCGCGATTTGCGGCGACAAAACAACGCGATTTAACCACCATTTAACCCCCAGGTCCACATCTCCTATGCCGAACGCCGAAGCCGCCTGAAAAAAAGGGTCCGGGACTTGTTTTGAGCTTCAGGCGTACGGCATTTTGGCGTGGAGATGTGAACCATCTCCATAGAGGGCAATGTAAAATCACCCCTCCAGCGTATTAGGGGCTGCTGCGGCGTCGGGCTTCAAGCGTTAAAACGCCTAGGTGTGAATGCAGCCTTATATTTACCTTCCCTGCACTCCCCCAATAATGACTTTATTGGAAGCCTGTTATGAGAAAAATATGTAGGCTGCAGGTGACATCTCCTGTGGAGCTTCAATATTTCTGAGTCACTGAATTTAAAGTATAGAGGATTTTCTACATACTGTCATCATGTCACGCACCTGATCAGACACCAAATTGGTGAAGATGGCCCTTTTTTGCTCTCAAGTCCAAGTGAGTCTTGTAGTGTCAATGGGAAGCAAAAGGGGAACAGAGGGGCATGTATTAACATATATATGATTAGATTTTTTTTTTATGCATTCAGTGGAATATAACTTGGTTATAGCCTCTTGCCATCCCTGTACATCATAGATAAGACTAGGAGAGGGATAAGCAGCACAAGTAGTCAACTCATTATGCTTTGGTGTTCTAACAAGGAGCATGTTGAAGCAGGAGAGAGCAGAATGGCAGACACATGAGTCAGTCATCTGTTTTGCTGGGCAAAACCTGTTAGTGTAAATGAAAATGCAAGTGTCGGCCCATCCATTAGGGGCGCCTGGGCGCTGCCCCCTCTATCAATGGCCGTAACATCCTAATTAATGCTCTATGATCCCTGGCTGCTACTCACTATTCATGCGTCTGGCCCCCTTCAGGATGCCGGGCGCATGAATTACAGCAGCACGGGTGTTTTTTTGAAGCACCTGATTAGAGCTATAGGCTTCAAAATGGGGTGGGCTCAGGACGCAGAGTATTGCGCCCTGAGCCCACCCAGGTGTTACAACAACCAATGAATATTCGCTGTTGCAACACTGATCCTCCTCCCGGCCTATTGGGAAGTGGGTCTGATACCCATCACCCGATTCGCTGAAAAAACAGGTGATCCAATTGGCCGCCTAGGAGGAGGGGAGGAGACGCACAGCGGAAGTGAGAAGGAGAAGACACAGAAGCTGCTGTCTGATGCGCGCCGCTGATGTCCGCCGATGCCCAATCCCTGCTGCTGCCCGATCCCGCCACTGCCCGATGCCCACCGCAGCCTGATGTCCAATCCCTGCCACTGCCTGATCCCCGCCACTGCATCACACATCCCAGCAGGGATGTAAAATCATTCAGTGAGGTGAATTCTTTTTGATCCCATGTATGCCGTAACTTTTCCAGTTCTCATTTACTTGGCAGATATTTGTGGTGTGTTCCTGGGTGGTATCCTGATCTGTGTCGGGTAATTGAGAACTGGCAGAGTTATGGCATATCTTCACAAGTGCAGGGGATGTGACATATCTGCACATGCACAGTATCTTGCCCCATGCGTGCGCTGACATGCCGCAGATTTCTACCAGTTTCCAATAACCTATGAAGTGGATGTGCATGTGCGGGGAGGAAGCAGATAAGAACATGAGCAGAATTTTGAAGATGGCAGCGCAAAAGCAGAGTGATGGAAGGAGACTGAAAAGATGACAACGTTGGACTCCATGCAGGGCTGCTGTTAGAAATCACTAATACAGCCTACCTGACTGAGAACATAGATTGATCATTCCCTTTCTCTGTAACCTCAGCTTCACAGATGAATGAAAAGGAAGCACTCTGAGGCTGCATTCACACCTGAACGTTTTGTCGCCTGAAGCGCGACGCTCAAATACGCTAGAGGGGAAAAAATACATTAGTCCCTATGGAGATGGTTCACATCTGCACGCCAATAGCCAAACGCCTGAAGCTCAAACAAGTTCCGGACCCTTTTTTGTCGCGCGTTTCGGGCGGTTTGGGCGTATTTGAGCGTTTCCATTTCCCATAGAAAGTAATGGAAACGCTCGATTCAAGCGACTAGCGCGAAAACGAGCGTTTGCTACGGGCGTTTCGTCGCTTTAATCAATAGAACTTTTCATCCAGGCAGAAGATAAAAAAAATTCTACCAACATAGCAACAAGTGATGAAAAGATGAAAATTTTTCCTACTGGCTAAAATAAAAAACGTTGAAGTACAAAAACGTCGGACAACGCTGTATGCAAACGGGCAAATAAGCATGAATACGCACGACAAAAACGCTGGGAAAAAACGCAGGAAAAAACGACCGACGCTCAGGTGTGAATGCAGCCTGAGGCTTCCTGCTCATTCACAAACTGAAGCATAGTAAACAACGTTTATTATGCTTCAGTGACGAATGGACACATGAGTGATTGGTACCCATCAAGGGAAGGGGCTTCTCTCAAACCTGAAACATCGACCTGTGTAGCTGCAGCAGCTAACGTCAGGAGAGGAGAGGGAAGCCAGAAGCACTGCAGGGGAAAGGGGCACACAGGGGGCCCGGGACAGCAGATGGAAGCGGCACACGTGTTAGAACCAACCCTCCCGGCAGTGCAGCCAGAGAAAGAGGAAGAGAAGCTGGCAGGGGGAGGCAGGATATTGGTGTCTGTAATAAGACAATACAGCAAGCCCTACTGCTCAGCAGGTGCAGGGGGCTGCTGGCCCCCTTTTTGAATGGATGGGGCCCGGGCCTAGTACAGGAGGGCTGACTGTACTGCCTTATCAGAGGCCCTGACTCCATGAACTAGCAAGAATATAACTTTATACAGGGACATATAATAGAGAGATATGGCCAGATTCATAAAGATTTACGATGGCGTATCAGTAGATACGCCGTCGTAACTCAGAATCTGCGCCGTCATATCTTTAAGCGTATGCTCAAAGTGAGATACGCTTAAATGTTGCTAAGATACGACCGGCGTAAGTCTCCTACGCCGTCGTATCTTAGCTGCCTATTTACGCTGGTCGCTAGGGGCGTGTACGTTGATTTACGCCTAGAATATGTAAATCAGCGAGATACGCCTATTCACAAACGTACGCCCGGCCGTTGCAGTAAAGATACGCCGTTTACGTAAGGCGTTTTCAGGCGTAAAAATAAAGCAACAAAAAGATGGCGCAGCCAATGTTAAGTATGGACGTCATTTGTGTAACTCGTCCGTGATCTATGTGACATATCTGCACATGCACAGTATCTTGCCCCATGCGTGCGCTGACATGCCGCAGATCTCTGCCAGTTTCCAATAACCTATGAAGTGGATGTGCATGTGCGGGGAGGAAGCATTCACGTCGAAACCAATGAGTCTTAGCGGCGTAATTTGGAGCATGCGCACTGGGATACGTCCACAGACGGAGCATGCGCCGTTAGTAAAAAACGTCATTTACGTGGGGTCACACTTAATTTAACTACTTGAGATCCGCGCTACAGCCGAATGACGGCTCTAGCGCGAATCTAAATTGTCAACAAGCCGTCAATTGACGGCTTGTCACTAGCTGTTTCCCGGCGCGCGCTCCAGAGCGCGCTGCGGGGAAACACTGTGTTGCCCGTGTCCCTTGGACACAGCCAATCACAGATCGCCGCGAACGGCCAATCAGAGTGGCCGTTTGCGATGTGATCTGTGCGGCCAATGAGAGATGATCTCATAGATCATCTCTCATTGCCGTTTTACATAGAGACAGCGTTCTGTCTCTGGAGAGCAGGAGACGGATCTGTGTCTCTTGTACATAGAGACACAGATCGGTCACCTCCCCAGTCACCCCCCCTCCACCTACAGTTAGAACACTATGCAGGGAATACATTTAACCCCTTCCTCACCCCCTAGTGTTAACCCCTTCAATGCCAGTCACATTTATACTGTAATTAGTGCATATTTATAGCACCAATCGCAGTATAAATGTGAATGACGCCAAAAATGTGTCAAAAGTGTCCGATGTGTCCGCCATAACGTCGCAGTCACAATAAAAATCGCAGATCGCCGCCATTTCTAGTAAAAAAATAAATAATAAAAAATAATAATTCTGTCCCCTATTTTGTAGGCACTATAAATTTTGCGCAAACCAGACGCTTATTGCGATTTTTTTTTTTTTTTTTACCAAAAATATGTAGAAGAATACGCATCGCCCTAAACTGAGAAAAAAAAACGTTTTTTTTTTTTAATTGGGATATTTATTACAGCAACAAGTAAAAAATATTGTATTTTTTTCAAAATTGTCGCTCTTTTTTGTTTATAGCGCAAAAAATAAAAACCGCAGAGGTGATCAAATACCACCAAAAGAAAGCTCTACTTGTGGGGAAAAAAGGACGTCAATTTTGTTTGGGAGCCACGTCGCACGACCGCGCAATTGTCAGTTAAAGCGACGCAGTGCCGGAAGCTGAAATATCACCTGGGCAGGAGGGGGGTATAAGTGCCCAGTAAGCAAGTGGTTAAATAAAACACGCCCACATCAAACACATTTGAATTTGGCGGGCTTACGCCGGCCCATTTACGCTACGCCGCCATAACTTAGGGAGCAATTGCTTTGTGAATACAGCACGTGCCTCTCTAATTTATGGCGGCGTAGCGTATCTGTATACGCTACGCCCGCACAAATCTACGCCACTCTACGTGAATCTACCCAATAGTATTTACTTTTACATAGATACAGTGAACTCCTTATTTAGGCCAGCAGCCTTTTGAAGCTTTTGTTATGACCTGTCCTGTAAAACTCTCATTAGGTTCTGAAATCGTTATGTCTTGAAAACTGCCTGAAAAAATATAAGAAAAAAGGAAAATCTACCAATTACTTTTAATGCACTTTTCTTCCATAAGCCTCAAAGCAAGGCTTGGCGGCTGTCTGTGCTAAGAGCAAGGACTATTTATTTGTCCTCATTCGCCTTCCCGAAGTATAGCTTTGAATGCATCACATATTGTGATTCCATGAATAAGCTGAATATACAACATACATTTCAAAGGCGCTGGTCTTAAAGAGTTTAAAATTTGTCCATGGTAATTCCCTGACTTCAGTTCTTTTAAGTCACTGACCTGTTACTCTATGGGGATGCAGCGACTGTACGAACATAGCCGCCGGTCCTAATTTGATAGGAGGGTGGGAACGCGGCATGCATTTAGGGCCGCTTATCCAAACCTACATACCCGTCAAATTAGGACCTGCGGCTATGTCTATACAGCCACTGTGTCTCAATAGTGCAACATAGGCTGCCTGCATACAGCTGCAGGCAGCTCCAGGTGCATCAACAGACTTCTCATTCATGCTGGATGGGCCATAGCGCCAATTTGAATGAGCCCCTATTTTTTTTTTAATGTTTTTTCTTTTATTAACACAATTTTCAAAAGGGCCAGACTAGACAAACTTCAAGTAATCGTCCTTACAGTATGTATAAAACTAGACCTGTGCAATTTGTTTAGTTCCAAATATTTTTTAACAAATTTAGACAAATTCGTTAATTTCGGAAACATCCGAATTTCTGAATTCTCGAATTTTTACAAATGTTCGGAAATTCGAAAATGTAAACATTCGGAAATGAGAAAATCCGAATATTTTTAAATTCGGAAATTCAAAAATCCAAAAATAAGAATGAAAATTCAAAAATTCTGAAACCCAAGTTAAAGTGGAGGTCTGCCCAAAAAAATAAATCATTAAAAGGCAGCAGCTACACATACCGCAGCTGCTGGCTTATAATAATAGGACACTTACCTGTCCTGAAATCCAGCGATGTCGGCATCGCAGCTGATGTTTCCATCAGCTGTCGGGTCCATGCCGCCGCCATTGCGGGTAAGGGAACCTGGAAGTGTAGCCTTACGGCTTCATGCCGGGAAACTTACTGCACATGCTTGAGGCCCCACTCCTCTCTTCTACTGGCTTGGCGACAGGGGGAGGGGGAGGGAGCCCGTCGGTGATGTCATGGGCCGCAGAGCAGACTCCCGGAAGTGGAAACATGATACCTATCCCCCCCCCCCCCGAATATTATAGATATTGGAATTTCCTTTTAAATTTGTCTGTTAGTGAACTTAACATATACGAATGTATCCAAAGTTCCGAATTGTCCATAATTACGAATGCTGTATCTAAACGAATGGAACATAACAATTACATTTTTTTACATTTACTGTATATAGCTGGTTGGGCATAAAAAAAAATGGCATGGGCCCCCCCAAAATCCATACCAGACCCTTATCTGAGCGGCCTGGCAGATCAGGAAAGGAAGGGGATTAGCGAGCACCCCCCTGTCCTGAACCATAGCAGACCGCATGCCCTCAACCACCCGAAAGCACCTTGTCATCATGTTGATGGGGACAAGGGCCTCTTACTGACAACCCTGGCCAGTGGTTGTCGGGGTCTGCAGGCAGCCCGAGACCCAGTTGTCCTGTCCACACTGACACTCAAATGCTTGCCCTAGCTGGCTGCCTCTGCTGCGTGCTGCACTGGTTGCTAGAATCACCTGCCACGTGGCATCTAGCAACCAGTGACTTCAGAGGATGCGGCCGCCCCAGCATTCAGAGTGTGCTGCCTCCGTGCCTAGTAAACTAGCTCCACCCACATCTTCTATGTTCTTCAGACAGCGTGGCTCAGAGCCAGAGGGAGGGGAGCGGAGCACATCTTAAAAGAGCTGCCTGAGCCTGCCTGTGAGTGACTAAGCTGAGCAGCTGTCTACCTGCACTGCACCAGCATAGTACCCGCCAGCTGCCACTGCCTGACACTGTGTCTGTTCTGCAGGCTCGGAATTGACCCTCGGCCTCACCCTGTAAGTAAGTTGTGCCATAAAACGCAGCCACTGTGCCCATAAAATGCAGCTACTGTGCCCATAAAAAGCAGCCACTGTGCCATCGAACGCAGCCACTGTGCCCATAAAACACAGAGACTGCGGCCATAAAACGCAGTCACTGCGGCCATAAAACGCAGCCACTGTGCCATCAAATGCAGTCACCGTGCCCATCAAACGCAGCCACCGTACCCATCAAACGCAGCCACTGTGCCATCAAATGCAGCTACTGAGCCATCAAATGTAGCCACTGTGCCCATCAAATGCTGCAACTGTGCCAATCAAATGCTGCCACTGTGCCCATCAAATAGTGCCACATCAAATGCTATAACTGTGCCTATCAAATAGTGCCACTGTAACTCCCCCTCGCCTGCTCACTGTCTGCCCGGCACTTACCCTGTCTCTGTGTCCCAGGTAATGGCGGCAAGCGGTGGGACCTTGCAGCGGGTCAGACAGCGGCTCATGTGTCCTTTCGTGCATCTCCTCCCCTTCTCCCGATAGGCCTCCAATCATAATTTCAGCCAATCAGGTGACGAGTAACAGACCCACGCACCTGATTGGCTGAGAGGCGGTTCAGTGTTAAGAAAGCAAATATTAATACGCTTTTCTAACACACCTACTGTAGGTGAACTGCGAGCGCTATGCTTTGCGTCCACAGTTCACCCTTTTTTAAGCCTATTAGAGCCTATCAGGTGCTTCAAAAACACCCCGGCCACTGAAATTAAGGTGCCGGCATCCAAAAAGGGGCCAGACGCCTGAATAGGGGTTGGCTACAGCGGCCATGGACAGATACATGCATTGCATTATACACAGAAGGGATCGGCACCCATGTGCCCTTAATGGATGCACCGCCACTGAGGAGCGTTGTATACATCGCTCCTAAAGCTCCCCTGTCATTGAAATCAATGGGCAGCGCCGCCGAAGCGGGAAGGAGTTAGTAAGATGACCACGCCCATGTGGGGGCGCCAGAAATATTTCTGCACCCAGGCACCGGTGACCCTAGGATCGGCCCTAATTGCATCTTTATGTTCTGTGTACAGTGGGAGGCCAGATATAGTAAATGCAGGCTCCTGGGTTTAGCCTGGGTTCACACTGATGCCAATTTACAGCGGTTTTGATGTCTTTAGGACCACACAGATTTGCAGGTCATGTAAAAAGCATAGTATTCCATGGCTTTGGTTCACATCTATGCGTTGTGAATTTGGTGCGAGAAAAAAAAAAGTAGCACAACTGCAGGCTCTGAGTGCCTGTCTGGCAATCTTCAGGTTTATATTGGTTATTTTTGCATTTCTTCTCTAGTATGTAAAATGGTAATTAAAACCTGCAGGCTGGTATTACCAATTACAATTATCTTACATGTTTATTTAGAATTAACTAATCATCTTGACAATGTAACAAGTTGTTTAAGACAAGACAACAATAGCATTACTAATTGCAATTTTTTATTTCAAATAAGCCATCATCTTGACAAGATAACAAGTTGTTTATGAAAAGGTGACAGTGATATTAGAATTCATTTTTTTAAAGAGCAATATAGATTATCCATCCATGTGAGTCATCAGGGTGATGATATGACCATGTATATACAGGCCTTTTATCTTTTTTTATTAGGCCTGTAATTAGTGATGAGCGGAATACGCCATATTCGATTTCGCGATATTTCGCGAATATTTAGAAGAATATTCGTGAATATTCGTTAACCACTTCCCGCCCGGTCAATGACAATTTTACGGCCGGGAAGTGGTTACAAATGTGTGACTGGCCGTTTAGGAACGGCTTTTTGATTAATGCCCTGCGCGTGTCCGCAGGTGCGCGCATCGCGGCGATCGGGGACGGCGTGTGTCCCTCGAACACAGCGCTTCCCCGATCACGGTAAACAGCCAATTTCATTGGCTGTTTTCCACGTGATCGGCTGTGTCAAAGACACAGCTGATCACATGTCATAACAGATTCGGCGGCGCGCTCCGTGCGCGCCGCCAGAGGCTTGCAGAGCGGGGATCATTTTAGGCGCGTGTCCCTTGGACACAGCGCTTCCCCGATCAGGGTAAACAGCCAATGAAATTGGCTGTTTACCACGTGACCGGCTGTGTCCAATCACAGCCGGTCACAAGTGTAAACAAACCAGGCAGTTACTATCTGATCCCTGCTCTCTCCTCACACACCGATTTGTGAGGAGAGAGCAGGGATCAGTAAGTGAGATCAGTGTAGTCTGTCTGTATATACACTGTATACAACACACCCACCCTACCCCCCCCCACCAATAAAGAGGACCTGTCACACAGCCTTCAGTACATTAGGTGTGATCAGATGTGATCAATTTTCAGTGATTGGCACCATAGTTTGTAGACTCTATAACTTTCACAAAGACCAAATAATATACACTAATTTGGGTTATTTTTACAAAAGATATGTAGCAGTATTAATTTTGGCACAAATTTATGAAGAAAAATCACTTATTTGCAAAATTTCACAATATAAACTAAAAAAAAGTGCGTTTTTTTTCAAATTTTCGCTATTTTTTTGCTTATAGCGCAAAAAATAAAAAACCCAGTGGCGATTAAATACCACCAAAAGAAAGCTCTATTTGTGAGAATAAAAGGATACAAATTTGGTTTGGATACAGTGTAGCATGACTGAATAATTGTCATTCAAAGTGTGAGAGCTCTGAAAGTTGAAAATTGGTCTGGGCGGGAAGGTGCATAAGTGCCTAGTATGGAAGTGGTTAATATCGAATATTCGTGATATTTTATATAAAAAAATAAAAAATTGCGAAATTTTGCCAATGCGAAATTTCGCCAATGCGAAATTTCGCATTTTTTTTTTTTTTATAAAATATCACGAATATTCGATATTTACAAATTTTCGCTATATTTTATAAAAAAAAAAAAAAAATGCGAAATTTCGCTAGTGCGAATGCAAAATTGATTGCGAAATTGTTTGCGAAATTTGAAAAAATACGAATATTCGAAATAGAGAATATTCGCTTTATTTTATAAAAAAAAAAAAAATAGCGAAATTTCGCATATGCGAAAATATTATATATTTTATAAAAAAAAAATTGCGAATATTCGCCGCGATATTCGAGTTATTCGCGAATACTCGAATATGCAATATTCGTAGCGAATATTCACAATGCGAATAATCGTGAGCAACACTACCTGTAATGCAGAAAACACTCTTTTCCTTATTTATTTCATTTTCAGACTTTCATGAGACACAAGCTGTATTCAGTATGAATAGTAAAGTGGTTTAACAATCTGCCATCTATTTATAAACTGCTTATATGTGTCATAAAAGGGGTCTTAATACAGCAGAACCGTGGATTACGAGCATAATCCGTTCCAGGAGAATGCTCGTAATCCAAAGTACTCGCATATCAAAGCGAGTTTCCCCATTGAAGTCGCTGGAAAGCCTTGGAAACGGCCAAAAAGGCCCGAGGACACTTTGGCTGACCTCGGCAAACCTCGGAAAGACTTTGTTCCCGAGATTTGCATAGGTCAGCCGTGCTGTCCTCTGGCCTTTCCATGCATTTCTGAACAGCGCCGATTGGCTGCGATCGGCTACGTTCGACTCTGCTCAGCTCCGGCGCCACCCCACCTCAGGCCAAACGCGGTACTGCACACTGCTTTGGCCTGAATCATGCTCGTTTTGTGAGACAACACTCGCTAACCGAGTTACGATTTTTAAAAATACAGTGCTCGTATTGCGAAACGCTCGTTAACCGCGTTACTCGCAATCCAAGGTTCCACTGTATTGTGTTTGCTGGCTGCTGCTATAAGGCTTCTCAATCATCACACGGCAATTGACAGCTTGACCAGTTCTCCTCTAGAGCATGTTTATGATTTTTTTTCCGCAAACATATGCACAGACATTTAACCAATTCAATACTGGATACTTTCACCCCCCCCCCACTTAGGTCAATTTTTAGCCTTCAGCACTGTCACACTTTAACCACTTGCCGACCACCAAGCGTACATATACAGCGACAGGTCGGCTCTATTGCGCGAAAAATCACGTACCTGAAATCGCCGGGTCTGTACTACTCTGGTGACCAGGGTTTTTTTTTTTTCTTACTTATTATGTTCGCTTATGCAGTGAATTTCATTGCTATAAACAAGCATTTTACTAAATAAAATTGTTTTTTTCAGTTTGTTTTGTCGTGATTACCTGTGATCCCTCCTGACAGGTCAAACCACATGGCAATTTGCAGCCTATTGCCTACAATCGTACCGCTCCAATCGGTCTGACGCCAACTTTGTGGCGCCACCAATTTGAAAAGCTAATTCCTGCACTACAATGTCACAGATGTCTTTCCAGTCGCACTGAAATTGTGCGATTTCAGATGAAGTCGCATGATTTCAAAGTCACGTTCAATGTGAACAAGGGTTGATTGACCAGAGCTAATCGCATGGTATAGAAGGACTGTGATTGGCCCTATCTGTACCATGTGATCACTGTCACAGCTAGCAACACAATTGTACAAAACGGATGGAATGAGAGCAACCATCCATTATTTACAATTTTGACTGGTCACAGAGATCACATGGTACCGGCAGTGAGCCGATACACTGATCAGTCATCAGTGACAGATTGACCTGCAACTCCGCGGTTTGTGTACCAGGTGCGATCCAGGAGAACGTTATCAGTGCATTTTTATAGCACTTTTCGCTGTGAAAATGACAATGGTCCCAAAAATGTGTCAACATTTGTTGCAGTCATGAAAAAAATCACTGATCGCCGCCATTCGTAGTAAAAAAAATAAAAATTATTAATAAAAATGCCATAAAACTATTTTTACCAAAAATATGTAGAAGAATACGTATCGGCCTAAACTGAGGAAAAAAAATACTTTATTTTTTATACCTTTTTTGGGGATATTTATTATAGCAAAAAGTAAAAAATATTGATTTTTGTTCAAAATTGACACTCTATTTTTGTTTATAGTGCAAAAATAAAAAACGCAGAGGTGATCAAATACCACCAAAAGAAAGCTCTATTTGTGGGAAAAACACGCCAATTTTGTTTGGGAGCCACGTCGCACGACCGCGCAATTGTCAGTTAAAGCGATGCAGTGCCGAATTGCAAAAAGGGGCAAGGTCCTTAACCTGCATAATGGTCCGGGTCTTAAGTGGTTAAATTAAAAAAAATGCATACAAACACTATTTGAACTTTAATTTGTTTGTAGAAAAAGAAAGATGCAAAAGCAACAACAGGTGACAGGGTCTCTTTGAATGGTAATGGCAACAAATGAAATACTTCGGTGTGCATCAAATTCACCCATTTATTTTAATCGTGTTTCCTATAATACCCTGTGGAATAAGAAAAGACTGCAGGCTTGCCAGATAAATCACATTTTAGAACTATTTCAAAGTAAGGAAATTTAAATACAAAAATATTTGAAAATGCATAATGAAAACCACTTCCTGGCAAATGATGCCGCCAATAGTGGTGGTAGTTGAAGTGTAACTCCTAAATGAGAGCTCCGGGTGAAGCACAACAGTAACTACAACAGTAACTAATAAACAGGCCATAAGAAGAGCTGCATTTGTATTCTGTGTTAGGCTGAAGAGCTAACGATCCATATCAGCCTGCAGCCTTTTATAACTGCAGAGAGCTGCTTGTGACGTACACATGGTGTATGTGTGCCCAGGGCCTGCCACTCATTGCAAACTGTCATTTGTGCCAGGAGGGGGAAAGTGGGAGGCGATAGAGATTCCTTCTTCAATATAACAGATATCATATAACACACAATTGCTATCCCCAGCCATATCATTGCTACACAAGTCATTGTTACTGTAAATGGTGTGCAGGGGCGGACTGACAACTCCTGGAGCCCCCGGGCAATAGAAGATTTTGGGGCCCCCGGGCTTACAGATGGCCACCACGCCAGGAGGCAGTGCAGAGGCGGGGCAGGTAAAATCTCTGGATTTTCACATCAAAAGCATGTCAGTGGCATGGGGCCCTCGGACAGTGCCCGAGTGATTTAATGGTCAGTCCGCCCCCTGATGGTGTGCTATGAAAATTCCACTCTACATTTCAATCTGTACCTGCTGTGAAAGCCAAAAGCTACAACGGTTGCTTCCTTGCAGTTCGGCAATCCCGATCAAAGCTACACTCACCGGCCACTATTAGGTACACCTTGCTAGTACCGGGTTGGACCCCCTTTTGGCTTCAGAACTGCCTTGGTGGCAAAGATTTAACAAGGTGTTGGAAAGATGCCTCAGAGATTTTGGTCCATATTGACATGATAACATCAGGCAGTTGCTGCAGATTTGTCGGCTGAACATCCATGATGCCACCGCATCCCAAAGGTGCTCTATTGGATTGAGATCTGATGACTGTGGAGACCATTGTAGTACAGTGACCCAGAGGCGTATCTAGTGAAAATGGCTCCTATGGCAAGCACTGAAACTGCGCCCCTGTCTAAACATTTGAAACCCATCTTTCAGATAACCTTAACAAAAAAAAAAAAACAGCTAACAAAACTAGTGATATTTATCATCCCTTGTGATATCTTGGGTAGTGACATATCCTCTTTATGGAGAAATCTGGGGTTTATTAGACCCCTGATCCCTCCTATGCCCTCAAAGGCCGGGTAAATGCAGAATCAATACTGGAAGTGATGAAATCTTCATCACTTAACCTCCCTGGCGGTATGATTATGTCTGGAATTTTGTACCAAAAGCAGTACAATTTTTTGCATGGACATTTGGCGTTTTATACGGTAGGCAGGGCATTTTTTCAGAGGGAACTTGGGGGAACTCAGTTTCACCACCTTTGGCTCAGACACTTTGGTGCCTGCTCACCACAATCACTTGTAAACACATAAGTCTGCTTTCTGCGTTTACAAGTGACAGCTCTGCACTCTGGGCCAGATTCTTAAAAAATTGCGTATCTGGCGGCGTAGCGTATCGTACCGCATTTACGCTACGCCTACGCCAATTACTGGAGCAAGTGCCGTATTCTCAAAGCACTTGCTCCGTAATTTTCGGCGGCGTAGCGTGAATGCGGCATCGTAAGGCCGCGTAATTCAAATAGTGAGGGAGGGGGCGTGCTGTATTTAAATTAAGCACGCCCCCGCGTCAAACGAACTGCGCATGCGCCGGCCGGGAAAAAAGCCCAGTGCGCATGCTCCAGCTCACGTCGGAAAGCGTAGTTGAAACCGATGTCAAAACGACGTGATCATCACTTACGCAATTCCCTATTCGCAAACGACTTAGTAAAACGACGTAACCGATGGAAAAAGACGACGCTGATCCAACGCCATACTTAACATGGCAACGACGGAACTTCATATAGCAGGGGTAACCTTACGCGTACGCAACCTACGTAAACTACGTCGCCGCGTCGCAAAAACGTTTGAGAATCGGCGTATCGGCTCATTTGCATATTTGGCAGTCAAATCGACGTAAACGCCACCTAGCGGCCGTCGTAGTATTGCATTTAGGATCCGACGGTGTAAATGACTTACACAAGTCGGATCCAAGCTTATAACCGGCGTATCATGTTTTCATAATAGAAAACAATGATAAGCCGGAGGGAAATTCGAATTACCCCGGTGTATGTGTACATACACCGGCGTAATTAATTTGAGAATCTGGCCCTCTGTGTTTAACCCCCCTGAACTCTGCACTCTGTATGTAATGCAATCCTGGTATTTAACCACTTCAGCCCCGGAAGGATTTACCCCTTTCCTGACCAGAGCACTTTTTGTGATTTGGCACTGCGTCGCTTTAACTGACAATTGCGCGGTCGTGCGATGTGGCTCCCAAACAAAATTGGCGTCCTTTTTTTCCCACAAATAGAGCTTTCTTTTGGTGGTATTTGATCATTTCTGCGGTTTTTATTTTTTGCGCTATAAACAAAAATAAAGCGACTATTTTGAAAAAAATGCAATATTTTTTACATTTTGCTATAATAAATATCCCCAAAAAACATCTAAAAAAATTTTTTTCTTTCCTCAGTTTAGGCCGATACGTATTCTTCTACATATTTTTCGTAAAAAAAAAAAACGCAATTAGCGTTTATTGATTGCTTTGCGCAAAATTTATAGCGTTTACAAAAAAGGGGGTAGTTTTATGGCATTTTTATAAAAAAAATGTTTTTACTAGTAATGGCGGCGATCAGCGTTTTTTTTCAGCACCGAGACATTATGGCGGACACATCGGACAATTTTGACACATTTTTGGGACCATTGGCATTTTTATAGCGATCAATGCTATAAAAATGCATTGGATTACTATAAAAATGCCATTGGCAATGAAGGGGTTAACACTAGGGGGCAGGGAAGGGGTTAAGTGTGTTCCTGGTGTGTTCTAACTGTATGAGGGGGGTGGCCTCACTAGGGGAAATCACTGATCTTCTGTTCATGCATTGTATAAACAGGAGATCAGCGTTTCCCCCGCTGACAGGAGCGAGAGCTTTGTGTTTACACACATAGCTCCCGTTCTCCGCTCTGTAACGAACAAGCGCGCGCCCCCTAGCGGCCGAAAAAGATAGGACGTAGAGCTACGTGCTCTCGCCCCGCAGTGCCACCGTCCCGCCGTATAACTGCGGTGGGCGGTCGGCAAGCAGTTAATGCCCCTTTAAGACTCTTCTACTGTTTGTGAAATCTGAACGGGGTCGTGGTTAAGTTCCTGCACCTATTTTCTGAGAAAAAAAGCTCTGACTGTAGGCCTGTAATTCTTAGAAATAACTCATCTAAATCTGTCCAAACAAGAGTCTAGTAGACATCTCTGGTATGATAAAGTTTGAAAAACAAAATCACAAAATTATAATATAATAAATAACTATAAATAACTATAACAAATAATAATGTAATTATATTAAAAATTATTCAATAATGTAATCAAATCAAAATCACTGAAATTCGCTCAGTTGCAGAATTGTCGCTGTCATTATTTTTATTGTTTGATGACGAATTTCCCCACAAATCGTTATCGCTCAATTCTGCAAGTGATTCTAATTTATTATCGTTTTTTTTTAGCTGCTCTAAAAGCACTTTTGAAGTAAAGGGACACTTTTTGGTTGCTATGGATAATCTACAGTTTGCAGGCAGAAAGAACAGTTTTTAATTTTACGTCTTAACGTCGCAGGGAACGGAGCTCTGCGGCACTGTGAATCGAGCGAGGAGACGCAGCGGAGGAACCCGCACACACAGCGGGGACACATCGAGGGGTGTTAGTGTGCTGATATTTATCTCTTTTGAGTGCTTTCAGCAGAGGATTGATAGAGAGGGCAGATTTGTTTTTTTATTATACAAGCAATACAGTATTGGCTCTGAGTGATTTCAATATTATTGATCCGCAATTGGATAGATTATCTTTAATTATCCCTAAGATCTGTAAAACCCACTGCTGGTAAAACTATTTTTGCTTCCGTACTGTCTGAGCTGGGTCTATGGCACGTGTGGCAGGAGAGGCATACTACTGCTAAATGATATTCTTGCTACTCAGCATCTCATAGATTTGGGTATAGGGAATGTGGTGCTTTTGCAGCATGTATTGGACTAGAGATGCAAGCCCCGCCTTCTGTCTAATCATAATAAGTGAAGAGAGGTGAATTGTCAGAAGGAAAAAAAAGAGAAAGCTCCCATTAAAAGATTTTTAGTTCAACTTTTTTGGACTATATTTTACCATTTCCCTAAAAAATATTCCTCAGTTCACTGAATAGTGCACTAAGACAAAACTGATCTTTATAAAAAACATTTATTAAATTATTTGAATAAAATCAATACATAACACTGTATTACATCTAGAGGTAGACCAATATGGATTTTTCTCTGGTCGAGGCCGATATTGGATATTTAGAAATTGGGGCGGCTGATGGCCGATATATAATGCCGATTTTTGTGGCCGATATTTTAGGCCAATAAAAAAAAAAAGAACCTCACCCACTCCACTCCTTCCTGCTTACTCCTGTCACTTTATAACACACTTGATGTCCTCAGTACAGATGGCACTGGCAGGTGGCACTGGTTTGGAACTGAGAGGTGGCACTATTGGCACTAGCAGGTGGAACTGGTTTGGAACTGACAGATGGCACTGATATGGAACTGACAGGTGGCACTGGCAGGTGGCACGGGCTGGCACTGGTTGGCATTGGCAGGTGGCACTGGTTTGGAACTGACAGATGGCACTTGCAGGTGGCACTGATTGGCACTAGCAGGTGGCACTAGTTTGGGACAGATGGCACTGGCAGGTGGCACTGATTGGCAATGGCACTGGCAATTGGAACTGGTTGGCACTGGCAGGTGGCACTGATTGGCGTGGCACTGGTAGGCAGTGGCGGGTGACACTGGTTGGCAGTGGCGGGTGACACTGGCTGGCAGTGGTTGACACTGGCGGGTGACACTGGTTGGCACTGGCGGGTGGCACTGACAGATGGCACTGATTGGCACTGGCTGGTGGCACTGATTGGCGGTGGCACTGGCAGGTTTCAGACTAAGTCGAATGTAACTAACTGTGTGAAACTAACAGAGGAGAGAGAGGAGCTGTCAGCTCGATGTCGGGGGTGGGCGGGACCCAACAGTTAAATTACACCAGCCAATGATTGGGCTGCTTTAGAAAGGGGGCGGGCCACATACACAAAGCGGCCCGTCCAGACACCATCCCATTGGCTGGTGTAATGATCACAGAATTTGTTTCTCATATGTTCTTATGCTCCAGCACCGTCTGGTAAGAGTCATTTCAACATGTGTGGTTTTATATCCCCCTGCTTACTATACGAGTGGTGGTGTTGGTGGCAGATGGATAGGATTGGCTTTCATTTGCTGAGACCTTCCTTTATACTCTGATCACTGATATATATATATTGTGGTTTTAAATATCACACAGGGAATCCATGAAACAGATGGGCTGGCAGTGATTTTCTTTACCATTAGGCCTCGTACACACGCTAGGTTAACCAGAGGACAATGGTCTGATGGACCGTTTTCATCTGTCAAAACGATCGTGTGTGGGCCCCATAGGTTATTTAACCATTGGTTAAAAAAAAGGCAACTTGCTTTAAATTTAACCGATGGATTCCTAACCGCTAGGTCAAAACCGATCGTTAGTAGGCACGACAATCGGTTAAAAATCCATGCATGCTCAGAATCAAGTTGACGCATGCTCGGAAGCATTGAACTTCATTTTTTTCAGCCTGTCGTTGTGTTTTACGTCACCGCGTTCTAACACGATCGTTTTTTTAACTGATGGTGTGTAGGCACATCAGACCATCAGTCAGCTTCATCAGTTAACCAATGACAACGGTCCTTCAGACCGTCGTCATCGGATGGACTGATCGTGTGTACGTGGCTTTAGAGCAGGGGTCTCCAAACCCCGGCCCGCAGGCCACATCCGGCCCGCTTGTGTGTTTTATCTGGCCCGCCCGCCCGCAGCTGGCAGGTCCTGCAATCAAAGCCGCACACCCGCCCGTGCTGTCACGCCGTGCTTTTTGATTGGCTGCTGGGATCGCCAAAGTCCCGGCAACCTGTGACGTCACAGGTGCGGCACCTCCCCTCTTCCCGCCCGCTGTTTGAAATTACGATCCTTCCACGTGTGTAGCAGCGGGCGGGAGTCGGGACTCAGGAGTTGCAGAGAGCTGCGGAAGAAGAAAAGAAGAAGAGCAGAAGCCGGCTACAGCGGAGGCAAGTGTTGCACAACGCTGATAGGGATATTGCTGTGCTGTGCTGCTCTGCTGGGGACACATACTGATGGGGATATTGCTGTGCTGCTCTGCTCTGCTGGGGAAACATACTGATGGGGACATTGCTGTTCTGCTCTGCTCTGCTGGGGAAACATACTGATGGGGACATTGCTGTGCTGCTCTGTTTTGCTGGGGACACATACTAATGGGGACATTGCTGTGCTGCTCTGCTCTGCTGGGGACACATACTGATGGGGACATTGCTGTGGTGCTGGGGACACTGCTGATCGGGACATTGCTGTGCTGCTGGGGACACTGCTCATAGGGACAATGCTGTGCTGCTGGGGACACTGCTGATGGGGACATTGCTGTGCTGCTGGGGACACTGCTAATGGGGACATTGCTGTTCTGATGGGGACACCGCTGATGAGGACACGGGTGTCCCCATCAATGGTGTACCCATCAGCACAGCAATGTCCTCATCCGAGGTGTCCTCATCAACCATGATGGAGACACTGTTAATGGGGACACTGCTGATGGGGACATTTATGTTCTGATAGGGACACTGCTGATTGGCACACTGCTGATGGGGACATGGGTGTCCACATCAATGGTGTCCCCATCAGGACAGCAATGTCCCCATCAGCAGCAACACCATCACCGGTGTCCCCATCATCGGTGTCCCCATCAGCACAGCAATGTCCCCATCAGCAATGATGGGGAATCTGCTGATGGGTACACAGCTGACGGGGACATTGCTGTGCTGATGGGGACATTGCTGTGCTGATGGGAAGTTGCGCTGGACACTGCTGTGCTGGGGACATTGCTGTGCTGATGGGGACATTTCTGTTTTGATGGGGACACTGCTGATGGGGACACGGGTGTAGCCATCAATGGTGTCCCCATCAGCGGTGATCCCATCAGCGGTGTCCCCATCAGAGGCGTCCCCATCAGCGCTGATGGGGACGGTGCTGTGCTGATGGGGACATTGCTGTTCTGATGGGACATTGCTGGGGACACCCTGATGGGGACATGGGTGTCCACATCAATGGTGTCCCCATCAGGACAGCAATGTCCCCATCAGCAGCATACCCATCATCGGTGTCTCCATCAGCGGTGACCCCATCATCGGTGTCTCCATTAGCGGTGACCCCATCAGCACAGCAATGTCCCCATCAGAGGTTTCCCCATCACCGCTGATGGGGACACCGCTGTGCTAATGGGGACACTGCTGATGGGGACACCGCTGATGGTGATGCCTCTGATGGGGACATTGCTGTCATTGCATCCCATCATCGGTGTCCCCATCAGCAGAGCGATGTCCCCATCAGCAATGATGGGGACACTGCTGATGGGGACATGGGTGTCCACATCAATGGTGTCCCCATCAGGACAGCAATGTCCCCATCAGCAGCAACACCATCACCGGTGTCCCCATCATCGGTGTCCCCATCAGCACAGCAATGTCCCCATCAGCAATGATGGGGAATCTGCTGATGGGTACACAGCTGACGGGGACATTGCTGTGCTGATGGGGACATTGCTGTGCTGATGGGAAGTTGCGCTGGACATGGCTGTGCTGGGGACATTGCTGTGCTGATGGGGACATTTCTGTTTTGATGGGGACACTGCTGATGGGGACACGGGTGTAGCCATCAATGGTGTCCCCATCAGCGGTGATCCCATCAGCGGTGTCCCCATCAGAGGCGTCCCCATCAGCGCTGATGGGGACGGTGCTGTGCTGATGGGGACATTGCTGTTCTGATGGGACATTGCTGGGGACACCCTGATGGGGACATGGGTGTCCACATCAATGGTGTCCCCATCAGGACAGCAATGTCCCCATCAGCAGCATACCCATCATCGGTGTCTCCATCAGCGGTGACCCCATCATCGGTGTCTCCATTAGCGGTGACCCCATCAGCACAGCAATGTCCCCATCAGAGGTTTCCCCATCACCGCTGATGGGGACACCGCTGTGCTAATGGGGACACTGCTGATGGGGACACCGCTGATGGTGATGCCTCTGATGGGGACATTGCTGTCATTGCATCCCATCATCGGTGTCCCCATCAGCACAGCGATGTCCCCATCAGCAATGATGGGGACACTGCTGATGGGTACATCGCTGACAGGGACATTGCTGTGCTGATGGGAAGTTTCGGTGGACACTGCTGTGCTGGGGACATTTCTGTGCTGATGGGGACATTTCTGTTCTGATGGGTACATTTCTGGGTACACTGCTGATGGGGACACAGGTGTCCCCATCAATGGTGTCCCCATCAGCGGTGATCCCATCAGCGGTGTCCCCATCAGAGGCGTCCCCATCAGCGCTGATGGGGACAGTGCTGTGCTGATGTGGACATTGCTGTTCCGATGGGCAGACTGCTGGGGACACCGCTGATGGGGACACGGGTATCCCCATCAGCGGTGACCCCATCATCGGTTTCCACATCAGCACAGCAATGTCCCCATCAGCGGCGTCCCCATCAGCGATGATGGGGACGCTGCTAATGGGGACACTGCTGATGTGAACATTGCTGTGCTGATGGGGACATTGCTGGGGACACCGCTGATTGGCACACTGCTGCTTGGGACAAGGGTGTCCCCATCAGCACAGCAATGTCCCCATCAGCGCTGATGGGAACACCGCTGAGCACAGCAATGTCCCCATCAGCACAGCAATGTCCCCAACAGCAGCGGCCCCATCAGTGGTGTTCCCATTAGCGATGATGGGGACACTGCTGATGGAGACTCCGCTGATGGGGACATTACTTTTCTGATGGGGATATTGCTTTTCTGATGGGGACATTGCTGTGCTGATGGGGACATGGCTGTTTTGATGGGGACATGGCTGTTTTGATGGGGACATCAATGGTGTCCCCATCAGCACAGTGGCGTTCCCATCAGATTTTTTCCCCCGGCCCCCGAATACTTGTAAAATCTACAATGTGGCCCTCCTGTTGAAAAGTTTGGAGACCCCTGCTTTAGAGTACGCTGGCAGGGCTGTCCCAGGAGAAGCAAGGCGCGCCAGGATGACGTCATTTGTGGAATCACAATTTAGCCGTTCTCTGTATCGATGCAGAATAATTTAAGGCTGCATTGTGATTCATCGATTCCACAATTATTTTCGACACCCCTAATTCACACCCAAGTCCCCAATCACATCAAATTCCCCCTGATAACAACAGACACTCCCATCACATTAGAGGTAAAAAAAAAAAACTGATTGTGAAAATCCTGCATTTTGTAAATACACTCACATGTGCAAATGCGTCTAAATACAATTAAATTGTGTCTGACCGCATGTACAGTCTGCAGGCCCAGCTGGACACATACAGACACAATATGGATTTAAACGCATTTCTGCAAGTGCACCAAAAGTCCTGCATGCTGCATCTTTGATGTGCTTTCAGAAAATGTACCTGATAGAAGGCCTATGGGAAACTGTGGGTTATCCACACAAAAACCATGGGTAAACCTGCCCTGCTGCCAAACCACAGTTCAGCAGTGTGGAATTGGCCTTTAACACAATGGGCCAGATTCAGGTAGCTTAGCGTATGTTTAGGCGGGCGTAGCATATCGAATATCTGCTACCCGCCGCAACTTAGAGAGGCAAGTGCTGTATTCTCAAAGCACTTGCTCCGTAAGTTGCGGCGGCGTAGCGTAAATTGGCCGGCGTAAGCCCGCCTAATTTAAAGTAGGAAGGAGGTGGGCGTCCTCTATTTAAATTTTGCGTGACCCCATGTAAATGAATAGCCAGTCAAACTGGGCATGCGTGCGCATGGTCAGAATCAAGTCGCATAAACTCCCTAAGATACGTCGGCCTAAATGCCTACGACATGAACGTAACTTACGCAGAGCCCTATTCACGTAGTACTACGTAAACGGCGTACACAACGTAAAATTTGACGGCGTCGTTCCCTGGCCCATGCCCTTGCATTAGCTGCGCCTGCTATAGCAGGGGTAACTTTACGCCGGACGTAAGCCTTACGCAAATCGCGTATATGAAGTGGCCGGGCGCATCTATGTTCGTGAATCGGCGTATCTTAATCATTTGCATATTTATAATGGGAACGCCGAATGCGTCCAGCGTAACTATGCGCCCATGATACGCCGGCGTAGGCAAGTTACGTCGGACGGCTGAAGCCATGTTTGTCGCTTTGTGAATCGGCACAAAGATGCGACGGAGCACATTTGAAATTACGGTGGCGTATCTGGAGATACGCCGGCGTACATGTTTGCTGAATCTGGCCCAATGGGTTGTTTTACCTATACTTTAATAAACATTTTACAAAGTTGCACAGTTTTTTATTATCTAATGGGGCCCCTTGAGTGCATAGGCTATTTTCTGGAAAAGCCTTTAGGTTTAGTTCCACTTTAAAAATAAGAAATCTATATAATAGAGTCAATTTTGTTATAACTGTTCTTTTAGAGACGACCAGGCTAGCAATTACAGTATTAAAGCACTATGAATAATTCAGTTAGTACTCCAAGATGATCCAACTGACGTATATTCTTTTCATCTGGTGGACAAAATAAAAAAAATCTCATATGTATAGTTTGAGATAACATGCATGGCTGCCTAATAGCCCCCGGGGGAGATATACGTTTTACAAAGTTCTCTGGTAGCATACTGTACCTGTTTTTCTATGTTAAACAAATCATAAAATCCCAATTTTCTGTCCATTGGAAGCCATTTTTATCACATTCTATTTTCAAGCTAGGCATTGTGTGTACATAGGTTTGTCAGCATCACCAAACTCTGGAACACAACACTCAGGTTATAGGGGACACGAAACATCAATATTCCTGGCCAAAATTTCTTGCGTCTATCTCTAGCTCTCAGTGTAGAATTATTTTACACATTTTTGGTAAAAAAAAAAAAAAAATCGCAATAGGCTTATATTGATTGGTTTGTGCAAAAATTATTGGCCCGGATTCACAAAGCATTTACCCCGACGTATCTCCAGATACGCCGCGTAAGTACAATAATGCGCCGTCGTATCTGTGCACCGAACCCACAAACTTAGATACGCCTAAAAACAGACTTCATCCCACCGACGTAACTTGCCTACGCCGGCGTAGAGTGGGCGCATATTTACGCTGGACGCATGTGGTGCTCCCATTAATTTTCTATTCAAATATGCAAATGAGGGAGATACGCCGATTCACGAACGTACTTGCGCCCAGCGCATGATGTATGCGGTTTGCGTAAGTTTTACATTCGGCGTAAAGTTATTCCCCATAGATGAGGAGCAACCCATGTAAAGGTATGGACCAGGGAACACAAGCCTACGTATTTTACTTTGGGAATCTGTAAATATGGATCGAGGGTCTGGCTGGGCCTAGGTTACGTTCACGGCGTACACAGTGATCCGGCGTATCTTAGGCAGTTGTTCCGACGTGGTTGTGCGCATGCGCACGGGGATACGTCCATGTCCCGACACATGCGCAGTTAATTGTAAGAACTTGTCTGGCGCCCCCACCCATCATTTGCATGGGGTCACGCTTCATTAACATGGATCACGCCCACTTCCAGCCCACTTCCACCTACTTCCACTTACGCCGACTTACACCTATAAAATATACGCTACGTCAGCGCAGAGTTGGAAGCATTTGCTTTGTGAATTCCATGCTTGCCTCTCCGCGCTGCGCCGGCGTAGCGTAAAAGAGATACACTATGGCGGCATAAATATGCACCGATGTCTGTGAATCCGGGCCATTGTGTCTAAAAACTATGGGATAGATTTAGGGACTTTTATTTATTTTTATTGCTTTTACTGGTAACAGAATTTTAGCACGACTGCGACATTGACAAATCTAACCCCTAATGGCACTTTTTGGGAACCAGTGACATTATGCTATAAAAATGCACTGATCAATGTAAAAATGGCACTGGCAGGGAAGGTGTTAACACTAGGGTGCGATCAAGGGGTTAAGTGTGTTCCCTCAGCGTGTTCTAACCATAGGGGGGATGGGCTGCCAGAGACATGACAGAGATCGCTCTTCCCGATCACTGGGAACAGAAGATCTCCATGTCATCTGGCAGAAGGGGAAATCGCCTTGTTTACAGTTCCCCCGTTCTGCCTCTGTACACCACGATCGCAGGTCGACCCGTAGGCAAGTTTCCGCAGTGCGTGACAGACGCGCGCACCCGCTATCTCCTATGCAAAGACTGACATACACCTATGGCGGTTTGCGCAGGAGAGCCGACCTTCCGCGTATAATGATGGCTGATCGGCAAGCGGTTAAGGGGGCGCGCAAAATAATTGCATTTCCATGTTCTGTGTTCTGTGGGAGACCAGATATAGTAAATGCAGAGTCCTGAGTTTAGTAAAACTTTGTGGTGCCTCTGTTTAACACATGTTTTAGCTAACTAATCTTAAAATGCAACATATATGCAAATTGGATGCGTTTTTTTACATCATCCAATTTGCAAAACATGTGAATTTGACTGTGTCTCAATGGAGTTGGTTCACACATGTCCTGTGCATTTTATGGTTTGGTTCAGGTGCGAATTCAAGAAGAAATTTGCACCTGAACGGGTGAACAGAAACGCACCGGACTTCAGTCTGCAAACCGCAGCTGGACATGTGTGAACCCTGTCTGAAGCTTGCTAAAACAGCTTGCTTAGGGCTACAGTCCAGCTCTCCCATTAAGATTTGCATTTCTCACTCCCAAGATGGAGCTGAAGGATGCCTTAAAGACTTAGGCTGCGTACACACGGCTAAATAAATCCGATCAAATCGGTCTGAACGATCGTGTACACACGATCAAACCAAAATCCCCGCCGGCAGACATCACGGTGACGTGGCGGTGACCTTGACGCCGCCACGTCACCGCACCAGGAAGTAAAAAACTTCCACGCATGCGTCGAATCCATTCGACGCATGCGCAGGCAGATATGTCCGCTGGTTAGCGTACTAACCAGCAGACATGTCGGATGGACGGGTTCCCAGCAGACAGATTTTAAAGCATGCTTTAAAATTTGTCTGCTGGAAAAACCTGTCTGTCCGCCCGTACACACGATCAAATTTGTCTGCTGAAATGGTCCGTCGGACCGTTTCCAGCAGATAAATTTGATCGTGTGTACGGGGTTGTAAATCTTGAATAGGATGCATTAAGGTGAAAAAACTTCTGTCATGCAGCAGCCACCCCAGACCCACCGCTTTACTTACTCGAACCCATACTTTTTTGCCCCGGGGACAAGCACACTAGCTTTAGCCAGTGTCTTGTGTTCTGATTGGATAGATTGATAGCAGCGCAGCAATTGGCTCCCGCTGCTGTCAATCAAATACAATGACACAGGCGCCGGGGGGCAGGGCCGACTTCTGATGTCTGAGTCAATAGACGCAGCAGTAGGACATGGGAGTGCGCCAGCACTGGTGTCCTGAATGAGATTGCTTCATCAACAGGGCACTCGAGAAGAGGAGGAGCCCTGAGTACCGCTGACAGACCCCAGAGGAGGTTCGGGGCCACTCTTTGCAAAACCAACTGCACAAAGGAGGTAAGTATGATGACATGTTTGTTGTTTTTTTAAAAAAAACAAGGGTTTAGTAACCCTTTAACCCAGGGGTGGGCAACTTCGGCCCTCCAGCTATGGTGAAACTACAAGTCCCATGAGACATTGCAGGACCCTGACAATCACAGACATGACTCCTAAAAGCAGAGGCATGATGGGATTTGTAGTTTCATCACAGCTGGAGGGCCGAGGTTGCCCACCCCTGCTTTAACCACTTAAGGACCGCCTCCTGCACATATACGTCGGCAGAATATACGTCGTGCTGTGCTCGTACCCAGCCGTAGGTCGCGGGCGAGTGAACGAGGCGCGCTCCCGCGACCCTGTCCGAAACTCCGGGACTGGGACCGCGGGATCTAGGGACCCGATCGCCGCTGGAGTGTGGCGATCGGTCCCCGGAGCTGAAGAACGGGGAGAGCCTTGTGTAAACACGGCTTCCCCGTTCTTCACTGTGGTGGCGTCATCGATCGCGTGATCCCTTTTATAGGGAGACACAATCAATGACATCACACCTACAGTCACACCCCCCCTACAGTTGTAAACACATGTTCGGTCACACATAATGCCATCAGCGCCCCCTGTGGTTAACTCCCAAACTGCAACTGTCATTTCCACAGTAAACAATGCATTTTAGAGGTAAATATGTCTTTATTATTTTCAGTATAAAAAAAAATACAATACATATAAACATCAGGTGTCTATAGTATAGGATGGAACATGTTAATATATATTTTGTCTGAAATTCAGTATAATGAAAATTCTACATGAGTCTAACGAGTTTGTCTCCTATGTCGGTTGGTTAACAGTGTGTGACATGGAGAAACAAGGAGAACTGAGAAAACATAAAGTAGTAGAACTACTGCTGGTCATTATAAAAGAAAGAAGGAGAGAAAGCAAGGAAGAAGAGAGGAGAAGGAGGAAAAATATGGGTGGGGGAGGAGGGAAGGAAGAACTGTTTTTTGCTGTGAAAATTACAATGGTCCCAAAAATGTGTCAAAATTGTCCGAAGTAAAGAAAAGGGTAGGGGGTGGTGGCGCTGTCTGTAAATGGTAGTGGTATCCTGGTGCCTGATAGAGTAACAAGTATAACTACTAAAAATAAGCCCTAAGTACGGCAAAACCGTAGAGCAAGAATGTGTAATGAATCAAAAAATTCAATGTGATAAGCAGTCCTAGAAGTGAGTACTCATATGTACATAAAAATCACAAGCTGTGTGAAAAATGGACCATATAGTGACATGCATAGAACTCTATAACTAATGTTTGAAGTGCAGAGTGCCACAAAAACATACAAATAATAGGCTATATGTCATGATCCATGTCATGGCTTTGGTCACCTGCTGGTGGCACTTTTTCTCCCAGCAACAGGGGTGCAGTTCTGATGTCCACCAGCGGGTGTCTCCCATGGGATGGACTCCTCTCTAATTGGGATGAACTGCTACAGGTGTATATAAGCCCGCCCTGCACTACAATCCAGTGCTTCAGTATTTTTTCCTTGTCAGCCTGTTACCTGCCTGATCTGTTAGCTGGAGCCAACCTGTCCCTGATTTGATCCCTGCCCTGTGCTGGACTCTCCTGATTTGATCCCTGCCCTGTCCTGGACTCTGCTTCCCCTTGTTTCCTCACATCCCTGCTTGACCTGGTATATATGCTCCCACCTTGTATATATTTGTTGATTATTGGTTTGGGGTTTGCTGTGTTATGCTTGCTTGTCTTGGGGGTTTTACACGATTGTTTCACGTGTGCTTAACCTTTTATTAAACGTATATTTTGTCACTATCCTGGTGCCTATTGACTTTAGTGCAGCCCATTGACCTGTTGCCTAGTATCGGATGCCTGCGTAGGCATCCCCTGACACTATACCAATCCAAAACTAGCATATAGCCAACATAAAAGGTAGATAAAAAAGTTCCAATAAAATTAAATAAGTGAAGATGATCTAGTATGTGAGTCAATTGATGATTAATAATCCATAGACAAGTCCAATAAGCCAGCTTTGGAGGGACGGTTCCTGGGTGATCCTGGTCTGTATAGGAGGTCACAAATCAACAGCAGTGCTTTACTCAGTGAATCCGGTGCTCCCCCTCCTGGGTCCCGACTCACCAGAAACACTCACCCCTGCAGGGGTAAAGTGTGTGTATGTAAACCAGTGCTGGCTCCTCCAAACGGCTCTCCCGTCCCTAGGTCCTCTGGGTTAATCCTCTAGTTCAGGTATCAGGCTTCCTCCAATAATCCTAGGTCCTCCAAGCAGAGAAAAAAGCTTGCATAGCATAGTAGGTGATGTAAAAAATATAACAGTTTTATTGACACTACCACTATGCAGTGGGGTGCACAATGAACAAGATACAAAAATAAAGATAGACACTGGCCCGGAGGCTGGTAACAATAAAATGAGTAAAAATAAAATCACGCTGACAGCTAGTCAGCACTGAGCCCAACACAGCACTGTATGGACGGTCAGGCCAGCATGGGAACGGCGTGCGTTCCACTTGCGATCCAGGAAGTGCGTGTGTGAGTGTGCGTGTATCCGTGTATCAAAAGCGGATTGATATTCTTTACACTATATATCCCCTAGGGGATTATTTGTCAGGGGGGGCTGCAGTCTGGTCATTTATTAATTTCACCCCTCACTCCCTCACATTTCCCAAGCGCGGTTTCCCCCCCTATTTCTTAAAATTGTCCGAAGTGTCCGCCATAATGTCGCAGTCCTGAAAAAAATCGCTGTTCATCGCCATTAGTAGTAGAAAAAAATAATTAATAAAAATGCAATAAAACTATCCCCTATTTTGTAAACTCTATAAATTTTGCGCAAACGATAAACGCTTATTGCGTGTTTTTTTTACCAAAAATAGGTAGAAGAATACGTATAAACCTTAACTGAGGAAAAACATATGTTTTTATATATTTTTGGGGGATATTTATTTTATCAAAAAGTAAAAAATATTGTTTTTTTTTTTCAAAATTGTCGCTCTATTTTTGTTTATAGCGCAAAAAATAAAAACCGCAGAGGTGATCAAATACCACCAAAAGAAAGCTCTATTTGTGGGAAAAAAAGGACGCCAATTTTGTTTGGGAGCCACATCGAACGACCGCACAATTGTCAGTTAAAGCAAAACAGTGTCGAATCGCAAAAAGGGGCAAGGTCCTTTAGCTGCATTTTGGTCCGGGTCTTAAGTGGTTAAGGAAAGCTACTTGAAACTTGTATAATGCACTTTCAAGGGATTTTTTTTTTTTTTAACTAGATATTTGTGCATGTATATCCCCTGTGTCATTTGTTTGCCTTACCTTGTAAAGATGGGCTCACATGTTGTGACTGCAGTTTGTAGTGTCATGGCTGATCGATTCCCCTATTTGTTCAGATTGCTTGTCCCTATTTGCCAAACGGACAGACAGCTTCTTGTTCTGGGCCACACAGTATTTAATGCATGTCTCGCCATCACAAATGTAGACGTGCTAGCATGATGAAACACATTTCTTTCAGCATGAGCTCTGTTAATTTCTCTGCCTGTTTGTGTCTGTGTCAGATCTAATTGCTGTATATCTCTCACCTGCAGAGCACTAGAGAGGGACCCAGGGAATACAGAATGTGTAGGAAGTGTCAGGTCTCACACTACAGAAAGAGGGCATGCTTCATGTTTGAAACCTCCAACAAATATTTACTTTACCATAGTTTGTGTATACAGGGCAACAAACAACACCATGCAACTACATGATTAAAGTACCTTATGCAGGTGACAAACACAGGTTGCATGTAGTAAAGGTTTATATTTTCCTTTAAAATAAACCTGTTATTTTTCACTACTTATATTTCCTTTGCTCCTCACCTATTTCATTCAGCCACCAGCAGCAAGGAGAGAAAGCCTTGTCCACACCCAGGGCTGCCATCATGAATTTTTGGGCCCCTTACACAGCTACAGGCATGGCCCCCCTGGAGCAGAGAAGTGGGGGGGGGGCGCCGTGAATTGAGAAGGGGAGGCGCGAATCAAAAATCAGGGGGGCTGCCGCCGCAAATTAAGGTTGGGGGCTTTGCGTGCTGACAAACAAAACTGGGCCCCTTAGAGGTTGGGGGATTTAGGTGCTGATGAAAAAAAGGGGGATGCCATCCGGGCCCCTGGGGACCACCGGGCCCCTTACAGGTGAAGGAGGACTTTGGGTGCTGCCGAAAAAAAAACACAAAAATATATTTAAATAAAGAGATGCTAACGAAAAAATAAATAAAAAAGGGGGATGCCATCTGGGGTCCTGGAGACCACCAGGCCCCTTAGAGGTTGGGGTCTTTGGGTGCTGACGAAAAAAAAAGAAAGGGGGATGCCATCCGGGCCCCTTACAGGTGTACTGCCTGTAGCCCCCTGATGGCGGCCCTGTCCACATCACTGTAGTTGGAGTCAACATAGGCATAGTGCTGCCACTTAGGGAGAATATCCTATCACCAAGTACGAGCTCCATCCCATTGAGTGAGTTGCATTCTCTTCCACTCCTAGAAGTATCAGGTATTCCTTCATTCCTTTAGCATCGGCCATTGCATTTTTGTATTACCAATTTCGAACACTAATGAAAAATGTATCTGGTGCTCGTCATGTAAAAAGTGTACAAATCTCTTTATAACCAATTTGCCAAGCATTGCTTCATTTGCAAATCGTTTTGTATAAATATAAAAGAGCTAAACAAGTCAATTTCTCAAAAGCATAACTGGCCAAAATGGTGACATTGATACCATTGTAATCAACTCAGTGTAATGAAGATGTCTCTGTGGAATAATCAGAGATGTCCTTATTTTATGTTTTGGGCAGGAGGCGGCCATTGACTGTAAAAATAAATAAAAATAAAAAGAAGATATGTAGGTAAATCAGGTAACCTTGATGCCGTAGGCAGCAGCAGCTGTGCCAAGTGTACCAGAGATAATATCTAATATTAATACAATGCGCACTGCGGTCTGGTTGCAGATATTAATTTCCCTTTCAACGGTATACTCATAGAGAATAGCAACTTATAAATATATCTTTGTGAATTTTCTGGAATAATATAAGTACATGGATACGTCAGAGCGTAAAAAAAAGCATACACTCAATGATAGGGGAAATGTCTGCTAAGAAAACGTAGATATAATATACGAAACAGCACAAATGTACAGAAATTAAAAAAAAAAAATACAAAAATACAAAATTTAAAAAGCAATAAACACATTAGGAGATACCACCTTAAGTACGAAAATATAAAAATGTTCTGTGTTGAACTAAAATAAACTAAATATTATTACATATAGAGATGGATTTACTAAAGGCAAATAGACTGTGCACTTTGCAAGTGTAGTTGCTCCAGAGCTTGTTAACCACTTAAGACCCGGACCATTACGCAGGTAAAGTACCTGGCCAGTTTTTGTGATTCGGCACTGCGTCGCTTCAACTGACAATTGCGGAGTCGTGCGATGTGGCTCCCAAACAAAATTGGCGTCCTTTTTTCCCCACAAATAGAGCTTTATTTTGGTGGTATTTGATCACCTCTGCGGTTTTAATTTTTTGTGCTATATACAAAAATAGAGCGACAATTTTGAAAAAAAACAATATTTTTTACTTTTTGCTATAATAAATACCCCCAAAAAAAGATATAAAAAACTTTTTTTTTTCTTAGTTTAGGCCGATACGTATTCTACCTATTTTTGGTAAAAAAAATTGCAATAAGCGTTTATCGATTGGTTTTGTGCAAAATTTATAGCTTTTACAAAATAGGGAATAGTTTTATGGCATTTTTTTAATATTTTTTATTTTTATTAATATTTTTAAACCCATTCAGAAATGGACGCTTCTCACGTTGCCACTCTCTCATGCAGTGAAATGTGGTCAGGAGGAGGAACCAGTGAAAGCTGCAGGAGACCCAGGAAATCGACACTTCTGGAACTGTCGGATTTAGGGTTGCCACCTTTTCTTCAAGCCGAACCCGAGCAGGCACAGGGCACATTTTTTTTTTCCGTAGCATACATTATAAGATTATAAAAGACCTGGGACACCTTTGGCTGCCCCAAAGAGAGTGGTGATGTAGCGCGCTGCGGCAAACAATTGATGTGGCCAAACTGCTCTTGCTGACATAATGCCCCCCCCCCCTCCAGTGATGCCAAACCTGTCTCCAGCTCCGGAATGGCAACAGATTTTTGTGTCACTATCTCAGTTACTTGGGGAGCCACAGCCCAGTCTAAAAAATGTGTCCGGGTTTCAGACAGACTGAAACCCATACCCAAGATTCCAAACCCGAACTGTCCGGGTGAATCCTGAACAGGTGGCAACCCTAGTTGGATTTCCTAATGGAATTTACAATAGGGTAAAGCTACGTCTGGCCCTGGACCACTATTTGAGGATCCCATATAGTAATAATCTGGAACTGGAATTCAGGCATGATTAGATCCACTTGTCAGTGAACCGGTAAAAGAGTTTTTCGTTGCTCATTCTGGTCACGTAACAATGACTGAATGAAAGTTCACAGTGAATAAAACTTGTCTGTGTATATAACCCAGCTTTCCTTACTGTCAGATTGGCTTGTTTGTGAAAAGTATGAACACTTTATATTTTTTTTCAAGGAAACAGAAATAAGTTGTGACGCTTGCTGTAGAATATATTTACTGGTGGTGGTGGGACCAACAAACAGAAATATTTTTTTTCTTATCTTCGCCTGTTTTTTTCTCATGGGTAAAACCCATACAGCAGCAGCTGGTCCGCTCACCTACAAGCTCTTGAAAGAAAAAAAACAACGTAATCTCTAAGCTGCACAATCCTCTCTGGCAATACATTCATCAGAAAGATGTGACCAAACTGTAAAGTTGTATAAAAATGTCCCTTATTTATACTCCAATGCAGGCATGGGGCTCCTTTAACTCATTTTCCACAGTCCCCTGTGCTCTCAAAAGCCTGTGGGCACCTGGACATGCTCAGGGGATATAGGTTTCCCACCTCCAGAGGTTCATAAAGACACCACTTGATTAGGCAGAGGGGACTGGGCATGTGATCTGCCATCAGGTGTACAGTTCTCCACTGTTAGTCCTGGGCAGCTGAATGGAGAGCAACTGCAATCGCCTTTCAAGGAAGACCAGCCAATCCAGAGAGCACTGTGCACATTGTTTTCAGAGTACCATGCCTGAAATGGGGTGGTCTTATGCCTACAGCCTCTTGTCTGTGCTTCCAGGCCAGAGGCTCCTCCAGTCATTTGCCTGTAGAACCTATAAGCAGATGTTAGGATTCTTTTTAGAGAGTCCCTTCTCTGGATGAAGTTGTGGGTGAAGTCTGTACCCTTTTATAATCTAGTGTGGATGGAGACCAGTGGCAGAAGGCAGGACTGATCTTGGGGTCGCAGACGCCTGGGTGCAGAAGTATTTTTGGGGCCCCCACATGGGTGTGGTCATTTTACTAACTCCTCCTCATTACAAATGTTTCTATGGCAATGGGGCTAGGCACAGCCTCCGAGGGAGCTCAGCTCTCGATCAACAGTACCTAGGTGGGCAGGGCGATGGCGTATCCTCCCTTCGCTCGCTTCTCTCTATGCTCTCCTGTGCCGTGCGTGCTGGGCGACAGACAGAGTAAGCTCCCAGCTGCTGCATGTGACCCTCCGGCCCCCAGTGGGGGGAGGCACAAGCGGGGGCTCTCCCCTTGCAATGCCATTGTGTGTGACACAGACAAGGCCAAGGAGAGGAGGAGAGAGGGGAGCACTCTGGCACTTCGGCGCCCCCACCTCTGCGGCGCCTGGGTGTGGTGCCCACTGTGCACCTGCCCAGGATCAGCCCTGGCAGAAGGAGTATTGAAACAGGTTACCCCTGACATACACTATAAAGGTTTGAAGCCTGGAGAGGAGAGGACCTTCCGGGCCTAGCCCAGAGATACTCTAGGTGAGGACCTATTGTAGGGGGCTCATGGTGGAGAAAGTGGGAAGATACCTGGACTTTCTGAGTTTAATTTATTGCACTAATATGTTCTCTATGGCTGATCTGTAATGTGAAGATAAAGAAGCTGTTGTGCAACGTTTGGCATTTAGGTTATCAGTAAAATTGTTAAAAGGCTACTCGTCAATGGCGGTGCATCCATAAAGAGAGCAGGAGTGCTGCCCCCTCTGTCCTATCACCCCTCTATCACCATAGAACGATTCATGCATGCTGTCACCGCTAAAGGGACTTCCATCTTCACCCGGTCTTCTTTATGGATTTGCGGGCTTCAGGCATATGAATGGCTGAGCCAGGGATGACATCAATCGGCGTATGCGTGCGGGAGGCTGGGCCCTAACGTTAAGGCACGGGTATGCCATTCTTTCAGAGCGCATACGTCGGTGACACCAGCTGTATCTAAAGGAAATACTGTATCTCCTAAACGATGCAAATTTAGGAGATATTTACTGTACCTATAGGTACCTACAAGGTGCAGCAAAACCACCCACACCCCAAAAATGAAAAAAGTCCTGTCTCTGCTCCCTCCTCCTGGGCCCCTCTGTTGTAATGGAGCCCAAGGAAATGCAATTTAAGCTATGGTAAGCAAGTAAGAGTGGGGGTGGGCCTAGTAAAATCTATGTATTCATTTAGGCAGAAATAAACAATAAAGCTGCCCCGGGCCCCCCTGTTTAGCTGATGAGGCCTGGGCCCAGTACAACAGGACCAGTATCAGCAGCTCCACCACTGTGATTGGTCATCACAGTGACCATAAGGCACAGAGCCACTTCTAGTGGCTTTGTGCCTTCGGCCTAAACCCTTTGACAGTGGGCAGAGCAGCAGAATGCACACCAATGCTATCAAAAAGTATAGGAGTGCATTAATTCAGAACAGGAGGTACCCTAACTGGCCATTTTTTAACAATTTATTTACAATGACCAGTCTTGAAGAGGTTAAGGGAAGCCAACAAAAACAATAATAGGTTAATCAGATAGCACAGTCTAGTGTTTTTCAACCTTTTCTCAGTCAAGACACACTATAAGGACATAAGAGGTGATTTAGTCTTACAAAGCAAACACATCTATTCACATTGGTACTGACTATTATTCTGGTGTTTCTCCTCTCCCTCAGTTGTTCGCGCTCACTCAGCTAATGTGCCCCAGTGATGCCGGAGACAGAGGCAGGGGAGGGTCAAACGAGGATGCTGTGCAGGCATCTGACATTCTCCTTATCAACCGATGACATCATTGGTTGTTAGGACACTGGCAGCTGAAAGGTTGTATTGGTGACCAATTAAAACCCTTGGCTTTGTGTAGCTAAAAGGATAGGATTGATCTATCTGATGGCTTGCATACAATTTTTGGGCAATTTTAAGCCATTTTCCCCAGTTACCCCTGAAGAAACCCGACAGCACCCCATAGTGCCTAGGTGCCCTGGTTGAAAAAGGCTGGCATAGCCTGTGCCTAAAACACTATCTAGCATAAAGAGGGGAGCCAATGTTCAGAGATAATGGCCCAGATTCACATACATCTTCGCATTATTGGACCGGCGTAGCGCACCGCCTTTACGTTAGACTTGCGCAATTTTGCCGCGTAATCACCCTATTCTCGTAGCTTTTGTGCAGAAAATTGCGCATGCGTAACATTATTTCAGAGGCGTAAGGCGTAATACAAATTGGGAAGGACGTGGGCGGGTTACATTGAAATGAGCCGTGACCCCATGCAAATGAAGGGCCGGCTCGCGCATGCACGCTTGAAGGAGACCATGGTCAGCTCCGCTGTGCGCATGCTCACAACTCGGGAGCGGCGCAATCAGTGAAATTGGAAATGGACTAGGGCAACTTAGTGAACTACGCAAACAGCATAAATAGACAGACACAAACGCACTTGCATTGCAAAAGTACATCCCTTTGTCCCTTCCCATTTAACCAAGTGCTTTTGTCCTGTTGTTCGTTGCGTTGTGTTTTGTAGTTGTCAGATTAGTGTTCTGTGTGATCAAGTGTTTGTTAGTAGATCTTTGAAAGTGTTTTTTGATAAGTGTTTGAGAGACTGTTTGTTTGATATATTTCTGTTTGTTTGTTTTCTTGCTGATTTTTTGCTGTTTGTTTTTGTGACTGTTTTTTGCTGAGTGCTTGTGTGATTTTTTGGGTGTTAGTTTTCTCTTTGTGTGTGTTCTTGCTTGATTGTTTGTGCTTGTTTTTGTGACTGATTTTTGTTGACTGGGAGTGAGTTTTTTTGGAAGTATGACAGAGAGAAAGCGAAAACTCAATTTTACTGTGGGGGAAAAAAGAATTCTTGCCCGGGCCATTAGCGATTATGGGCGTTTCCTCCACGGCCCGGACAGTGCCAACACCACCCCGGCCAGGAGGAGGGAGATTTTGGACCTCATCACTGAACAGGTCAATTCAGCGGGGGAGGGGGAGACACGGACCCGGTCTGGGATTGACAAAAAAATTAATGACCTCCGGCGTCTGGTCAAACAGAAGCTGTCCAAAATGCATGCCCATGGCAGGGGCACAGGAGGGGGCCCACCATGCCGTATTAGGCTGACAGCGGAGGAGCGTGCGGTGGCCCTGACCTTTCATCGGCATGAAGTGGAGGGCCTGCCCGGCTTTGACTCAAGTCCGGAGCCCGTGGTGCCAGGTAAGTATTTTTTTTAATATCAAGTGTGTAGCATGTGTGGGGGAGGGGGTGAAAGGGAATATGTGGCAAGTGTGTGTATCCTCCAATCTGTGAATGTTTTGTGTCATCCACAGATGTGCAGGAGGGTGCCGGGCCATCTGGCCTGACCGCACCATCCCCAGGACAGCAGCCTAATGAGGCCCCCCCAACAAGGCCGGAGTCCGCGGAGGAGGTTCAAGAGGAGGAGGAGAATCATGAGGAGGAGGAGTCCATGTCAGGCACTGGACTTTTGGTTTTTGAGGACTCTTCCCCTCTGGCTGGCAGCAGGCAGCCCTCCCTAAGGGGGAGCCCCCCGCCCCTCCTCCCCCAACATGGCTCCCCTCCCAAGGGCCTCCCCATCTCCCCGGCCACAAGCATCAGCTGGAGGCAGGAAGTCGTCCCAGAACACCAGGGGGGTGGCCGATCTCCTGCCCGCCACTCTGAGAAGGGACCAGGCCCTTCAGACCCGCCATCTGGGACAGGTCAGCCAGACAATGGTGCGGATGGAGGAGAGCCTGTCCTCCATCAAGGATACGCTGGGGAACCTGGACTCCCACTCCCGGGCTTTCACAACCTGCCTAAACAACCTGCAGACTACATCAGCAGGCGTTGGGCAGGATGTGAGGGCCCTTACCCAGGCTATCCAGGCCAACACGGCAACACTTGGTGCTGCCCTGGACAGAATAGCCGTGGCCTTGGAGGGCAGGCTGCCAGGTGGGCAGAGATCAGGGGCTGCTCCTCCTTCCCCGGTTTTCCCCCTCCCCATGAGCCTCCACTGAGGAGCCGGGGCCGTGGCCGGGGGCGCCCCAGGCGTGGCTCACGTAAAGGGCAATAATTTTTTTTTTCCCCTTTTTTTTTTTGCTGGAAATTTTTTGATTTTGCTGGTCATTTTTTTTGTTGGGGTTGTGAATGCTGTTTGAATGTGGGGGTGACATTCCTGCCGGAAAAGGGGTGTCACCCTCAATTTTGGTGGAGAAGGGTTCCCCAGGACCAGGGAGAAGTGATCCCCAGGTCTGTGTGAATGGTGTATGAATGTACAGTGACATAATTGGAGCCTTGGCGTGGCGTTGCTGCTCACAAGTCCTGCATGGTGGACTGGTGCCAATCCAATTTGATGTGGATGTGGGGTGTGTGTGCTAGGGACCACAGTGGTGTGCATGCATGCATTCTCATTGTGCCATGATTAATGTATGTGTTTAACGTGCAAAGATGCCCAATGTGAGCTGTCTCCTGGCTGCTCTACCCTCAGAAGACGGAGTAGCCTCGGTTAGGGGGGGATTGTCTGGTTCAGGGGTCAGGTCATCACGTAGGTCAATCTGCAGGCCCTTTCTTACTGCGAAGTTGTGCAGCATGCAACATGCACCGATGATCTGGCACACAAAGTTTGGGGAATACAAGAGGGTACCCCCAGACTTATCCAGGCATCGGAAACGTGACTTCAGGAGGCCAAAGGTGCGCTCCACCACTGCTCGTGTTTGGGCATGTGCTTGATTGTATCTTTCCTCTCCTTCGGTTTGGGGGTTCCGGATAGGAGTCATGAGATGTGGTCCCAGTGGATATGCAGAGTCACCTGTAAGGGAAAAGACAGGAGGATGTTAGTCATGCATGTGCCCCTTGTGATGTGTGCATCATGGGAGGGGATAGTCATGTCTGCCACCCATGTCACTCACCAACCAGCCAGGTGTCCCCATACACGTTCTGATCGAATTCCATTCGGATGTGGCATTGATTGTATATGTAGCTGTCATGGCTGGACCCTGGGTGTTTGGCACGGACGTGCCATATGAGGCCTTGGGCATCGACTATCACCTGTACGTTGATGGAATGCCAATGCTTCCGATTGCGGTACATGTGCTCTGTCTCCTGGGGGGGCTGGAGTGCCACATGTGTGCAATCAATGGCCCCCACAGTGCGTGGGAATCTGGCAATTCTGTAGAAATCTGTCATTGCCTTCAGCCGCAGCTCCTCAGTGGTGGGTTTGATGATTTGGTTGGCCATGCGTCTGAGGATTGCAGGGACAACCTGGTGCACACATCTGCTCATGGAGGATTGTGACATCCCAGCCACCACTCCACTTGTACGCTGAAAAGAGCCACTGGCAAGGACATGGAGTGTTGCCATGACCTTGACCAGTGGCTGCACTGCATGTGAGTGGTGTGTTGGGCTGGTGATGTCCTCCTGCAAGGTTGTGGTTAATTCCAGGATGACATGAGGGGTGAATCTGAAGATGCGATACACCTCAGAATCACTCATGCCAAACAGGTCTATGCGGGTGCGGTATATCCTCTCCCGTGCCATCCTCCGTGCCCTCATCCTTCTTTGTTCATCTAAAGTCAGTAGTATAGCTATGCGTGACGATGCCCCTGGCATGTTGGCATACAGATTGTTGTGCAACACGCGTGACTGCTGAGCTCCTCACTAACAGTGTTGCTTTATCTAACAAGTAGACTTTTTTTCTCTTTTTAGACCAGCTTTTATATGCTCTAATTTTAGACAGGACATTTTGCTGTTGCGCACACTGCGTAGCCTGCGCTGCCCCAGCGTTCTTTTGTGGATGCCTGTAAGTCCCTCATTAGCATATTTGACTAGCAAATCAATGGTCTGTCTAGCGCAGTTTTGCGCGGATGGATGCGCCTGTCTAACGAAATTACGCCGGACCAAATAAAGTAGATTTCTTGCGTATCTCGCTTTGGGGATGCCGTGCATCGAAACGCACGCGCACATTTAGACTTGCGCACGCGCATCTCCTGTTGCGCAGGCGTAATCGCTCTATGAATCTGGGCCAATGTTTCTAAGCAGAAGACACAGCAACTTTAGTTCTGTACATGATTCTCTTCAGCTACAACTGATTACTAAATCAATTGATTTTCCAGAAAAACCTATTACATTAGTATTACTGAACACGGTGGACACCAAGCAAAATTAAACAGTGGCCTTTGGTGAATGGAGTCTTGGAGAGATTCATGTCATGTGCATGTTTGTCAGACATAGAAATGAATCTGGATTGATTGAAGTGAACAGCAGTTTGTTTAACAAGACAAGACGAGTAAACCTGGAAAGCAAAGTGCATTAACCCAATGGAATCTAAATGGTCGCAATAAGATATGTAGCGCCTGGCTATTTTCAGAGCTGGTGCCATGTTAAATTTAGGGGAAAGTTCAGAGAAATAGTTGGCTCTGAACCAGTTTGTTTAAATTTGATGTCTCTGCTCTAGCTTGGCTGTACTGTGGGCTATCCTTTTGTCCAGGGACTCCCATCACCCCAGGACGGCAGGTGGCAGCAGTGGGTTCAAGTGTGTGAGTATTACTCCTTAGCGGCCTGGCGGGGGTGGGCCACCTCGCGGTGCATGCTGGTGAGGGGTATTAAGAGGACAGACGCCATTCGCTCGAGCTTCTTCCTCGTGTGGCGCCCACAATTGGGGTAGCCAATCCACGACACCCCTGCATATGGCCCTCCTGGCCGGGGGTGCGTGGGTAGCAGTGTTCCTGGTTCCGGGACCACGTTGGCCCGGAGCAATTGATCTGCTGTGCGGGCCCAGTGATCACCTGGGTCCCCAATCTGGAGGGGGTCCCAAGCTGTCCATCCAATTGGAGGAAGCTGACTGATGAGGAGTCTGTCTGAAGGATACCAAGCACAAGGCTGGTGTTCCAGGAGAGGCCTGTCCATTCATCGGGGGACAACCTTGGTTCTGACAGGCTGGATGTTGGTCGTTTGTCAGTTGCTAATTTTGCAAAACTACCTGAAGGAGATCCGGGTGCTGAATCTACTGAGAGAGAATTCCGGACCATAATTGTCTCCAATCTTTTGGGAGGGTCTGTGGCAGAGACTTGATCACAAGGTCGAGTGACACTTTGGCTGCCAGGCTGGTGAGAGAGGCCTGTCCAGGTGCGCTATACCCACTGTGGCTGGAGTGGCGAAGTAAAGTATCGTTGGAAGCAGGACTGTTTCCCGTATTTAGTTACACCTGAATCTGCTGTTTCCCATTTGCTATCCCTTCACCCTTCTACTGTTTAATTGTTTTTACCCGGCTGGGTAATAAAAGCACAGAAAAGACATGTGGACATTCCCTGTACTACAGCTTTTATCAAGTACTAGATGGCAGAAATACAGAGGTAACATGCCACCCAAAACAAAACCTAGCAGTTCCTTCAGGGGTAGTGCTACAGATAATACACTTTGTACTGTTGGAGAAACAAAATAAAAAAGGGGAACCTACAAATTACGAGGTGTCAAAAAGAAATCTCTGGTTACCTACCCACTCACTTGAATAAAGTGGGGCTCTATGGCCAAAACACAATGGGCCAGATTCAGGTAGATCAGAGCATCTTTGCTCTGAAGTAACGCTTCTCATTTGCGTTACTCTGCCGAAATTTTAGGAGCAAGTGCTGTTATTCAGGAAGCACTTGCTCCTAAAGTTGCGGCAGCGCATCGCAAATGAGCCAGCGGAATTCAAATTGGGCAGGTACGGGGCGTGTAGTATTCTAACTATGCGCGATCCCGCGGCGAACGTACTGCGCATGCGTCGAGTGTCAATGCATCCCAGTGCGCATGCTCCAAATTCTGTCAGTGAACGTCAATAACGTCACATTCCCATTCATGAATGTTTTACGCAAGCGACGCGATTTGTTTTTTTTCCGACGCGATGACGACGCCTATACTTAACATAGGATACTCCACTAGGGGGCTGCTTTATCTATACGCCGCGTATCGCTTCCGGAAACGTCGTAAAGTCACTACGTCGCGCCCGAAAAAGATTGTGAATTGCCGATTCCCGCTCATTAACATATATTTTTTGAGCGTAAATCGGCGGGAACGCCCCCGGCGCCATTTTTAAGTTGAAGTAACGATGCGATGGCGAAATTCAATTACGCCGATCGCATCGGAACTCCAACCCGGCGTTTCTTGTTTTCTGGTTATAGAAAACAGAAACGCCGGCTTAAAGTGACAGGCTGGCGGATCACTGGATCCGCCAGCCTAACTCTTCATGAATCTGGCCCAATGCATATACAGAATAGGCAGACAGACAGAGCTGCCTTAACCTCCCTGGCGGTATGATTCTTTCTGATTTTAAGTGCTGAAAGCGGTACCATTATTTTGCATGGGAATTTGGCATTTTATATTGTAGGCCTGTAAATCCTAGGAATAAACTCACTTAATTTTGTCCAAACAAGAGTCTAGTAGACATCCCAGGTATGATACAGTTTGAAACACAAAATCATGAATTATAATATAATAAATAACTATAAATAATGATAACAAATAATAATATAATAATAATAAAAATGATTCAACATGTAATCAAATCATAAACACTGAAATTTGCTCAGTTGCAGAATTGTCGCTGTCATTAGATTTAGTGTTTTATGACGAATTCCCCCATAAATCGTTATTGCTCAATTCTGAAAGTGATTCCAATTTATTATCGCTGTTTTCTAGCTGGTATAAAAGCACTTTTGACAAAAAGGGACACTTTTTGGTTGCTATGGACAATCTACAGTTTCCAGGCAGAAAGAACAGTATTTTTTATATAAAAGTGCATGCAGGACACTGGGCAGACCAGTAGGGACAAAGGGGGGTGTGTAATTATTTTATACAGTACTGTAATCTGTAAGGGCCCATTCAGATTGATGCACTGCAGTAACAAAAGGCATGACTTTTGCCTCTGGAGTGTTTGAAGAGAATCCCACTGAGTACATCAAGGGCCAGATTCAGATACATTTGCGTATCTTTAGAGCGGTGTAGCGTATCTTCTTTACCATACGCCGCCACAACTTAGAGAGGCAAGTGCTGTATTCACAAAGCACTTGCTCCCTAAGTTACGGCGGTGTAGCGTAAATGGGCCAGCGTAAGCCCGCCTAATTTAAAGTAGGAAGGAGGTGGGCGTCATGTATTTAAATTAAGCACGAGCCCATGCTAATGAATGGCCGCTCGAACTGGGCATGCGCGCATGCTCATAATCACGTCGAAAAAACTCCCTAAGTGACGTCGGCGCGCAATGCCTACGACGTGTGAATGTAACCTACGCCCAGCCCTATTCCCGTACTACGTAAACGGCGTAAACGACGTCAAATTTGATGGCCTCGTTCCCTGGCCCATACCTTTGCATTAGCTGCGCCTCATATAGCAGGTGTACGCAAAGCGCGTATATGAAGCTAACGGGCGTATCTACGTTCGTGAATCGGCGTATCTCCCTCATTTACATATTTCTAATGAGAACGTCTAATGCGTCCAGCGTAACTATGCGCCCACGATACGCCGGCGTAGGCAAGTTACGTTGAACGGAGGAAGGATATTTTTCGGCGTATCTCGCTTTGAGAATCGGCGCAAAGATACGACGGCGCACATTTAAAATTACGGCTGTGTATCTGGAGATACGCCAATGTAAATGCTTTCTAAATCTGGCCCCAAGTCTCTGGAAAACATACTAATGCCAGGTATTACACACCCAAAGACTGAAAGGTCAGGACACTAACAAAGAATTTGTGGAAAGTAAGGTGCTGACATAAGCAAATTGAGGAGTGGGTCAGGACTGGCAAAACCTAGGCAATGTAGTCTCAGAATAAAGCAGGTCATTAACCGCTTCAGCCCCGCCCGCCGTCATATTACTGCGGGACTGTGGCTCTCCTGGGCGAGAGCCCATAGCTATACGTCCGCATTATAGTGGCCACTAGGGGGGGCGTGCGCGCGTCCGGGCACACGCGATCGCTCGTTACAGAGCGGGGAACGGGAGCTATGTGTGTAAACGCATAGCTCCCGGTCCTGTCAGCGAGGGAAACGCTGATCTTCTGTTCATCAGTGATTACCCCCCATACAGTTAGAACACACCCAGGAACATACTTAACCCCTTCCCCGCCCCCTAGTGTTAACCCCTTCACTGCCAATGGCATTTTTATAGTAATCCAATGCATTTTTATAGCATTGATCGCTAAAAAAATGCCAATGGTCCCAAAAATGTGTCAAGTGTCCGAAGTGCCCGCCATAATGTCGCAGTACTGAAACAAAATGCTGATCGCCGCCATTACTAGTAAAATGCCATAAAACGACACCCTATTTTGTAAACGCTATAACTTTTGCGCAAACCAATCAATAAACGCTTATTATGATTGTTTTTTACGAAAAATATGTAGAAGAATACGTATCGGCCTACACTGAGGAAAAAAAAAAAGTTATATATATTTTTGGGGGATATTTATTATAGCAAAAAGTAAAAAATATTGCATTTTTTTCAAAATTGTCGCTCTATTTTTGTTTATAGTGCAAAAAATAAAAACCGCAGAGATGATCAAATACCACCAAAAGAAAGCTCTATTTGTGGGAAAAAAAAGGACACCAATTTTGTTTGGGAGCCACGTCACACGACTGCGCAATTGTCAGTTAAAGCGACGCAGTGCCGAATCACAAAAAGTGCTCTGGTCATTGGGCAGCAATATGGTCCAGGGGTTAAGTGGTTAAAGGGTGGGCAACATGGTCCCAAATAACTATGCAGAAGTAAAGTCACAATACAAGCCAAGGTCAGCAATTAGCAGAGGTTCATCAAATTGGCAAGTCAAAATGCAGCAATACACAAGGTATAGGTCGGTGAGATTATGGGCCAGATTCTCAAAAGAGATACGACGGTGTATCTCAGATACACCGTCGTATCGCAGTTTTTTTCAATGGGTATCTATGCGAGTGATTCTTAGAATCACTTAAGCATAGATACACTAAAGATCTGACAGGTGTAAAGCAATTACACCATCGGATCTTAGATGTAATGACAACGCCTGCCGCTAGGTGGCCTTTACATTGTTTTCTCATTTGCCTATGCAAATGAGCCTAATACGCCGATTCCCGAACGTTTTTGCGTCGCGGCGACGTAGTTTACGTAAGTTGCGTACGCGTAAGGTTACCCCTGCTGTATGAGGGGTATGTTTCCGAAGTGCCGTCGTTGCCATGTTAAGTATGGTGTCGGGTCAGCGTCTTTTTCCATCGGTTACGTCGTTTTACTAAGTCGTTCGTGAATAGGGAATTGCGTAAGTGATGATCACGTCGTTTTGACGTCGATTTCAACGACGCTTTCCGACGTGAGCTGGAGCATGCGCACTGGGCTTTTTTCCCGGCCGGCGCATGCGCACTTCGTTTGACGCGGGGGCGCGCTTAATTTAAATACAGCACGCCCCCTCCTTCAGTATTTGAATTACGCGGCCTTACGACGCCGCATTTACTATACGCCGCCGAAAATTACGGAGCAAGTGCTTTGAGAATACGGCACTTGCTCCAGTAATTTGCGTAGACGTAGTGTAAATGTGATACGATACGGCGCCAGATATGCCATTTTTTTGAGAATCTGGCCCTATATGTGTACAGATACAGACCAGCACTGTCTCCAAGCAGGAATGAGCCATGAATAACATGATGGCACCAAATCATGGCAGTTCGCCTATGCAGATGTGATGCAAACAGATGAATCAAGCTCTTTTGTCTGTTTGCTGATGGTATCCCTGCATTGAAAGCCTGCGGTGATGCCCTTTTGAACAAATAAATGCCAATGTGGTCATGAGGAGTTTAACTTATCTATCTGTCTTTGCTAAACTTGCTTAATTCATATACTGTATATTTTCCTATAGAATATACTGTACCAGTGGCGTAACCAGAGTTATGGGCGCCCGGGGCAGAATTTTTTTTTCGCCCCCCCCCCCCCCTTGTATAATCATCCACTCTGGTTATAAGGATCTGTAATGTATCCCTCTCAGGGCTTTCAGCATGTAAGGGGTAAATTATTGCAGGATTAATCATTTAACCCCTTACTGTAAGGGATTAACAGACTGAGCCCCCCCCCCACAACCACAGATCCCCCATCATAGACTGAACCCCCCCCCCCCCACAATCACAGATCCCCCATCACAGACTGACCCCCCCACAATCACAGATCCCCCATCACAGACTGACCCCCTAAATAACAGACCCCCCACAATCACAGACCCCCTATTTAACAGACCTCAGACAGTAACCCCCACAATAGTGCAGACCTCAGACAGTAACCCCCACAATAGTGCAGACCTCAGACAGTAACCCCCACAATAGTGCAGACCTCAGACAGTAACCCCCACAATAGTGCAGACCTCAGACAGTAACCCCCACAATAGTGCAGACCTCAGACAGTAACCCCCACAATAGTGCAGACCTCAGACAGTAACCCCCACAATAGTGCAGACCTCAGACAGTAACCCCCACAATAGTGCAGACCTTAGACAGTAACCCCCACAATAGTGCAGACCTCAGACAGTAACCCCCACAATAGTGCAGACCTCAGACAGTAACCCCCACAATAGTGCAGACCTCAGACAGTAACCCCCACAATAGTGCAGACCTCAGACAGTAACCCCCACAATAGTGCAGACCTCAGACAGTAACCCCCACAATAGTGCAGACCTCAGACAGTAACCCCTATAATAGTGCAGACCTCAGACAGTAACCCCCAATAGTGCAGACCTCAGACAGTAACCCCCAATAGTGCAGACCTCAGACAGTAACCCCCAATAGTGCAGACCTCAGACATTAACCCCCAATAGTGCAGACCTCAGACAATAACCCCCAGTAGTGCAGACCTCAGACAGTAACCCCCACAATAGTGCAGACCTCAGACAGTAACCCCCACAATAGTGCAGACCTCAGACAGTAACCCCCACAATAGTGCAGACCTCAGACAGTAACCCCCATAATAGTGCAGACCTCAGACAGTAACCCCCATAATAGTGCAGACCTCAGACAGTAACCCCCATAATAGTGCAGACCTCAGACAGTAACCCCCATAATAGTGCAGACCTCAGACAGTAACCCCCATAATAGTGCAGACCTCAGACAGTAACCCCCAGTAGTGCAGACCTCAGACAGTAACCCCCAGTAGTGCAGACCTCAGACAGTAACCCCCAGTAGTGCAGACCTCAGACAGTAACCCCCAATAGTGCAGACCTCAGACAGTAACCCCCAATAGTGCAGACCTCAGACAGTAACCCCCAGTAGTGCAGACCTCAGACAGTAACCCCCAGTAGTGCAGACCTCAGACAGCGGCGTGTGTGGTTTCCCTCAAGCGCGGGCTCCTCCTCCTCTGTGGGTGTGAACAGAGAGGAGGGCAGCCGCCGGGTGTACCAAGATGGCCGCCGCTCCGGAGCTAGGCCGAAGCCGGGGACTTTCCTAGGCCGAGGTTCCGGAGCGCTCCGCGGAGCCGGTAAATGGATTCGCCCCCCCCCCCCATTTTTCGCCCGGTGCGACAGCCCCCCCTGCCCCCCCCCCCGCTACGCCAGTGTACTGTACAATCTAATAAGAAGAGCTTTAAGAAGATAATTTTCCCTTTAAGCATCTAGTAAGTTCATTGCTGACCAGAAGGGCACGTCTGTCATTCACAACAATTGTGTTCATTTTACCACTTAGTTATGCTCTGTTCATTTTACAGATCGAAGTCCTCAGGCGTTGTTAATTGATGTGTTAGCAAACATTTTGTTGCCTATTTTTAATTTGCTTGTCATAAAAAATCTGCCTCGCAGTCCCGTTTTCTAATATAACAGAGATGTTTTCAAGGATTTGCTTGGTTGGTTGCCTTCTACAAATGCATGCTAAAGCGTAACTTTTGTTGAGAAAAAAACATTCCCCTTATGGGTGATCTTTGCATATTGCAGGGATTTTAACAAATATATATATATATACAAACAAAAAAAACATTTATATATATATAAAACAGGGGGTTTGCCACATGGGGCCCTGGGGACATCTGAGCCCTTTAATAAATATATATATATATAAAAGAAATAAAATAATATCATTTTTTTTTTTTAAAAAGGGGGTTGACATCCGGGGGCCCTGGGGATCTCCATGCCCCTGGGGACCTCCAGACCTTTATTAATAATAATAATATATATATAAAAAATAAAAAATAAAAGAAATAAAAAGATTTTTAAAAAAAAGATTTTTTTTAATGAAAAAAGGGGGGTTGTCATCCGGGACCCTGGGGATCTCCATGCCCCTGGGGACCTCCAGACCCCTAAAGAAAAAAAATGGCCCTTTAATAAAAAAAATAAAATAAAAATATATTAAAAAAAAAAATTTTTTTTTAATAAAAAAAAAAGGGGGAGTTGCCATATGGGGCCTTGGGGGCCTCCGGGCCCCTGGGAACCTCCGGACCCCTAAAAAAAAAAGAACACCTCCAGGCTGCCATATTGCATTTTCAGAAAATTACAGAGCTTGAGATTAAAAAGAAAAGGTAATTTTTTTTATAACATTCAATTACAATATGACTTGTGTCGCAATTGTATACTCTATATCATTTTTGTCTTTATTTGCTATTTTTTTTTCTCCACGAAAGTGGAGTTACCCTTTAAAGAAACTACTGAGAATTAAAAGGACAGTAGTGTAAACTACAGAGTCTTCCATTTTGACCTGCTTATAAAAATGCAAATTGTCTGGCAAGCTTGCGCTTCGGTGCTGTAAAGATACTGACCCAGAACAAGTGCATAGATCAGGAAGGCCAAATTACATCAAAACCCCTGATATCTATACTTTTTGTATTAAAAGACTGCTGAATAAACGTTTTACACATCTGCATAGTTGCAGTGAAACTTGCCATATTCTGATTGGACAAGGTGAAGAGGCAGAGTGGTGATGTCAGCATTGCCACCTCATCCAATCAGAGAACACCTTGGATTCCTTTGAGAAAATGGAAAGTGTTTTCTAAGGCCCCTTTCACATAGGCTTTCCGATCAGATCTACCTGTCAGGTTTTTCAGGCAGACCTGATCGAGGCTGAGCTGTATACCCTGAGCTGTGAGGCTGAGCTGTATACCCTGAGCTGTGAGGCTGAGCTGTATACCCTGAGCTGTGAGGCTGAGGTCTATACTCCTGACACTGTAGGTGGAAGCAAGTGGGACAGGGGACTTCTTTAACCGCCAGTGTTTAAAAACTGACATACCTAAACATCAGCTTAAATAAAATCTTGGGCAGGTCATATAAACAGAAATTTTTGTCCTGTATTCCTTAAAATTGTGGACCACTAAATGTCTGTGGGAAAAAAAAACACTTGCACCCAGGGCTTTTTTTCTCAAACAATAGGTGCTGGAACTTGAACACGACCCCACAAAACCCCTCCCCTACAGACACCCTCCAAATCACATCAAATAGTGGGTGTGGTCAGTCAAATTTCACAAACAGTAGGAGGGTCTTAAAAGGGCATTAAATACCAGAATTGCATTACATATAGAGTGCAGAGCTGTCACTTGTAAATACAGAAATCAGACTTCTGTGTTTACAAGTGATTGTGGTGAGCAGGCACCAAATGGTCTAAGCCAGAGGTGGTGGAACTGAGTTCCACCAAGTTCCCCCTGAAAAAAAAACCTGCTTGCACCTATGTTCAAAGCTAAATGTATATACATTAATAACTTAAATACATGAACATGAAGAAATCTTTTGCCACATTGTGCCTGTTACAGGTATAGTAATGTAGCGCCAGGTTACCTCCAAGTACCGGTGCTATCGAAATTTAGAGGATAATCAGAGTGTAAATGACTCTGATTCTAATTTCAATGTTTGATTAGGGTCTCTGTTTCAGCTTGGCTGTGCTGTGGGCTCATTCTGTTGCACTGGGGTGTTGTTCCCACCCTGGTGCGGTAGGTGGCAGCAGTGGAGTTGAGGTTTGGGTGTCCTTCCCCAGCGGCCAATCAGGAGGGTTGCTGGGCATGCTGGGAGAGGGTACTTATGGAACAGACGCCATTGAGACAGGGTCTTCTTCCTGTGTGGCACCCACCTTCAGGGTGACCACATCACGGTGCCCCGGCGTTGTGGCCTATCTGACCGGGGCTCGCGTGCCATGCGATGTTCCTGGTTTCGGGGCCATGTTGGTCCGGAACATTTAAACATGATGGGGACTCAGTGGTCGACTGGGTTCCCACTTTTGAAAATCTCAAGCAGTGTAGCTGTTCGTGGGGAGTGCATCTGAGGAGCGCCAATGAGAGGCTTGCAGTCCAAAAGGATTCCGACGAACCACCGGGGATCAAGGTAGCCGAACACTGAAGGATTGACTCCTCTTTCAGTCGGTACCTGGGCAACGTTAAGAAGGAGATCCAGGCGTATCTTTACCTAGGAGGGTTACCTCTGTATCTGCAATCAGAGAGGGCCTGTGGCAGAGGCATTTCCCTGACGTTCATTCGGGAGGGTCTGTGACAGAGACTTTGTCCTGAAGAGGTTCGAGTGATACTTCGGCTGCTAGGTCAGTGAGAGAGGCTTATCCGGGTACGCTAAGCCCACTCAAGCAGGAGTGGTGTGGAAAGTGTTAGGCCTCATACACACGACCAGTTTCCTTGGCAGAATCCAGCAAGAAACTTGTTGGGAGACGTGTTTTGCCGAGGAAACCGGTCGTGTGTACATTTTTCGATGAGTAAACTGTCGAGAAACTCGACGAGCCAAAAAGAGAGCATGTTCTCTTTTTCCTCGACGGGAATAGAGAAAATTGGCTCGTCAAATTCCTCGACAGCCGAACAAGGAACTCGACGAGGAAAATGATGATGTGTTTCGCCCGACGAGTTCCTCGGTCGTGTGTATGAGGCCAAAGAGAGCATGTTCTCCTTTTCCTCGACAGGAATGGAGAAAATTGGCTCATCTAATTCCTCGACAGCCGATCAAGGAACTCGACAAGGAAAACAATGTGTTTCTAGTGTTGCTCACGAATATTCGTATTGCGAATATTCGGCTCGAATATGGCATATTCGAGTATTCGCGATATATTCCGAATTTCGCGGTGAATATTCGCTATTTCGAATATTCGTATTTTTTCTATTTTTTTTTAGAACAGATCACATCCTAGAGATACCCATCGACGTCTAAAAGCATTGCTGGTATGATTAGAGACCTTGGGCCGAGTAGCTGCAGCGTTAATTTTATATTGCCGAAAAATCGCAATGCGATTATTCGGCAATAGCGATATCGCGCGATTATTTTCGAGAAATTCGCAATATTGCTTTTAGCTAAAATAACACATATATTCGATTTCAGAGTGTTACTGTCGAAATTCCGCAATCAATTTCTCATTCGCATTTTTGCGAAATTACGATAAAATATCACGAATATTCTGAGCCAATCAGAGTGCTCCTTCCGCATTTGCCGAATATTCGCAATTATTTTGTATTGTAATATATCACAAATATTCTGAGCCAATTAGAGTGCTCCATTCCGCATTTCTCGAAATTTCGCAATTATTTGGTATTCTAAAATATCACGAATATTCTGAGCCAATCAGAGTGCTCCATTCCGCATTTCTCGAAAAATTTCGCATTCGCGATAGCGAAAATTCGCAATCATTTCATTTCCAAAAAATATCACGAATATTCGTATTTAGCGAATATATCTCGAATATTCGACTATATATTCGAGATATATCGCGAAATCGAATATGGCATATTCTGCTCAACACTATGTGTTTCGCCCAACGAGTTCCTCGGTCGTGTGTACGAGGCCTAACGCATGGGAGCAGGACTGCTCCAAATACGCCTAAATCTGCTGTTCTCCTTTCAACCTCTGTCTGTCCTTTTTATCACCGGTTCATCGTTTTGCCCCGCTGGGTAATAAAGAGCACATATAAAAAGACACTTCTTTGCGGACATTCCTTTACTACTGCTGTATGCATCATTCACTCCTAGACAGTCGGAAAGAGCCATGAGGTAAATGTGCCACCCAATCAAATTACCAGCAGCTCCTTCAGGGGCACCGCTACAGTAATAATATTAAGTATAATATAATAAGCTATGAAGGAACAAAAATAAGAACGTTTAAAGCCTTTTCTACTTATTCTGAACATAACAGCTCCTATTTCTTATATCCTCTAATGGAGCTTTTTGGACTTCAAAAGTGGCTCTGTCTGCAATTACAGGATACAAGCAAGTCTTCAAATGTCAAGCTTTTGCTGTCGCTTGCTGTAACATCTGCAGAAACAATAACTAGCTATTTTATAATGTGAGAAGCAGTAATATTTTTATTTTCTTAGACTATTTTAACCACTTAACGCCCGCCGCACATATATGTACGTCCACAGAATGGCACGTACAGGCAGATGGGCGTACTAGTACATCCCTGCCTTCAAGCGGGTCGGGGGTCTGATCGGGACCCCCCCCCCCCCCCGCTATATGCGGAGGTCGTTTTACCTGTGGGAGCGATCCGTGATGAGGGGACGGCTGTCAGTTTCTGTCCGTCCCCTCGCGATCGCTCCCAGCCAATCCGCTGAGCCTCCGCCCTGCACTTCCTCTGCCTGTGTAATGTAAACACTGGCAGAGGAAGTGATGTCACCTCTCCTCTTGGCGGTATTTTCGACCTGACGAGAGGAGAGAAGACATCACAAGTAAGTCGCACCAACACTACACTGACACCACACACATAGGCACATTAACCCCTTTAGATCACCCCCCAACCCCTATCACAGTTTTACTGATTGCAGTGATCATATATTTACTGATCACTACATTTAGTGTTAGTGTGACAGGCAGTTAGTGTTAGATCCAGGGTAGCCCCGTACCCCCCCCTAATAAAGGTTTAACCCCTTGATCACCATCCTAGTTAACCCTTTCACCCCCTATTGCCAGTGTCACTAAGCGATCAGTTTTCTGATCGCTGTATTAGTGTCACTGTTGCCGCTAGGTAGCTAATTTTTTATTATTGCGATTTTTTTTACTAAAGACATGTGGCTAAATACATTTTGGCCTAAATGTTTGACAAAAATTTTGTTTATTCGATTTTTCTTATAACAAATAGTAAAAAATATCATTTTTTTTTCAACATTTTCGGTATTTTTCCATTTATATCGCAAAAAATAAAAATCGCAGAGGCAATCAAATACCATCAAAAGAAAGCTCTATTTGTGGGAAGAAAAGGACGCAAATTTTGTTTGGGAGCCATATCGCACAACAGCGCAATTGTCTGTTAAAGCAACGCAGTGCCGAATTGTAAAAACACCTTTGGTAATTTAGCAGCATAATGGTCCGGTCCTTAAGTGGTTAATGTACCATCTTGAAAGGTAGAGCCCATTTTAGAAAAATGTTCTCGGTGAACACATTTTTTATATATCCATTGTCATTTTTCATTCTGTCAAATTTAAAGTGGAACTTCAGTAATTTTTAAATTTTGGCTAGTAAAACTTTTTTTTCTGCCAGTAAATAATGTTTACAGCCCACTTCCTGTTTTCTTTTCTGGTAAAAAGCCTAGGATTATGACATGATGCACAGCTCTCTCACTCACTCACTCACTCACTCACTCACTCACTCACTCACTCACTCTCTCTCTCTCTCTCTCTCTCTCTCTCTCGTGAAAGTTTCCCAGGAAGGGAGGGGGTTGAGTCATACGAGGGCCAATGAGAGCTGCAGAGCTGGAGGTGTGCTTCTGTGCCTCTGTGTAAATCCACTAAGTGAACAGACAGCAGCTTCAGCTGCCCACAGTTAAAATGCAGCCAGACTCGGTGGCGGGAGATTTCTGCAGCATATTTGTCAAGTACAGAATCACATTATATATAAAATAATATGCAAAATAGTTGGAGGGAAGCTTCAGAATGGCAAAGATGGTTTTATTACAAATTATGTGAGCAGGCTGCAGTTCCTCTTTAATGCCATGCTGGATTAGAGTTATGTTAGATGGGTATTGTTTAACCTCTTGACCTCCAGAAGATTTACCAACCTTCGTGACCAGGCCATTTTTTGCGATACAGCACTGTGTTACTTTAACTGACAATTGTGCGGTCATGCGACGAAGTACACAAATGACATTGAAGTCCTTTTTCCCCACAAATAGAGCTTTCTTTTGGTGGTATTTGATCACCTCTGTGGTTTTTATTTTTTGCGCTATAAACAAAAAAAAGACAGACCGATAAAAAACAAAAATGGCTTTTTACATAGGCAAATGCCCGTTCTGTGTTCTTTATCAATGGTCGGCGGGTGTCGCAGGACATCGAGTGCCGGGCACCCGCAGATCGGCCTATTTACAGCAGAAGCGGCGTGCCAGAGGCTGGCGCCTGCCCCCTGCTGGCTGATGTGAACAATCACACACACAATATATATATACACAATAAATATATATATATATATATATATATATATATATATATATACACATACATACATACACATGATCTGAAGCACAGCTGCCACCCTGTAGCAGTAAAACTAAAACGTTTTTTTTTTTTATTGTGCCTAAGCAGTAGCCTGAAAATGTCTTGATTTCCTCTTGGTGTTTAGATGTTAATATGCGCACCAGTTGTAGACTAAAGATGTCTCAGCAAAGGTCACAATGCTGGAGATTAATAATCGAAACTGACTGCAGTTGGTAAGAGCATAACCCAATTGGAGTTTACCCTTAAAGCAGAGTTAAAGTGGAACTTCTCCCATGTTTCCTTTTGTCCCCTCATACCTGGTTTGCTGGGTTATCCTCAATTTGCATGCTCACACTCTGGGTTCTTGCAGCCAGCACCCTAATGCCGCAGGACAACCTCTGCCCTCCAGTCCTGTGTATGTCTCAGCTGATGCTTTCTGGGAAATGTGACGTAGAAATCCCAGGAACAGACACGTCGTTCTCACCTAGGCTATAATGGAGGCAGGAGGCAGACTGGACTGAAGAAAAGAATAAAAACAAATTAGCTTTGTGGTATTGTGGAATCCAATGAACCCAAATGTAAAGTGTGAGTGAAGGTCTATAGTAGAATAACGGGCAGGCAGGAGCACTGCTGTTCTGGGTGGACATTATATGATATCCTCAAAGAATTATACATTGCGTGTGCCCCACGCGGTCTGTCACCCGCACTGACAGCGTCTGTTTTGAGGGGCTCAATGTGGCCTCACCGGTCCGTGTCGAAGTGAGGAGGTTTCCAGGAACCTTTCCTTGTCGCTAATACTGTCCCTGACAAATGGGAGACCTGTCTCTTCACTAAGTACCCACATGTTAGATGTGCGTCTGTCACAAACTACGGTGAACGGGAGTGATCCACAACTGCGGTTAGAAAAAAAATTCAATGCACCTCCCTATGTTAGTGAGATTTCAGTACTAGGCCCCAGGCGTCACTCCAATCAGAGAACAGGAGTTTGGGGGGGTCACTACATCATCTCTCTCACATATAGGAATGCGTTGTGCTACCAAGGGCGGAGGTATTACAACATGCCTCCAACCTCTAGCATAGAAAGATTACAATAAAAATCAACAAGCGCAACTGCATTAGAGATTCCAATGCACTTCTCTTATGCAAGTGATTATCAGTACGGGACCACAGGCGTCACTGCAATCAGAGAACAGGAGTTTGGGGGTTCTCTACATCATATCACTTAAATAAGGAATGCATTGGGCTACTAAGGGAGTAGTTATTACTACATAGCTTCCAACCTGAACATGTTCAGTAACTTAGGGCATGGGCCCATAAACAAGTAACAACGTATGTCAGGCACGTAGCATATGAGAATACTGTATGCAATAGCAAATTACTTAAGAGAGACAACTTTAGCGTAACTGAGTTGAGAGTAAATGTTCCTTTAAGATATTGCACAGCGGTCAGTTGAAAACACACCAATATAATCCCAAGCAGCAGGATAGCATTAACCACTTAAGACCCGGACCAATATGCTGCCAATTGACCAAAGGTTTTTTTTGCGATTCGGCACTGCGTCGCTTTAACAGACAATTGCGCGGTCGTGCGACGTGGCTCCCAAACAAAATTTGCGTCCTTTTCTTCCCACAAATAGAGCTTTCTTTTGGTGGTATTTGATCGCCTCTGCGATTTTTATTTTTTGCGCTATATACAAAAATAAGCGACATTTTTGAAAAAAAATCAATATTTTTTACGTTTTGTTATAAGAAAAATCAATAAACTAAATTTTAGTCAAACATTTAGGCCAAAATTTATTTAGCCATATGTCTTTAGTAAAAAAAAATCGCAATAAAAAAAAATAGCTACATAGCGGGAACAGCGACACTAATACAGCGATCAGAAAAATGATCGCTTAGTGACGCTGGCAATAGGGAGTGAAAGGGTTAACTAGGGCAGTGATCAAGGGGTTAAAACTTTATTAGGGGGGGGTACAGGGCTACCCTGAACCTAACACTAACTGACTTTTACACTGCCTGTCACACTGACACTAAATACAGTAATCATACATGTATGATTACTGCATTCAGTGACACTGTGACAGGGGGGAGGGGGGGCGATCGGGGGGGTTAAATGTGCCTGTGTGCAGTGTAGTGTTGGTGCAGGACTTACTGTGTGGTGATCTCTCCTCAGCGGTGGTTGAAAAAACCGCCGAGGGAGAGATCACGTCACTTCCTCCTTCCTGTGTTTACACAGGAGGAGGAAGTGACAGGGCGGGGGGGCGCGTGCATTGGCTGAGAGCGATCCGAAGGGGGTGGATAAAAACAAATAGCCGCCCCCTCTTGTCGGATCGCTCCTGCAGCCGCGCGGACCGCCGCATGTACGGGGGGGGGGGTCCCCCCCCCCCCCAAGGCACCAACGTATATATACGTTGATGTGCCTGTCGGTGCCATTCTGCCGAAGTAAATGTACATGTGGCGGTCCTTAAGTGGTTAAATAAGCCAATTTTAAATACAGTACTTGTAAAGGCTATATGTGAAGCGAGTAATTCTAGAGCAGAAATAGTACTTATCCATTTTGCAGGGATGAGTGTTTTCCAGAGTATTGCAGCAATGGGATTCTTCTACGGAGGGTCTCCTGGTGGGGGATAGCTTGGTAGCTGTGGATTGGTAGCCAAGCCAGCTACAGCCGACAATAATAGAACACCGCTTCTATGTAAAGTGAATGCCTTTATAGGCAGGAGACAGGTGCAGTGCATAAGCACTGATTCTATCGCAGCGGTGATGTGCGGCACACTTCCGCGTTCCACGGTGGAACGCACACGGCGCTGGGTGATGACTTCATCGCGCGGTCGCTGTATGCGTTCCAGCATGGAACACAATACAGCGCTGAGAGCATCCGTTACAGCATCAAACTCAGGAGCCAGGGTCTTAAATAGATTCTGCGTGACCAAAGATGGCCACCACCAAAGTCACATCCAACAGGATCGCTGCCCTAGTGACCCAGGAAACCATAGAGAAACCATGTACCTCTTGACTTCCTATCCCTCTGCACTGAGTTATGGTTGAGTGCCACCTGCAGTGGAGAAATTAGACTGCATCTGCCTACATGCTTATTAGAGGGAGTCAGCCCAATGTACAGATCTGTGCCTTGTCAGATCAGCCGGAGATTTGTGGCTAATATCTGTGCCATGTTGTAGTTTATAGAGCTTGGCATTCCTACAACAAATCACAATGTTCCAGTTTCTTTCGCACATGTTGCGCATATCAAGTGCCAAAAACTGTCAGAAAAACAATACTTTATCTAGCCCAGGGTCTCTTCTGGAGTAAGATCCTGCCTGCAATTTTCTTTAAAAATGACTTTGGCTGCACTTTAGGTTATAGTAAACTGAGAGTACATTGAAGCAATGCCGGAATATTCCCAACCAAAAGAAGTTTTGCATATTTTTACATAAATGGATTGCTCAATCTCCACTGTGGCTGCTTCATAATTATTTAAATGTTCATACAGCCTTGAAGCAGACTAGCAGAAAGAATTCTTTGAAAAATTGATATAATTTAATATGTGACATGAAAAAATCTATAATATGCGTTTTCTGGCATCTTCAATTCCCTATTCTTATAACTACAGAGATTAGCACAGCAGAGACTTGGGGGTGAGGGGTGGAGGGAGTCCTTTCTGCGCTAACCTCTGTAGTTATAAGAATAGGGAATTGAAGATGCCAGAAAACACATAGGAGGTGCTGAAAACTGATGATACAAATAAGACATGATTGGGAAGAGTGGAATATTTTATTTCGGGAAGATAAAAAATATATAAACGTCCACTAAAGAGACACTGACACATTTTTCTTCTACTGTATGTATTTTGTAAGTGTTAACGCATTTTTATCCAAAAACATGTTAAAAATTTACATTTTTAACTGCTTCCCACCTAACCTATCGTAAAGTACTATCCTGGTGACACCCTCCCAGGATCACACGTGTCTCACAGGCCGCAATCTGTCACAGTCTGTCATCTGTGTGTCTGGTGGACAGATCAGTGTGCTGCCCCTCTACTGGTATCATGTGATCTCTCTGACCAATTACAGCAGATCACATGACAACTGTATTCAATGAATGGCTTTGATTCATGCCATTCATTGTGTACTATTTAGTTGATCTCTGTGATTGGGCATAGTGATTACATGGTACAGATAGGGCCAATCACAGCCCATCTGTACCATGTGATTAGCTGTGGCCAATCACATCTAATCACCGTAGTAAACACTGAATGAATGTATTTCACTCAGAAAAAATGTTTGCTTAAACAGTGAACTTCACAATTATAAGCAATCATAGTGTGTAAAAAAAAAAAAGATCCTGGTCACCAGGGCTCAAGTCTTGCGGGAACACGTGGGAATGGAGTTCCTGCACTTTTTTCACAGCAGGAACGCAGTTCCCTTTGCAAGACTAGAGCAGCCGAGAGCAGCCTCGCCCGAGCAAATCCTGCACTAAGCGGCGATGCCCAGCTCGAGTCACTGTCAGGGGCAGGCAAACCTCTGTAATCCTTTATGTTACTGGCCGCTTCCTATATATGGATTCATCGGGTAGTGTGCGGGTATTCCGTCACTTCCTTGATGCCGCAATGTCTCCTGGGAGCTTAAAAAGAACTTGCTTTAAAGTTATTTCTAAATCCTGCGATAACTGGCGGCAGACCTCTGCAATGTCTCCATGGAACAATGACAAAAGCTCCCAAGAGACATTGCGGTATTGAGGAAGTGATGGAATACCTGCACACTAACTTAGTTATTGTTACGAGGGGTCATAAAAAATTGGGGATATTTGACACGGGAAATTTCTCATGAAAGGAATTTTGTTATTAACCACTTCAGCCCAGGAAGAATTTACCCCCTTCTTGACCAGCAATTTTTTTTCAATTTGGCACTGCATCGATTTAACTGACAAGTCCGCGGTCATTGCGACGTTGCACCCGAACAAAATTTACATCCTTTTTTTAACATAAATAGAGCTTTCTTTTGGTGGTATTTGATCATCTCTGCGTTTTTTATTTTTTGTGCTATAAACAAAAAAAGAGCGACGATTTGGGAAAAAAAGCAATGGGCCAGATTCACAGAGCGATTACAGGAGATGCGCGGCGTAAGTCTAATTGTGCTCGTGCGTTTCGATGCACGGCACTCCCAAAACGAGATACGCAAGAAATCTATTTTTTTTTTGTCCAGCGTAATTTCGTTAGCCAGGGGCATCCGTCTGCGCAAAACTGCGCTAGACACACCATTGATTTGCTATTCAAATATGCTAATGAGGGAGTTACGGGGATCCACAAAAGAACGTTGGTGCAGCGCAGGCTACGCGCTGTGCGCAACAGCTAAATGTCCTGTCTAAAATTAGACCATATAAAAGCTGCTCTAAAATTAGACAATTCGTCTACATGTCAGATAAAGCAACACTGTTAGTGAGGAGCTGAGCAGTCACACATGTTGCCCAACAAACTGTATGCCAACATGCCAGTGGCATCCATGCTCATAGCTATACTACTGACTTTAGATGAGCAAAGAAGGAGGAGGGCACTGAGGAGGGCACTGAGGAGGGCACGGGATTTTTTTTACTTTTTTTTGCTTATATAAACTTTACAATTTAATCTAATACAATATTCTTATCTGATACAAGCCCCTCACTCTTCACTCTTCACGGGAGAGGATATATCACACACGCATAGACATCTATGGCATGAGTGATTCTGAGGTGTCTTGCATCTTCAGATTCACCCCTCATGCCATCATGGAATTAACCACAACCCTGCAGGAGGACATCACCAGCCCAACACATGACACCACCCATGACACCCATGACAGCTACATATACAATCCTAGCCCCATCCCCACAGATTTTGAACAGAACATGTATGGGGACAGCTGGCTGGTTGGTGAGTGACATGGGTGGCAGGCATGACTGTCCCCCCCATGATGCTGAAATCACAAGGGGCACATGCACTACTAACATCTTCCTGTCTTATCCCTTCAGGGTCACTCTGCATATGCACTGGGACCCCATCTCATGACTCCCATACGGAACCCCCCTAACCAAGGCTACCCCGTCTTCTGAGGGAAGATCAGTCAGGAGACAGCTCACATTAGGCATCTTTGCAGGTTAAACACACACATTAATCGTGGCACAATGAGAATGCACACCACTGTGGTCCCTAGCACAGACACATCACATCCTCATCACATTGGATTGGCACAAGCCCACAATGCAGGACTTGTGAGCAGCAACGCCATGCCACGGCTCCAATTATGTCACTGTACATTCATACACCATTCACACGGACCTGGGGATCACTTCTCCACCACAATTGAGGGTGACACCCCTTTTCCGGCAGGAATGTCACCCCCACATTCCCAAATCATACACAAACAGAACCAAAAAAAATAAAAAATTTGACCAGCAAAAAAAAAAAAATGCCCAGCAAAAATATAATTTAAACAAAATAACAACAAAGAAAACACATAAAAGACAAAAATCACTCTCAAAGACACGTCACAAACAAACAAACAAACGCTAATAAACAACAGAACAAAAGCACCTTGCTGTATAGGGAGGGATACAAAGGGATGTACTTTTGCAAAGGAAGTGCGTTTGTCTCTGTCTATTTATGCTGTTTGCGTAGTTCACTAATTTGCCCTAGTCCACTTCCAATTTCACTGATTGTGCCGTTCCCGAGTTGTGAGCATGTGCAGAGAGGTGCTGACCATGGTCTGCTTCAAGCGCGCATGCGCGAGCCGGCCGGCCCTTCATTTGCATGGGGTCACGGCTCATTTCAATGTAACACGCCCACGTCCTTCCCAATTTGTATTACTCCGCCTTGCGCCTCTGAAATAACGTTGCGCAGGCGCAAATTTCTGCGTAAAACCGACGAGAATAGGGTGATTGCGCCGCTACATTGCGCCAGTCTAACGTAAAGGCGGTTCACTACGCCGGTCCAATAATGTGCAGATGTACCTGAATCTGGCCCAATATTTTTTACTTTTTGCTATAATAAATATCCCCAAAAGATATATATAAATGAAAAAAATGTTTTCTTCAGTTTAGGCCGATATGTATTCTACATATTTTTGGTAAAAAAAAAAATTATGCAATAAGCATACATTGATTGGTTTGCGCAAAAGTTATAGGGCCAGATCCACAGATATCAGCGGATCTTTGTGCGGGCGTAGCGTATCTTCTTTACTCTACGCCGCCGTAACTTAGAGAGGCAAGTGCCGTATTCACAAATCACTTGTGTCCTAAGTTACGGCCGCGTAGCGTAAATGGGCCGGCGTAAGCCCGCGTATTTCGAAGTAGGCAGGTTGTGAGTGTTTAGTATTATAATGAGGCTTGACCCCATGTAGATGCATGTCCGTACGAACGGCGCATGCGCCGTCTGTGGATGTAACCCAATGCGCATGCTCCGACTCATGTCCGATCGAATTCCTAGGATACGTCAAAAAATTTCTCCAACGTGAACGTAACTTGCGCAAAGCCCTATTCGCGTACGACTTACGCAAACAACGTAAAATACAACGCTGTTCCGACATCCATAAGTTAACATGACTTACCCCTGCTTTATGAGGGGTAAAGTTACGCCGGTCGTACGCCTTACGTAAACTGCGTATATTGATATGCTGGGCGCAACTACGTTTGTGGATCGGCGTATCTAGGCTATGTTTTTGAAATTGCGGCGTCGTAAAAGTTTTGTGGATCTGGCCCATAGTGTCTACAAAATAAGGAATAGATTTATAGCATTTTTTATTAATATATATTTTTTTTACTAGTAATGGCGGCAAGCGGTTAAAATCAAATAGAAATGTGAGAGAAGCAATGCCAATAATAACATACATATGTGTTTAAATATCACCCTTTGTGTCTTCATAATCAATTTTTTCACTTGAATGTTGGATTTTAGATAAACTGCTAAATCCCTGAACAGGGAAACCTGTCTTCCATAAAGCGCAAGCCACGCTCATGCCTTATAATCAATGTCCTATTATAAGGCGCCATTAAGTAAACCTGTAATTGTTTGCTATCTACTGACATTTACGTTTCATTGAAATCTGAGTTTCTGATTAAAGCAGCAGGTATACAACGAGAAAAAAATAAAGGTTTTAATGTCAACATTACATGCCTGAATGGGAGCTATCACACAGATTGGAGTATCTCGCAGAGCAAAGGCTGAGAAGGCAATTGAAGGTTATCTCTGGATTTAAACGCAACTATTTATGAACACATGAATGATCATTTCCACCATTAAAGACAACAAAGGAGGTGAAATAAATAAATAAACTGAGCGCCAAAAATATTAAATCTCAATATATACCAGTGGTGGTGAAAAAACTCAGAGTGGGTGCCCCACATAGATGTACACTCACCCCTCAGTACTGAACAACTATCGCTAGTATGGTCAATCAAGCATGTGGGAAGACCCCTGAAGATATTCCGTTTTGCTGAAGGTTCTTGAATTGGATATGCCTCATACAGGTGGATATGAAAAAATAAAAAACCTCATTGCGCAATACCGTTTAAGAAGGATTTATTGATAAAAACAATATGATTTCACTCACATAGAGCTGCCAATGTCCTGGCACCCGGTGTGAATAGTAGGTGATTAATTTAGGGGAAATCAATCCACAAAGGATTGTTGACCGCTGGTCGCTGTTCTGCTAGATTTTGCGGGTGTAAGTTGGTCACGATGACGCCATCTAGTCTTGACGCATTTCAGCCAATCAATGGGCCATCATGAGGAAGCTCTAGTTCCGCCATATTCGGTGAGGCCTTTCATACCCTAAGGGTCCTTTCACACGTCCGCCTCCGTTCGTCCGTTTTTACAAGTCCATAAACGGACTTGTAATGCGCCCCTATGGGATCGCGTCCGTTAGCGATGATGCATCTGCTAACGTCTGCAAAGATCCGCGTCCGTAAAGATCCGGTTTTTCGGACGGAAGAAAACCCTATTTTCCTTCCGTCTGGCGGATCGGATGAATACGGACACACGGTCCGTATTCATCCGATTCCCCATAGGGGAGAGCGGAGGAGAGACAGGGCGGTCCCTGCACAGTGTGCGGGGACCGCCCTGTCCGCCGACAGCTCAGCGGCGATCCCCGCTGAGCCGACGGACACACACGGAGCGGACCGAAAAACTGTCCGCTCCGTGTGAAAGGACCCTTACTAATAATCGATTTATATAATTGTAATGTGATAGTAACAATATTAAAATTCAATTATTTAATAATACATTTAAAAAAAAAATACAAATTTAGTATCCAGGCCTTTTTAAAGCAATCTACAGAGCTGGCCAGAACCACCTCTTGAAGGAGTCTATTCCACATTTTCACATCTCTTACTGTGAAGAAGTCTTTCCGTACTTGGAGATAAAAAAAATTGACTGTAAAGAGAATAACTCAACACCAAGTTCACTATATGGACCACTTATGTATTTGTAAATGTTGATCATATCCCCCCTAATCTCCTCTTCTCAAGTGAGAATAAATTCAGTTCCTCTAATCTTTCATCATAGCTGAGCTCCTCCATGCCTCTTATCAGTTTGGTTGGCATTCTCTGCACTTTCTCCAGTTCCCCGATATCCTTTTTGTGAATTAATGCCATTAACGTTTGTTTAGCAGCTGCAGTGTACATAAGGCCTACGGCTGCCATCTCTTGCCACCTCTTATTTTCACCCAACTTAGCAAATCTGTTTGGGTGCTCAAACCCACGGCTAGCCTTCCCTTTCTGTGAGCCCCAGCCCCCCACCACTCCTATTGACTAAAGTATCCTATCTTTCTACCTAAAAATTCTGACTTACCCCTCCATCCTCCACATCAACCCCATTAACCACCTGCTCAGTGAGCAGAAGGCACCTTTCAAGATTGTCTGTCAGTTCTGTCCAGTGTTGCAACTTGCTCCTACAGATCTATAATGTGAGCTTCTAGAATGGCAACCCACTCACATCGGTTGCAGCGGTATCCATTCTGAAGCACTTCACAAAACCTTCAACCTTGCTAGCACACATTATACCAGTAATTCTGTTTTAAACTGTAGCGTTTAGGTGATATACTTGACTGGCAGCAAAATGCCCAGAAGCAGGATCACTAAATTGAGCAAAGAAAACGCTAATCTATATAGCTTCGTGCCTTCCTTGGCTGAACCATTCTTCAGCAACAGGACCACTATTAGTGGCTGCTGGTGAAGTTTTAGGATGGGGGGGTGCAAGACCCCACCCCTCCACATTTGGCCCCTCCCACTTCTCATAAGCCACACCTCTTATTGAATCCACCCACTCCGTCCCCTGTATTCCACTTGCTTCCACCCATAGTGTCAGGAGTATACATCTCAGCATCACAGGACAGAGTATATAGCCCCAGCATCACAAATCATGGTATATAGCGCAGCCTTACAGATCGGCGCAAACAAACTAAAAAATTACACTGTTAGTAATGAAGGACTCTAAATGGGCATGAGATTACCAGAGACTGCGGACATACTGCACGAGATTACCAGAGACTGCGGACATACTGCACGAGATTACCAGAGACTGCGGACTGACTGCACGAGATTACCAGAGACTGCGGACTGACTGCACGAGATTACCAGAGACTGCTGACATACTGCACAAGATTACCAGAGACTGCGGACATACTGCACGAGATTACCAGAGACTGCGGACATACTGCACGAGATTACCAGAGACTGCGGACTGACTGCACGAGATTACCAGAGACTGCGGACTGACTGCACGAGATTACCAGAGACTGCGGACTGACTGCACGAGATTACCAGAGACTGCTGACATACTGCACAAGATTAACAGAGACTGCGGACGTACTGTACAAGATTACCAGAGACTGCAGACATACTGCACGAAATTACCAGAGACTGCGGACGTACTGCAAAAAATTACCAGAGACTGCGGACATACTGAATGAAATTACCAGAGACTGCGGACATACTGCACTGGATTACCAGAGACTGCGGACATACTGAGTGCACGAGATTCCCAGAGACTGCAGACATACTGCACGAAATTACCAGAGACTGCAGACATACTGCACAAAATTACCAGAGACTGCGGAAATAACTGCATTGGGGGGGAGGATATCTCACATATGGATGTAATACACTGCAATTCATGTCCCTGTACTGACATCTCTCATACTGATATAATACACTGCATGTCCCTATACTGACATCTCTCATACTAATACACTGCAATTCATGTCCCTGTACTGACATCTCTCATACTAATATAATACACTTCATGTCCCTGTACTGACATCTCTCATTATACTGATAAAATACACTAAATTCATGTTCCTGTACTGACATGTCTCATTATACTGATAAAATACACTAAATTCATGTTCCTGTACTACCATCTCTCATTATACTGTTAAAATACACTAAATTCATGTTCCTGTACTGACATCTTTCATTATACTGATATATTATACTGCAATTTATGTCTCTGGAATGATATAAATTCCCTCTGCTCTCCTACAATGTGATCTTCTATGACTGATCATCTCCTACAAACACTCAGCATTTCTCCCAAACTGATATCACCTGGCCATGTGTCTACCCCAGGAAGTTATAGGCGAACATGTAATAAAAAACTGTTAAAGCGGGGGTGGCGGATCGGGGGGGGGGATTATGGGGCCGTTTGTAGCTGAACATTAAATAAATAAAAAAGTTAATAAGCCGGGTGGGGGTTAACGGGTCGTTGCCAGACGCTATTTTTGTCCGAAATAGAATTAAGAAGTTTAATAACGGGAGGGGGGGGAGGGTTCCGGCCACTAGCTTTGCTGAACATTAGGCAGCTAGCTTTGCTGTGAACACTGCTCTGCTGCTGAGGGGAATGTATAATGCTGCAGACTTACCTTCATGCCCGGCTCACGGAGGTGCGTCCCTCTGGGCTGCAGAGTGCCGACGTCACTTCCTGACGTCGGCGCAGGCACAGAAATATACTGGGTGCTGTGCACCCACCAGGCCACAAGTCTAAGTCCATTGTGCCGGAAGCTGTGGCGCGATGGGCTCCGCCACAAAGGCATTTTTTTTGTTGCCAATGTAGCGCCATGTCTGCAATCTCGTGATTGCACAGACGTGGCGCTACTCATACTGCACTGTGCCCGGACACGGTGCACATAAGGACCTTTTTTCATTTTTTTTTTAAAGGGACATGTTTAAATAAAAACATTTTTTTTATTATTATATATTTTTTACTGATTTGGGGGAGGGGGGCGGCGCCCAGGCGCCCCCTATAGACGGGCCGCTACTGACCACTATGATGTCATAAGCCGAAGTGTTAGGTGTTTTGGGTGTACCAGTGCGAAAACTAGCAGTGCAAAGGGTCACACTCAAAAACGAATGTACCAATTCACCTTTGCAATCCAGGTTCTTTTAGCAAAGTTTCATACATTAATAAGCTTTACACCTAAATGCAGCATTTTTGCATTCTAAGTTTTTCTGATGAAAATTCTAATAACCGTAATACCCATAATCGGAATGTTTCCTCCACACATATTAATTTCAGTAATTTACTTCATAAGTACTGCAGACTATGACGTAGATATCTATTACTGTGGATAACATCTGAATTTTCTTTTGTTCCTCTACAACAGGGGTTCTCAAACTATGGCCCTCCAGTTGTTCAGGAACTACAATTCCCATCATACCCAGTCATGTCTGTGAATGTCAGAGTTTTGCAATGCCTCATGGGATGTGTAGTTCTGCAACACCTGGAGGGCCGTAGTTTGAGGATCCTTGCTCTACAAGGTTCCATCAGCCGGCAGTAATGATTTTTAAATTATTCGGTTAAAAATGCAATTTTTCCCCTTTAGTCTGGTAATTGTGGGCTGTGTAGCCCTTTAATGGTTTAGTTTATGCTTTTTATTTTATGGTTTAAATAGTGAGAATTATTATTTTTCTTGTGTAGTAAAATAGATATGTACAGTATATGTGTGTGTTTTGACATTGCCTCTGCAGCACTGCTTAGCCAGTTTTGAAATTCTGACATCTCTGCCAGACCCCATAAAAAGTCCTGCCATGTGTAAAATACAGGAACTTTTTAAATCACAGACCAGACCTGCAGTGAATAATCAAATATTATAAAGACTTTGGGCACACTCTACAGAAAACGTATATTTTCAATATAGATTAGCAAACAGTGACATACCTTGGAGTGCAGGACATGAAGAAGAAGTCAGCCTCGGGAAGATCAAACTGGGGGTGCTATAAAATCACATTCTAATTTACTTTTATATACAAGCAGCACCCAGTGGCAGGAAGGGAGAAGTGCACGTCTAAAGGGAAGCCAGGGGTGCTGTACATTTTAAAACACTGGGAAGGGAAGCAGTACTGGCACTGGCTGCATGCCGCTGATGATTTTCAGCTCTGATTTGTGGGCAGCACAGGGGCTTAACGGGCGGCTCTGCTTTGGGCCCCCAACAGTGACAGGGCCCTGGGCAGCTGCCCCTGTTTGCCCTATGGTAAAGACGGCCCTGGACGGATCTTAGAGTGAGAACCTGTTTTCTTTCTTTACGCCGGACTTCCGACGGATGGACCGACCGTGTGTACAAGGCATTAGGGTCAGATTTGTCTGCCGCAATCCCACTAAAAATTGCTAATCCCAGTAATTTCTAGTAAAAACAATAAAATAAAATAAAAAAGTCCCTATGGGTCCTTTCACACGGAGCCAACCGTTTTTGTGTCCGCTCCGTGTGTGTCCGTCGGCTCAGCGGGGATCATCCATAATCCCCGCTAAGCTGTCGGCGGACAGGGCGGTCCCTGCACACTGTGCAGAGACCGCCCTGTCTTTCCTCCGCTCTCCCCTATGGAGAATCGGATGACCGTCTGTCCGTATTCATCCAATCTGATCCACCAGACGGAAGAAAAATAGGGTTTTCTTCCTGTTCTGCCTAGTGACAGGACAGTGATCTACTGCTCCCTGTAATCGGGAGTGATGACTGTCATGTCACTTGTAGCCCATCCCCCCACAGTTAGAATCACTCCCTAGGACACACTTAACCCCTTCATCGCCCCCTAGGGTGACCACGTGTCCCGGGCACCTTCATTCCAGGACAATACAGTGTCCCGGAATGAAACTGACACAGCCACCCCCCGGGCCAGTCTGATGCCCCCAAAAAAGGCCGCCACATCACCACTTTACTCACTGACAGTACTTGTCCTGGTCGAGAATGCCTGGAGGAGCACAATCCCACCCCTGCTTGTGATTGGAGAAATCATAAATCCCGCCTCCTGTGTCCAATCACTGTGCTGTGATTCATTACAGCACAAGCTGATTTTTGGGAAGGGAGGGTGTCCCTGGATGGTAGTTTGGAAATGTGGTCACCCTATTGCCCCCTAGTGTTTAACCCCCTCCCTGCCAGTTGCATTTGCACAGTAATCAGTGCATTTTTATATCGCTGATCGCTGTATAAAAGACAATGATCCCAAATTAGTGTCAAACGTGTCCAATGTGTCCGCCATAATGTCACAGTCATGATTAAAATCGCAGATCGCCTCCATTACTAAAAAAAATTATAATAACAAAAATGCCATAAAACTATCTATTATTTTGTAGACGCTATAACTTTTGTGCAAACCAATCAATATACGCTTATTGCGTGTTTTTTTTTTTACCAAAAATATGTAGAAGATAATGTATTGGCTTAAACTGAGTAAAAAAAAAAAATGTTTTATTTATTTTTTTATATACCTTTTGAGGATATTTATTATAGCAAAAATAAAAAATTTAGCTTTTTTTCTAACTTTCTCACTTTTTTTGTTTATAGCGCAAAAAATTAAAACCGCAGACGTGATGAAATACAAACAAAAGAAAGCTCTATTAGTGGGTAAAAAAGGACGTCAATTTTGTTTGGGTGCAACGTTGCACAACCGCGCAATTGCAATCGCAGTGTCGAATCGCAAAAAGTGCTCTGGTCAGGAAGTGGGTAAAATCTTCCTGGGCAGAAGTGGTTAAATTAAAATGGAAACAAAATACAATGAAAGTTTCCTCCTCAGTGTTTCTTTGTGAAGTTATGTTAGTTTCTAAACTCTGTTGTCTATAAGAGATCCTGATAAGGTCAGTGTATGTTACCTACTCACGCTGTCCTTGACAAAGTAATTATGTACAGCAGTGAATCGTCGTCCTACATAAATCTGATAACAGCCACCCTGACCAGGTTTCAGTGGAAGGTGGGCTGCAGTAAACAGGCAATGTTCCTTCACCCACAAGGTTAATAACAGCTTTTTAATGCCATCTCCAAATCCTTCATCCCCTTATATGTTGAAGCAGAGCAACTATTCTATGTAATTCTTATGCCGCGTACACAAGATCACTTTTTGTGATGAAACAAAACAACGTTTTTCATCATGAAAAAAAAAGGAAGTGAAACACTTCCGTGCGCATGCGTCGAATCCATTCACAGGATTCGACGCATGTGCGGACAGATATGTCCGCTGGTTAGGCATACTAACCAGCGGACATATCCGACGGGCAGCTCTCCGGCGGAAAAGTTTCAAAGCATGCTTTGAAACTTTTCCGCCGGAGAAATCCGTCCAAATCTGTCCGCCGGCCCCTACAGACGAGCGGATGTCTGCAGAAATGGTCCGTTGGACCATTTCCAGCAGAAATATCCCATCGTGTGTACGCGGCCTAAAGGGGAATTTCCATTCAAGCTCCCGTCTCATAACTTGCTTCTGAGCATGTGCAGGTTTAAAACGTTGTTTTAGCCCACACACGATCACTTTAAATGACGTCTTTAAAAATGTCATTTTATTTCATCACAAAAAGTGATCGTGTGCATTACAAAGTATATTATTATTTTTTTTATAAATTTGAAATAGAAAGTTCTCAAGGTTGACCCAACCACTTGTCTATAGGGCACTTTTACCTTATTTCTGCCCAAGACAATTTTCAGCTTTGACTTTGTCGCAATTTGAATGTCAATTGCACGGTCATGCAACACTCTACCCAAATGAAATTTACATTGATTGGGATAGAACTTTCTTTTGGTGGTATTTAATCACCACTTTTTTTTAAATTTATCTTAATTTATGTGCGCTAAAAAGGCTGATGGGCAATGATAAGCTGCACTGATGGGCGCTGATGATACGGCACTGATGTGGCTGCACTGATGGGCACTGATATGCTGCACTGATGGGCACTGATGAGGCAGCACTGATGGGCGCTGATGAGGCAGCATAGATGGGCACTGATGAGGCATTAATGATAGACACTGATGAGGCGGCAATGATGGACACTGATGAGGCAGCACTAATGGGCAATGATAAGCTGCATTGATGGGTGCTGATGAGACGGCACTGATGGGTGCTGATGAGGCAGCATTGATGGACACTGATGAGCCGGCACTGCTGGGCGCTGATGAGGAAGCACTGATGGACACTGATGAGGCGACACTGATGAGGCGGCACTTATGGGCAATGTTAGACTGCACTGATGAGGCAGCACTGATAGGCACTGTTGGGGCTGCACTGATCATCAGGACACTGATGATTATTGCCCTGATTATTAGTGTAAATATGTCCCCTGTCACCACTGTTGACAGGTTCTCTTTATAGAAAGATCAGGAGCCTCCTCTGCCCTCCATCCTAGCTGATCAAGCACAGGAAAATGCAAATAAAAATGCATTTTCTTAAAGTTTAATGAATAAATTTTAAACCCCATATTTTGTTCTAATAGCTGCAGCCTGCTGTTTCCAACTGTCACAGTGATTTTTTTCTGATTGGTTTCTAATCACAAGAGGAGATCTGGTGTTGCCAACAAGATCTTAAAACTCGGAATGCGCACAGCTGTGTGTTCCAAGATTTCACCAGGGACATTTTCCCATCACAGGGCTTCATGCCCAAAAAAATGTAATAGTCAGCTAGCTGGAGCTCTTAACAGATGACTATACTTGCATGCATTTCCCAAGTGATAATTGTGAAATTAATTGTTAATATGTGTTGGATTAAAACATAAATATAATATAAAAACATATTTTTTTTAATTTTTTTTTAGCAATGACCATAATAAAGAAAAAATAATAATATTATATAAAAATACCTCTTTGGTCCTACAGTTTAGGTTGCTTCTTGTTTTTAAATGTTGTCCTAATATCTGAATATACTTAAAATATAGGAAAATTTGAAAGTATGGGATTCTCCAAGTTGAGCTTAGTTGGGTGTAGGGAAATGAGCAAAAAAGGCTCAAGCATGAATAGGGGCATATCATGTATTTCAACTTTTGCAGCAAAATTAGGGTAACACTTTTTTTTTTTACATAGGCCCATTCAAATAGCATATCATAGCATAGCATCTGTACTGTGCATGCAGATGTTCATTATGAGTTGTTCCGGACAATCAGAAGAAGGTCTGAGACCCGTTTTCCGATTGGCTGAAAAGAGAAGTCCCAACTAGCTGCCGATGAGGAGGGAGGAAACGGAAGGAGCTGCGATGTCCATGGAGAGCAGGGGGAAGGGAAAACCCCCGCCGCTGAGCAAGGGCAGCCGCTGTTGAAACTTAGGAGAAGAGCTGCCCACCATAGATGGGGTAAGTGCACCAGACCCACCTGATCAACTGACAAAACAAAAATTATCACAGGCCGCCACTGCTATGTAAAAAAGGCATATCTCAGTTCTGACAGGGGGAAGGGATGCATTCAGAGTCTCTGCAAAGCAGGGACTGGAACCAATCTCTTCCGCTAGTGAAAGCAGCACCCAGTACACAAACAAACACTGGCTAGGCACACAGGTAACCCTGTGATTGCCCCTGATGTTTAACCCCTTTCCAGCCAGTGTCATTAGTACAGTGACAGTGCATATTTTTAGCACTGATCACTAAATTAGTGTCACTGGTTCCAGAGAAAGTGTCAAAAGTGTCAGAATTTTCGCCGCAATACAACAGTCTTACTATAAATCGGTGATCGCTGAAATTACTAGTATAAAAAACATTAAAAAAATTAAAATTGAGAGGGAGCTGCGGTGGCTCAACGCGATTGGCTCTGCGCTGACAAGCCGTTCACCTCTGCATCCAAGGATTCGGATCCCGGTCTTGGCTGCATGTGAATTGAGTTTGCTGGTCTCAGCCCGGCTCCTGGTGGGTGTGCTATGCGAGGTAAGCCTGCGCTTAGTACGCCCACCCCCCCACAAAAACCACCACACTTACACGCACTCGAAATTGGGTTAACATGCACGCACTTTGGCCACGCGGTCTCTAAAAAAAGAGAGGCGAAGGACTAACAGGGCTGGCTGAGCGGGCTAGATCCTCTCACTCCCTCATAGGGGAGTCCCTCTGCCCCGTTGGACTTCAAAGCGGAGCAGGTAGGGCGGGCTGTGTGGGAGGACCCCCTCACACCCGCCATTGCCAACTGGGGCATGGAGAAAGATGGCAGATTGCCTCTGGGGGAGGTCTGCCTACTCCCAAAACTCCTGCAGTCCGGCTCCTCTCTCGAGTACACGCACAAAATACACTTTAAAAAAAAAAAAAAAAAAAAAATGTCATAAATATATCCCATTATAGACGCTTTAACATTTGCATAAAGCAATCAATTTATGCTAATAGTGGTTTATTTTTAACAAAAGCAGAATACATATTGGCCTAAATTTTTTGAAAACATTTGCTTTTTTATGTTTCAATCATTTTTATTAAAGTTTTGCAGTAAAACTTACAAACATAACGTCATTCAACATGAATTACATTTTACATCCGGGTTACATGGTAGCGAGCCGTTACATCGGAGGAATACACCTCCTATAACATACATAACCCATTAGCAAAAAAGAAAACAACAATTGACGTTTCTCGGTAGACTTCAAGAAAGTAGAGGGGAGAAAGGTAAAACAAAAGAGAGAGAAACAATCCCACGAGGAGAAGAAAAAGAGTCAGTAGAGTGGGGGAGGGGGGCGGGGCTCCGTACCTCTAAAAGCAGTCTACGGCAGTCAACTACGTTTCGATCGTTCTAGGATCATTGGTCAGATAACTGATCCAAGGGTCCCAGACTTTGTAGAAAAATGTCATCTTGTCCTGTGCAATTGCTGTTAACCGCTCGTTCAACATAATCCAAGACAGTTTATGTCTAAAGCCGCATACACACGGCAGAGAACCTCGACGGGCAGAACACATCGTTCCGCCCGTCGAGGTTCTCTGCCGGCCGTCAGATTCGGCGACCCGCCCGTCGGGAATGGCAACCAGCCATTCATCCCGACGGGCCGTCGAGCAAATAGAGAACATGCTCTCTATTTCTGCTCGACGGCATTCCCGACGGGATGCTTGCCGAGAGTGTACACACAGCCGAGGTTCTCGGCAGAATGCGGCTCCCAGCGAGGTTCTCACTGGTTTCTGCCAAGAACCTCGGCCGTGTGTACGCCGCCTAAGTTGATCGAACGGTAAGGCTGCTGACCTCCAATTTCTCGCTATAGTTATTTTAGCTGAGATAAAAATTTATGTATTGAGCTGTCTTTTGGATCCGGATTCTTCAGGTACTCTGCCCCCCAGGAGCGCATGTTTTGCAGATTTAACCAAATTGATCTGGGTAAGGGTGTAAACAAAATTATACACCCTGATCTAGAATCTCCTGACCCTTGGGCGTGTCCACCACACATGATAGGTGGATCCCACCTGGCCGCATCCCCTAAAGCAGTGGTCATCAACCTTGTCCTGCAGGGCCCACTAACAGGCCAGGTTTGCAAGATAACTGAAATACATCACAGGTGATATCATTTGCTGCTCTAGTGATTGCAGCATTCCAGTCTGCATCTCCCCAAGTAATACATAAAACCTGGCCTGTTAGTGGGCCCTGCAGGAATGGTTGATGACCACTGCCCTAAAGCACTCCGGAGTGGCCCCAGGCACAAAGGAGGCAAATCTGGCTGGAACCATATACCACCTAAATAAGACCTTGTAGTTGGCAGCTATAATAGAGGTGTTAATAAGCAAACGGGATGCGGATTCTGACAACCTATGCCATTCGTCAATCTCAAAAGTTTCCTGAAGATCATGCTCCCATTGAAGCATATAGCTCAGTTTTGTCGAGGCATATGTCAAGACAGCTTATATAACAGAAATGTGACCTCTGACTTTGTCACATTGCCTGCACAAACTCTCCATAGTAGTTTTAGTTGTTAGATCACCTTTACGGGCAACACTTTGTAGAAAAATTAGTAGAAAATTGTATAATTGAGTATATATAAAAGGTTCCGTGACTGGAATTTGATATTTATCTACTAACGTTTGTTCCAACAATATCCCTTTATGGTCACAAAGATCAGCTATTCGTTTGAAGCCCTTGTTAGTCCACCAACAAGGGCTTGTCCCTCCGCTGGGATTTTTGAGCCTTGGATGCCTGGCTGCCTCGTGTATCCACACGTCCATGGAATTCGGCCTGTGTCCGGGGGAGGGTCCCGGACCTCCATGGGATTTAGCCTGGTACTCCTGTCCCTTTTTAGGCTGACCCCTCGCCCTCCTATTCATCACCACCTCGGGCTACTGAGCGGACGGTTCCCGAGGCTGGAGTCCCGCTGCCTGCGCTGTTGATCGCTGTGTTAGGTCGGGGTGGTGCGGAGCTCCTTCAGAGCACGTCTAACTCCGGGAACCCACGCATGCGCTCGAATAACATTTGCTTTTTTTAAATGTTTTTATGTGTATTATAGCAGAATGAAATAGAGAAATATTTTTTTTTAACCACTTGAACCCTTCATGACCAGACCATTTTTTGTGATACGGCACTGCGTTAGGTTAACCGACAATTGCACGTGCGACGTTGTACCCAAATACAATTTGAGTCATTTTTTGTGTTTGACACCTGTGGTCTAGAGCATTAAAAAGCATGCAATAATTACCACCAGGGCTTAGCTGGTGCTATCACATGAAGTATTTGTCAAAAAACAGTCTGGAGTTGGGGGACCCCCAGGCTGTTTCCTGAAAATAGCTGGTTGCTAAGGAGTGGTCCGATAAGCCAGACACCACATCCTTAAAGGGTTTGTAAAGGATTTTTTTTTTATCTTAATAGCTTCCTTTACCCTAATGCAGTGCTGTTTTCATGTCCTCATTGTTCGTTTTTGCTCTCAAGTTGCTGTAATTCTTCTCTGATCTCCACACTTCCTGGTTGTCTGTTTCCTGATACAGTCCTGGGAGCTTTCTCTCTGTGGTCACGAATCAAGGAGGTGTGATTACTGTGTGTCTAAAACCCCTCAGCACCAATTAGTTTCATTTTCCAAACCATCAATGCCCTGTATTGGCTCTGTGGCTCTGTACAGCAGAGAAGCAGGAAACCTTCAAAAACGAAACTAGAAACTACAAGTACATTATATGATTGTTTTTTATCTATTTGTAATCGTTTTTAAAAGGAATCAGTTAACTATTATGTCTCTATACCACGTAAACAGTCATTTCAGCAAAAAAATGTTTTTATTTACAACTCCTTTAACAACCGATGATTTGTCAAACCGTGAGCAGACTTCCCTGCTCACAGCCTAATTTAAAAAAAAAAGACCATAATTAATAAAAAAATAAAAAAATGTATATGGTGTGGGGTCCCCCCCAATCCATACCAGACCCTTATCTGAGCATGGAGCCGGCAGGCCAGGAAAAGGAGGGGGATGAGCGAGTCACCTCCCAATCCGTCCTGAACCATACCAGGCCACATGCCCTTAACATGGGGAGGGCGGGTGCTTTGGGGCAGAAGGGCCTGGTATGGACTGGGGGGGGGGCATTTTTATTTGTTGTAATATATATACTGTGCCACGCTACTAGTACTTTTCAATTAATAAAACCTGGGCTATAAAACATGTTATTTAAATACTCCCCCATCGGGTGTACCCTCACCTCAAGGGCTTAAATAATAAGCCTTTGAGGTGAGGGTTCACTCAGTGGGGGAGGAGTGAACACTGCATGAAGACACCTTATCACTTAATTTATGTTATACTTATGGACTTTTTTTAATCATAATTTTATATTATTATAGACTGTGTGTGATTCACGGTGCATGACCACTTTATATTGTTTACATTCAAATTTTATTGCAAGTCACGTTTATATGTTACGCATTTAAATTACATAATTTGAATTAAATAAATGCGGTTATTACCAATAAATAGAACAAATACCGCATGTGGTATTTAACTGCAAATGCTTAGTGAATTGAACACTTGCACAATTGTTACCCCATGCAATATTTTACCGCGTATTATTAGCCGTTATTTAACTCTTAGTGAATCGACCCCATTGTATAACAGGGACATTGTAGACATTGTTTAAAGTTGAACTCTTGACAATAAGTTATACAGTTAAAAAAATACATAATTGGGAGAGGGGGGGGGGGGGGGGCTGCTTCAGCTGCCCAGGAATTTGTATTTGTCCGCAAAGTCCTAAGATTTGCCCAACCCTGCCAGATAGAACAGAGGTGGAGGACCTCTTATTTTCTCCCATGCATATAGATAAGCTTAGTCACCTCCCAAGGAGAGCCTGTTATTGGGCAATGAAGGAGAAGTCATAATCTGATGAGGTTATCTCTGTTCTCATGCTGCTCTTTTCTCCTGCCAGAATGCTACTTTAAAGAGTCAGCTGGCCTAACCGAGCAAACCTTTAGGGAAGACCTGGTAGAGATGGAGAGCACTCATACACTGACAACACGGCGCTAGAGGTCTTCATTTGACCGGTAAGTCTGTCATAATCATTATGGCATAAAGCTGCAAGGGACCTGAATGCAAAAAAAAAAAAGTTACAAGTTACCGCTTTAAGGGGGTGCATGTGGTGGGGTAAGACGATGCTCAAAACCGACCCTGTGCTTCAGATGTGGATATTGCTGTGTATGACTTCAGCCAGTGCAGCTCTGGCCTACCGGGGCTTGGTCCCAAGTGCCTGATGCCCGCTTCCACTTTCTGAATACCGGCAGAGACACCTGTAACCCTCCAGCTTTCAGTGGCACTCCAAGTCCACACGTTTTCACTGTGCTCCAAGACCCACGTCAGTTCTTACCCAGTGGTGACAATTGTACAAGCATGGTACTTTCTTTCTTTATAGACATGTGCACAACAAAAATGTTCGTATTTTTTTGTTCCGTTTCGTCTCGTTCCGTAGGTTCGTAAAGATTCGTAATTTCGTAAGACTCAAGTTTTCCTATTCGGACCCGTTCGTATTTCATAAGACGCAAGTTTTCCTATTCGGACCCGTTCGTATTTTTGTAACAGTTTTATTTTCGTTTATACTGAATGATTCGTAATTCTGTCTAATTTATTTTCGTTGATTCGAAATTCGTAATTTTGTTAGATAATAATTCTCGTTAATGGATTCGTAATTTTGTACTTTCGTAAAGCAACATGCGGCTAATCCATATTAAGATATACTTTCTCTTAAGCCCCGTACACACGGTCGGACTTTTTGGCCACAAACGTCAAAATGAGCATTTTCCAAAAAATCCGACCGTGTGTACGCTCCATCGGACAAACTTTTTCGGTTTCAAAAGTCTGGCCAACTCCCTTCAGACAAAAATCCACGGAAAAGTTTGTTTGAAGGCCGATCATCTGTACGAGGCTTTACACTGTACAATGTGACTAAGCACAAAAGAGATAAGCTGATTGGCTAAGATCTTAAGTTAGATACATCACTCACTAACTACACTGCCCAGTGCCCATTCAAAAGAACGATTCGAGTACACAAATTTAAGAACAGGCAAAGAAACGGATTTACAAAACACACAAATGAAAATACGAACATACGATTGAAAATACGAACAGACAAAGGATTTAAAATACGGAATGCAAATCATTCGTTATAGATGTCATTTTCGTTCTTTTGCTTTTCGGTGATTCGTATTTTAGTAAGATTGTCCAATCGTACGTTCGTATTTTCGCTTGTTTGTTATTTTGCTTATTCGTAATTCCGTAATTTTTGTATTTTGGTTCTTTCAGCTTTTCGAATGTTCGAATTGACCCGAATGTACGAATACTAACAAATTCGTACAAAAATCCATTTGTTATGCACATGTCTACTTCTTTAGTCTCTTAAGAATTGAAGATCTTTTCGTTCTGTATGTGCTCCTGTGTACAGGGTCTATTGAGCAGTTTCTGTCAAACGGTCATGCTGGAAAACCAACATTCAATCAGCGCTTGCAGCCAATAGTTACTGCAATTCCTCAAGATATGTGTTAGACTGAAAACCATCTATAATTTCTCTTTGCTACGGTTTTTATCACTATGTATTTGTATGTAGCATTTTGAAATAGCTTCCATGTTTTTGCTATTTTAATACATGTAGAGACTGCAACTAATGTGTTTTAACGTTTAATGAAAGGGGTTAGCAACATTTTTCCACTTAAGGCCCGGATTTAATGTATGTTAGTGCATGGAGGGCCGCATTCACCAGCTAATAAATTAAAATAACAATCTGGACCCCTTTATATTACGCAGCCCTCGCACCTCTGGACCCTTTTACATTACACAGCCCTCATACCTTTGGACCCCTTTACATTACCCAGCCCCGCACTCCTGGACCCCTTTTACATTACACAGGCCTGCCCCTTTGGACCCCTTTACATTACACAGCCCCGCACCTCTGGACCCCTTTACATTACACAGCCCCGAACCTTTGGAACCCTTTACATTACACAGCCCCCGCACCTCTGGACCGCTTTACATTACACAGCCCCGCACCTCTGAACCCCTTTACATTACAACGCCTCTGCACCCCTTTACATTACACAGCCCCCCTGCACATCATGTAGCCCCCCTGCGTATTACACAGTCCCCCCCCAATGTTATGCTTTAAAATTGCACACTCGTGGAATAGCGACAAAACTATAAAAAACGTAAAAATCTCTATATGCGCCGCTTTAAAATTTTCTTCAGGTTACCAGTTTAGAGTTACATAGGAGGTCTAGTGCTAGAATTATTTCTCTTGCTCTAATGATCGTGGCGATACCTGACGTGTGATTTGAACACTGTTTATATTTGTGGTCACAACGTACGTATGCGTTTACTTCTGCGCGCAAGTGAAACAATTCTCTTATTTATTTTATTACATTTTTTTTATTTATTTTTTATTGCTGTCGGAAGGAATGTACACATCCCTTGTGACAGTAATAGGCAGTGACAGGTACTCTTTGTGGAGGGATCTGAGGTCTATAAAACCCCAAATCCCTCCTTTGCACTTAAAAGCATTCAAGCATTCAAGCATTGAAAAAATGTCAGTATTCAAAACAGCCAGTTTTGAATACTGACATTTTTTCAAATCTAGCAACTTTAAAACTTCTGTAAACTGGAAGTGATGTCATGCCATCACTTCCGGCTTACTATATCCGGCTTCGTTTGGGTCTTCAGCCGGTAAGCGAACGTGTCGGCTGGTCACTCAGGCCTCCTGGTGGGACACGAGAGCATGGGCAAGTCTCCTAAGGAGGTGGGGGGGGGGCATTACCTCCCGCTGCTTTGCATAACAGCTAAACGGCTTCTTTATCGCATCGGTTGTTATCTGAAAGCCTACCGGGGTTCAAATGTCTGCGGGCCAGCTGCACATGAATTCATCACGTGCTCTGATGGCCCAGAAATTTAGCGGCAGCGGACTGGGTTTGGCCTGCATGCTGTAGGTTGCCGACGCCTGGTTTAATTCCCTTATTAACACAAGGCTTATCAATGTCTACCTTGTACAATGGCCATGTTTTCCTGCATGGGGATCCATTGATGTCTATTGGAATGCAGTGTGGTGGAGTGGATTAAGCTTTTCCCAGGAATGGGCTTCAACAATTGTAAATACAAGATTCTAACTATTCAGGGATTTCATTGGTTTCAGTGAGTCAGGTGACTTTTCTGGGGAAGTTTAACACATGCCTCCATTGGCTCCCAATACGGGAGAGATCAGAATTTAAGGTTCTTTGTATTGCTTACAAAGCCTTTAATAATCTAGGCCCATGTTATATCCGCAAGAAATTGCGGCGACAGTTTGTGACGAGAGCCTTACGGGCCACGTCACAAACTAGATTGGTGGTTCGGCCTTATAGGCTGAAAAAATGGGGGGGCAGAGCTTTTTCAGTTCAAGCTGCCCAGTTATGGAATCTGCTTCCATGCCACCTGCAACAACAGGAGAAGTACCAGGTATTCAGAAAAGATCTGAAGACTCTGTTGTTCACTAGGGCCTTTAGTGGTTTGGGGTGAGATATCTTTTTCTCTATCTTTTCCCCTTCCCCTTTTTCCCTTTCCTTCCTTTCCCCCCTCTTCCTTTTCTGTTGTTTTTATGCAGTTTTTTAATGTTTTTACCGAGTGTTAGAATGTCTATATGTTTATTGTAACCGCCACTCGATTTTATGTTGTTTTAAAGTTTGTTCTTTTTGGTATGTATCTGGTAACGTGACTGGATGGGAAGCAGGCGCATCGATGCAAACATGTTTTGTGAATTATGCGCCTTGTATAAGAAACAAACAATAAACAATAATTTAAGTGGCCCCCTCTCTTTCTGAATGACTTTATCTCCACCTATACCCTTAACAGCAAACACGTTTTGCTGCTCGGGGACTTCAACCTCTGGGCCAACTCCCCGCAAGTCCCCGTTGCCGACGCCTGCATTGACCACCTGGAAGGATTAGGGCTACAACAACTAGTATGTGGGCCCACACATGCTTTAGGTCACATGCTCGATCTTATTTTCAGACAAGATCTGGAAATAAAAATCTTGGAAAATGAACCGTTGCCATGGACAGATCACCATGCAATTAAATTCATTATTTCCGAATTCCCCCCTTAACAAAAACATCAAATCCAGTGACAACACACTGGAATAGATGTCAGAAGAAGCTCCACTCGGAACTCTTCAAAGCCACGTTAAGGAAAAAAATAAAAACAATTCAGCCGCATCAAACGGCTGAAGAAACACTGGATGCCATAAACACAGCCCTATTACAGTCAGCTGACTTAATAGCACCGAAATGTAAAACCCACATCCGGAAAAATAACTCCAGCTGGTTCAACAACCAGCTGGCGTTACTGAAGCAAGAGCACAGAAGGGCGGAAGCCGCCTGGAATAGAAGCTCTTCAGATGAGAACCTCTCCATCTACAAGGCAATAACAAGAAAATACCACAAAAATCTTTAAAGCCAAGAAAAACTATTTTTCTGAGGCTATCAACAGCGCCCCCAACCACCCCCGTGAACTCTTCAAGCTGGTCACTCAGACCATGAATCCAGGACGTCTTGAAGCCCCCAATTCGGACACAAGAATTTTGCAATGAATTATCGGATTACTTCATTAATAAAATCGAGGGAATCCGGCAAAGCATTCAGCAAAACAATTCCCCCCGTAGCCCCCCCCCCCGTAATTATTTCCACAACACCTGCAGTAATTCACCATAACCAGGTAAGTTCACGCTGGAACCCATCTCTATCCATGCCACTAAAAATATCATCCGTACTTTGTGTAACAGCACTGCGCCGAATGATATCATCCCCACCAAACTGCTGAAGGAATGCGCCGACATCCTGGCACCTCCTATCACGCAGCTTATTAACCAATCTTTCAGGGAGGGCATAGTGCCCTCCCAGTTGAAGGAGGGCATAATTTGACCCATCTTGAAGAAACCCATCCTGGACCCCAAGGACCCACTCCACCACCGTCCCATAACAGGCCTAAACGTTCTCTCTAAGGTAATGGAGAAAGTAGTGGTACCTACTTAATCCATTTCAATCGGGATTCCGGCCCGGAGACGGGACGGAAACAGCATTTCTCAAGATTTGGGACGACGTTCTCGAGGCTGCAGACGAAGGAGAATCTTTTCTTCTGGTTCTGTTGGACCTAAGCGCAGCCTTCGACACAGTAGACCACAAGCTTTTATTGACTTGGGTAGCTGAAGTAGCCAAAGTCGCAGAAGGCGATTTATCTTGGTTCTCCTCTTTTTTGGAAAACCGATCGCAAATAGTGAAGTTAGGACCTTTCACTTCTGAAAAACGCACATTATCGTGCGGAGTCCCTCAAGGATCCCCTCTGTCACCGGTGTTATTCAACATCTATCTTCGTCCTCTTTTTGAAATCATCAGCAGCAGCCAAAAACTGCTCTATCACTCATATGCAGATGACACGGAACTGTATTTCTGCATTTGCAATAAAAAGGATCACCACCTCAATCTAGAGACATGCCTCTCTTTGATAGAGGACTGGATGACAAAGAGTTATCTTAAACTCAACGGAGCGAAAACAGAACTTCTCCTGTTTCACGCCAAGCGTATGAACCAACCTGCAAGAACTTGGACCCCCCCGCCCATTCTGGGCAAAATCATCACCCCTAGCGCCAAAGTCAAAAGTCTCGGGGTCATCTTCGACTCCTACATGACAATGGACGCACAAATAGGGTCAGTAGTCAGCGGATCTCACCATCTGCTGCGCCTACTACGCAGACTTATTTCTTTTAGTCCCAAAGAAGACATAGCGGGCATGGTGGGAGCAGTTGTAAACTCAAGATTGGACTATGCAAATGCCCTTTACCTTGGACTCCCCAAGTACCAGCACAGGCTAAACCCCCCCGGGACACACGAGCAGCGCTGTATACTAAGGCTCCTGACTTACTGGGCTGCCCTATATTGGACACTATAACCTGGTCTAGCCTACTTGATTGGATACAAACTCCTCCTTGGCTATGTTCCATGTTCACTGCTGTGATTAGTCCCGGGTCTGTTTTTGATTTCTGGCTTTATTTCAGAATACATTTGTTCATCCTTATATGATGACTCGCTGCCAACCATAGGATACTTTTTTCGTGTATTTTGGTGTACTCTGTCTGCCGCATTGAGCTCTTACAAGCCATACAGATACTTACTTCTTCATCTTCGATATAATCGGATGGATAGCAATTCTTTTGATGTATGAAATTAGCAATTATATACTACCAGCCCTCTCTCAAACTCGCCCTGAAGAAGCCGCTAGGCGAAACGCGTAGGCGAGATGAAAGCTAATATTGCTCATGTATACCCTGTTTTTGTATATTTTATTCTTTGTTTTTGGATTTTATGATATGTAATTAAACTTAAAATATTTTTTCTTAACCTTTACGTCCTTGTGATTGCCTGAAAAAGTCCGCCTCTCTACTACCCTATGTAGTATTTTTCTATTTTTGATTCAATTATTTCGGATGTCGGCTACATGTGAGTGCTTTTATGTTTCCCCTTTCCCTACATTTTTGAACTTTTTTTCCCCAAGTACCAAATCGCTTGTCTACAAGTCGTTCAAAATACGGACGCTAGACTGGGAAAAAACCCTGGGAATCAATCTCACGTTCACTGAGATCCATTCATTGGTTACCAGTAAAATACAGAATTACTTTTAAAGCACTCTGTCTAACGCATAGATGTATTCATGGGAATGCTCCTAATTATTTATGTGAAAAAATAAAAGCTCATAATCCCAATCGCGTTCTGCGATCCACCAATCAAAATCTCCTCCAGATACCGAAAGCCAACTACAAGTCCAAAGGAGAAAGAAGATTCGCGGTCCAAGGTCCCAGGCTATGGAACGCTTTACCAACCAGCATTCGGTTGGAGGAGAACCACTTAGCATTCAGGAGAAAGATCAAGACTCATCTCTTTTGATACCAAAGGAGACAGGAACAACAAGCGCCCAGAGGCGATTTAGTTCGCATGTGCCCTGCTATATAAGTTTTCATTGATTCATTCATTCTTTCATTCATTCACACAGTGAGTAACCAATACCAATGCCTCACTGTGTTTATTCCTAACCGGAAATGTATACTGTGTTTACTATGCTTTTGTTTGTGAATGAAGAAGCAGCTCAGCACAGAGCGCTTCCCATGCATTCACTGTGCAGTGCACCGGGGGCTGGAAAAAAAAATAGACTGGGAAATCTCTGTCCTCAGTCCATTTCTCAAAAGTGAGACATCAGGTGTCTTGAAATATCACCAAAGCCCCCCAATAGAGTTCCTAAAAATATATATATATTTTTTAGAAATGAATAACAACATTGGTAAAACATAGTACGGTAATTAAAAATAAAATAAAAAATCACTGACACCATCCACTGCTCTAGTAACTGACACCATCCCCTGTCCTGCTGACACGAGCCTCTGCCCTGCTGACGCATCCACTGCTTCACTGACTGACACCACCCCCTGCTTCACTGACTGACACCATCCCCTTTCCTACTGACACCAACCTTTTGCCTGCTGACATGTTCACTGCTCCACTAACACCATCCCCTGTCCTACTGACACCAACCACTGCTCCACTGACACCATCCATGTTTTTATTCATTTTAAAAATGTTGTTTACATTTACCGGTATTTATAAATATATTATATATGCACACAGGCATGTGTGTTTGAGCTTTGGGGTGCACACCCTAATGCACCTACAGTATATCCGGAAAGTATTCACAACACTTCACTTTTTCCACATTTTGTTATGTTACAGCCTTATTCCAAAATTGATTCAATTTATTATTTTCCTCAAAATTATACAAACAATACCTCATAATGACAACATGATAGAAGTTTGTTTGAAATCTTCTCTTCCCTCCATCAGATTGGATGGGGAGTGTCAGTGTGCAGCAATTTTCAGATCTCTCCAGAGATGTTCATGTCTGGGATCTGTCTGGGCTATTCAAGGACATTCACAGAGTTGTGCCGTAGCCACTCCTTTGTTATCTTGGCTGTGTGCTTAGGGTCGTTGTCCTGTTGGAAGATGAACCTTCTCCCCAGTCTGAGGTCCAGAGTGCTCTGGAGCTGGTTTTCATCAAGGATGTCTCTGTACATTGCTGCATTCATCTTTCCCTCGACCCTGACTAGTCTCCCAGTTCCTGACGCTGAAACATCCCCACAGCATGATGCTGCCACCACCATGCTTCACTGTAGGGATGGTATTGGCCAGGTGATGAGCGGTGCCTGGTTTCCTCCAGACATGATGCTTGCCAATCAGGCCAAGTAGTTCAATCTTTGTCTATGGTCTGAGATTCTTTCAGGCGACTTCTTTCAGGCGCCAGATGGGCTGTCATGTGCCTTTTACTGAGGAGTGGCTTCCGTCTTGCCACTCTACTGTACAGGCCTGATTGGTGGAGTGCTGCAATGATGGTTGTTCTTCTGGAAGGTTCTCCTCTCTCCACAGAGAAATGCTGGAGCTTTATTAGAGTGACCACCGGGTTCTTCTCCCTGACTAAGGCCCTTCTCCCCCGACCGCTCAGTTTGGCTGGGCAGCTTTCTCTAGAAAGAGACCTGGTGGTTCCAAACTTCCTCCATTTACAGTAGATGGAGGCTACTGTGCTCATTGGGACCTTCAATGCTACATACATTTTTCTGTACCCTTCACCAGGTGTGTGTCTAAATACAATCCTGTCTCGGATGTCTACAGACAATTCTTTGGACTTCATGGCTTGGTTTGTGCTCTGACATGCACTTGTAACTGTGAGATCTCCTCTATAGACAGGTGTGTGCCTTTCCAAATGTCCAAATAACTGAATTTATCACAGGTGGACTCCAATCAAGTTGTAGAAACATCTCAAGGATGATCAGTGGAAACAGGAGTCACCTGAGCTCAATGTTGAGTGTCATGGCAAAGGCTGTGAATACTTATGTACATTAATACATTTGCAAAGATTTCAAACAAACTTCTTTCACAAAAACAACAGAGCAAAGCCGCGCCACAAATACAATATGTAATATATACTAAACACCATAAATTGAGAAACATAAATTATGAATTGAAAAAAAAAACATATAAAGGAAATGGATCCCTTATTATAAAACCCACACAATAGAATATGAAAAACAGTCTATAGTGAAGTTCAGTGTGCTATGTGCAAATAAACAGCATATGCAAGGATGTCCATCAATATGTGCTAGGAAGCAACACATGCAGAGACGTCCATAAAACACCACCACAGTGACGGATAATAGCCTAGAAGTGATCCCTTCACCGATAAAGCAATGGCTGCTTACCAAAGGCAAGCTCAAAGAAGCAGTTGGCTATAACCCAGCCACGGCCTTGGCGTCCAGAGGATGTACTAGAAGATTCCCACACATCGGTCACGAAAGGCAACTTCCGTTCTCCAGTTGGCTTATGGGCTCAAGAATCATCCGTGGGAATAATAAACAAAAGGTGCACCATAGTGTGATTCCGTATTAAAAATGTATTAAATAAAAACCATAATGTACTCACAATTATGAAGTTTAAAACAGCGTTAAAGTAATGCCGGCCGGCAAACGATCGGAGCGATACCTTCCCCCTACGTGGTGACGTCACTGCGCGTTTTACCAGACGCGTTTCGTCATCAACGGACGTTTCCATTAAAAACGCTATTTATATGCTGTTTATTTTCACATAGCACATTGAACTTCACTATAGACTGGTTTTCATATTCTATTGTGCGGGTTTTATAATAAGGGATCCATTTCCTTTATATGTTTTTTTTCAATTCATAATTTATGTTTCTCAATTTATGGTGTTTAGTATATATTACATATTGTATTTGTGGCGCGGCTTTGCTCTGTTGTTTATGTTTCAGGTGTTATCACACGTCAGCTGCAGCCTTTTGTTAGGATTTTCCCATACCCATTTAGCACAGTTTTTTTGTTTTACATTAAACTTCTTTCACGTTGTCATTATGGGGTATTGCTTGTAGAATTTTAAGAAAAATAATAAATTGAATCCATTTTGGAATAAGACTGTAACATAACAAAATGTGGAAAAAGTGAATCTCTGTGAATACTTTCCGGATGCACTGTATGAAAGTGATCTATTTTTGTAAACAATACAAATCTAAACTTTTCCTTTAAGAATGAATTATATTCTTTCAGCTTAAGAGCAAACTATTTTTGAATCACTGTGCCACCTTCTTTTCTACCTTTTAATTTTACACATTGTTGTGCAAACCTTTTTTTCCTTCTGCTAATTAAAATAAATATTTCAGATGTTTTTCCCACACAGTCGTATGTAAGAAGCTGTCAAGTTTTTTAGCGAGTCTTATCACCTTGTAGCATGGAACACATTTGTGTTGTTTCCAGTCCCAGTCTCTTTGTCTCTATGGATTTAATTAAATAGTTGCAAAGTACCAGTTAGTGGCAAACATTCAATGTGGACATGAACGTTTGCCATTAGCATAGTGAAAGGCTACTATTTGCTTGTATCGACCGAGCAGTGATAGAGTCTTTCTTGCTCATAAAATGAGGTTAACAAAAGTGTTGCAGGAACATTGTCTTCAGTAGTCCTCTGGGGGGACAGGATAGCAACTAAGCAAGTAAAGGTTTAAATTGTTAATAATCTCCTAACAGATTTTTGTATTAGCAAGCCACGGGGTAGCATGTAAACAGCACACAGCTGACCGAAAAAACAGAGTATTCTTTGGATTTTGTAGACACGTGTAGAAAGGCCTTTGCTTGGATTGCTTCTTTAAAACCAAATATAGCTTGGGCAATGTTTTAATATGATCAGTCCCGGTAGCGTCTAAAAATACTGACCTGATTCCTAGCTCTGTTTCTTTAGGTCCACCAATCAAGAGATGTGGGGTTGCCCCTTTTCCAAAGTGAATGAGTCTCAGCACCATTCAACTCACTTTCTTTGAGCCCAGGTAATCAACCTTGCACAAATGTATTTTCTCCAACAACAGTTTCACCCAAAGACTGCCAGAAGACTCTAGCTGGTGCTATTGTAATATGTTGTATTTCGTGTTTCCTGATGGTAAAAAGTCCGCCGGGAAACCAGAGAACCTGCTTGGTAACTTTTTCCCTCTACATAAGACCGGGTTTCCCGACAGGAAAACTGCCATGAGAGCTTTGGTCGGTAATCTTGGCCCTGTGTATGCTCCATCGCAGCGTTTCCCATAGGAAAACTGTTGGGTCAAAAACCGCCAGGAATCCCGGCGGGAAAAAAAAAAACATGTTATTTTTTCCCTGTCGGGAAAACTGTGATGGAGCATACACACGGCCGGTTTTCCTGGCCAAAAGCTCTCATGGAAGTTTTCCAGACGGGAAAACCGGTCGTGTGTACGAGGCATTACACAAATTCATGATCTGGGGTTTGGTCAGGGAGCTCCTCACAAATGTACTTGCCAAGAGCAGTTATCTTGGTCGATTGATAGAGATCAATTGATTTTGCCCTAAGTTTGGCCTTGTTGCACTTCTCTCTTCTACCACTAGGTGGCCGGGAACTTGGTGGTACTAGATATGAGAAGGGCAACCCAAGTTCAGGTTATGGGTATATGGGGTATCTCAGCCAATGGGCAGGGTTTTTCTTGAATCCCTTGAGGACCTATATATTCGGGTGAGGTGAGGTGATCTGTGTTCTGTGCCAACTTGGATGGCTGGACGTGTATCGTACAGCCCAATCTTCTAGGCCGGAGATTGGGCCTATCCTGGGGCATCTGGCTGCCAGGCTGTATGAGGGCCTATCCAGAAGTAAGAAGGCAGCACAGGGTTGATACTGCGGCTTGCAGTCCAACTGAAAGTGATGGTTCTGTCGGCCGGAGAACCTGTCAGTGGTCGGAGGTAGAAGGGAAGTTGTCACCACAAAGGGACCAACCACCTTATTACCAGTGACCACAGTGAGTAACTGAAGAAAGTACCAGAAACATATTCTCACTGAACAGGCACGGTGGAGAATCGGAAAACTTCAGGCGGTGGTCAAGTCAGGGACCCAAGCAGTTGAGGTGACAGTTGCAGAGCAGCCTTGTGAGTCAAGCTAGAGACCAAGCCGGTCAGCTCAAGGGAGTCAGAATCTATGAATCAGTGGGTCTAGTGAGAGACCGGGAGATCAGCGTTGAAGACCTAAAAAAAAGCAGTTGTATTGGAGCTGAAAGAACTGTTACGTTTGAGTTGGGAACTGTTAAGACTGTTGCCATAAGAGACAACATTTCTCTATGTGCAGAAGTGGCGCCTTGCTGGGGCCTTTCCCTGCACGACTGTCCTCCTATTGAAGTCTCGGTGTCTGCCAAATTGAATCTACAAATACATATGCTGTTTATTTTCACATAGCACATTGAACTTCACTATAGACTGGTTTTCATATTCTATTGTGCGGGTTTTATAATAAGGGATCCATTTCCTTTATATGTTTTTTTTCAATTCATAATTTATGTTTCTCAATTTATGGTGTTTAGTATATATTACATATTGTATTTGTGGCGCGGCTTTGCTCTGTTGTTTATGTTTCAGGTGTTATCACACGTCAGCTGCAGCCTTTTGTTAGGATTTTCCCATACCCATTTAGCACAGTTTTTTTGTTTTACATTAAACTTCTTTCACGTTGTCATTATGGGGTATTGCTTGTAGAATTTTAAGAAAAATAATAAATTGAATCCATTTTGGAATAAGACTGTTGCTTGCAGTCCAACTGAAAGTGATGGTTCTGTCGGCCGGAGAACCTGTCAGTGGTCGGAGGTAGAAGGGAAGTTGTCACCACAAAGGGACCAACCACCTTATTACCAGTGACCACAGTGAGTAACTGAAGAAAGTACCAGAAACATATTCTCACTGAACAGGCACGGTGGAGAATCGGAAAACTTCAGGCGGTGGTCAAGTCAGGGACCCAAGCAGTTGAGGTGACAGTTGCAGAGCAGCCTTGTGAGTCAAGCTAGAGACCAAGCCGGTCAGCTCAAGGGAGTCAGAATCTATGAATCAGTGGGTCTAGTGAGAGACCGGGAGATCAGCGTTGAAGACCTAAAAAAAAGCAGTTGTATTGGAGCTGAAAGAACTGTTACGTTTGAGTTGGGAACTGTTAAGACTGTTGCCATAAGAGACAACATTTCTCTATGTGCAGAAGTGGCGCCTTGCTGGGGCCTTTCCCTGCACGACTGTCCTCCTATTGAAGTCTCGGTGTCTGCCAAATTGAATCTACAAATACATAAAGGGGTTGTAAAGGAAAAACATTTTTTTTTTTTTCATAATTGGCATCCTTTACCTGCAGACATTCCTCTTTTCACTTCCTCATTGTTAGTTTTTGCTCATAAGTTGCTCTATTTCTTCTCTGTTCTGTTCACTTCCTGCTTGTCTGATTTTACTGACCACCATGATGGGAGACTTTACTGTGGTGGTCAGTAACGTGCTCACCCCCTCCTGGGAACTACATCTGTGCAGTAGGACGCTCTCTACGTGTTAGAGACTTCAAGGAGGTGTGAATTACTGGGCGTGCCGCAATTCATACTGGGAAATGTAGTTCTTACATGAACAAGTGATGCAAACCAGGAAGTAAATGAGGGAACAGAAACTAGAACGCCAGAGGTGATATAGATGAAGGAATTTAATAGGTATTTACTTGTTTGTTAACAGAATCATTACACTATTCTGTCTGTCTATCTTGCAGACATAAATTTTAGGCAAACATTTTTTTTCCTTTACAACTCCTTTAAGGGTGTCCTGGTCCTAAACCTCTTTCCCCCCCAAAATACAAAAAGGAATGTCAAAAGAAATAAAACCTCTTTTACATCCAAGAAATGTCTAGCGCCCAATGGCTTTCACCATCTTTGCACCCACTATGCCTCACAACCCACCACATATTGAAGGATGTCAGCTATCTTTGGCCTGAAGTTCTCGTTAGACTGGACAAGGCCAGAGATCTTTCACATGCACTAAGGGGAAACAGGCTCCCCAGTCCATGTTTCTCCAGGGAAGCTTTTAAAGGGAACTGTTATGGGGTCCTAATTCACTCCAAAGAAGTGGTGATTGATTCCCTAAATCAGGGATCTCCAAACTACGGCCCTCCAGTTGTTCAGGAACTACAATTCCCATCATGCCTAGTCATGTCTGTGAATGTCAGAATTTTACAATGCCTCATGGGAAATGTAGTTCCGAAACAGCTGGAGGGCCGTAGTTTGGAGATCCTTGCCCTAAATCATCCAACAACCAGCATCCTTTTCCTTAATTGGATAGAAATGTATCACGTATAATAGAACAGCAATTCAATCAGACATGATAGGGGTCAAAATGTTAAAGAGGAAGTAACCTGCAAGAAAAATAGCATAATGAGCTAGTATGCACAGCATACTAGCTCATTATGTGGCACTTACCTGGGATCAAAGCCCACAAAGTCCTCCTTGTTCCCCTCCGCCACCATGTCCCCCCGCATCTTCTTCCTGTTATCGCCGTTCCGGCGCTGTGATTGGCCGAAGCGGTGATGCCGTCACTCCCGCACATGCGCGTGGGACCAGCGCGGAAATATGGCATTAACCCCAATAATGCCAATAATGCCATTCACAAAAACGGCACGCTCAGTGTCTATGGCGTTTGCGCCGTAGACATCAGCGCCTGTCATTTTTGTAAATATCTCCTAAACCGTGCAGGTTTAGAAGATATTTCTTTCACCTACAGGTTGATGGGGACAAGGGACTCATCCCCACAACCCTGGCCGGTGGTTGTGTGGATCTGCAGGCAGGGGGCTTATCAGAATCTGGAAGATACATTGTGTAAATAATAGTAAAAACACACACACTGTGGAGAAAGTCCTTTATTAAAAAAAAAAAAAATCCAGCGGTGGTAATCCACTCTGGATCCCCACTCCAACGTTGTCGTTATCCAGCGAGGTATGATCTCCACTCTGCCGGGATCCAGCGATGAGGAGATTAATCCAGGCCTGGGATCCAGAGCGCACACATCGCCGGCCGCCTGTCTCCACCGGAGACAGCCCGGCAAAAGAATCGGCTTGAGCCAGTGACAGCTCTTATATAGGTGAGGCGGGGCCACCCATCACGTGACCCGCCCCCCTCGCGATTTTAAACCACTTGCGGCCCGCGCTGTAGCCGTCATTCGGACCTGAATATCCAAGCCGTCGTCAATTGACGGCCGCCCCTTAAGGCGTTTCCAGCGCGTGCTCCAGAGTGCGCAGCGGGGAAGCTCTGTGTTGGCCGTGTCTCTTGGACACAGCCAATCACAGATCGCGGCGCACGGCCAATCAGAGTGGCCGTTCGCTATGCGATCTGCACGGCCAATGAGAGATGATCTCATATGTAAACATATGTAAACATATGAGATCATCTCTCATTGCCGTTTTACACAGAGACAGCATCCTGTTTCTGGAGAGGAGGAGACCGATCTGTGTTCCTTGTACATAGGGACAAAGATCGGTCTACCCCCCAGTCACCCCCTCTCCCCCCACAGTTAGAACACACCTAGGATACACATTTAACCCCTTCCTCACCCCCTAGTGTTAACCCCTTCGCTGCCAGTCACATTTATACAGTAATTAGTGCATATTCATAGGACTGATCGCAGTTTAAATGTGAATGGCGCCAAAAATGTGTCAAAAGTGTCCGATGTGTCTGCCATAACGTCGCAGTCCTAATAAAAAGCGCAGATCGCCGCCATTTCTAGTAAAAAAAAAAAAATTCTGTCCCCTATTTTGTAGGCGCTATAACTTTTGCGCAAACCAGTCGCTTATTGCGTTTTTTTTTTCTTTTACCAAAAATATGTAGAAGAACACGTATCTGCCTAAACTGAGATTTTTTTTTTTTTTTTAATTGGGCTATTTATTATAGCAACAAGTAAAAAATATTGTATTGTATTTTTTCAAAATTTTCGCTCTTTTTTGTTTATAGCGCAAAAAATAAAAACCGCACAGGCGATCAAATACCACCAAAAGAAAGCTCTACTTGTGGGGAAAAAAGGACGTCCATTTTGTTTGGGAGCCACGTCGCACGACCGCGCAATTGTCAGTTAAAGCGACGCAGTGTCGGAAGCTGAAATTTCACCTGGGCAGGAGGGGGGTATATGTGCCAAGTAAGCAAGTGGTTAAATGACTTTTTTTCTTTCAGAAATGACACTTTGTGCAGGGACAGTTCTAAGCACGGGAAACATGCGCTATTTCACAGGCATACTAGACACCCCCCTAGGTACAACATTTAAAGGAATATTTCACTTTAAGCATTATTAAATTCACTGCTCCCGAAAAAAACTGACATTTAAAAAAAAAAAATTGATACATGTCCCCTGGGGCAGGATCCGGGTCCCCAAACACTTTTTATGACAATAACATGCATATTAGCCTTTAAAATTAGCACTTTAGATTTCAATTGTTCGAGTCCCATAGACTTTAACGGGGTTCTAAAGTTCACACAAACTTTTGGTTTGTTCGCTGGTTCTGGTGCGAACCGAGCAGGGGTGTGTTCGGCTCATCCCTATTCCCTGGATCAACTTTACCTATAAATGTTGGTGTCCAGTTGTACATTTAGGACACAATCCAGGCCTTTTTTAAAGCAATCTACTGAGGCTGTTTAGAACCAGCTCTTGAGGGAGTCTATTCCATATTTTCACAGCTCTTACTGTGAAGAAACCTTTCCATAAATGGAGATGAAATCTCTTTTCCTCCAGACGTAAAGAAGAATTCCCCCTTGTCCTCTGTGTTGACTGTAAAGTGAATGAGTCAACACCAAGTTCACTATATAGGCCACTTATGTATTTATACATGTCGATCATATCCCCTCTCCATCTCTTCTTCTCAAGAGAGAATAAATAAATTTCCTCTAATCTTTCCTCATAGCTGAGCTCCTCCATGCCTCTTATCAGTTTGGTTGCCCTTCTCTGCTTGGGACAGACTTAAAAACTGATGGATGAAAACTTGTAAATTTCAAAAATTGGTCACAATCTGTTGGCTTTCCTAAGAGATCACTCAAAATAAGTTTACTATGAATATACTACATATCCTTGTGTCCAAAAAATATATAAATGTCTCATCATACGTTATATTAAATTGTGCATTGGATACAATATGATTCAAAAGTTCATGGAATACTCCACTTGACATATTGCACGTCCCGATTACTGTTAAGGCCTCTGTGTTAGCCTGGTAAGAATTTGCTTGAAGATCAATACATGATAAATCTAACAAGGAAGTTCTAACTTTAATCTCTTCCCTATAACTTCTTATTCCACAACTGCAGTCCAAGATGTGGCATAAATCGGGTATTAACTGGGTAGAAGACCTCTACATTGAGGATAAGCTTAGATCTTGGTCAGATTTTATGTCTATCTACAATCTTCCTTGTACGGATTACTTTACACATATGCATATATCCCATTTTCTACATTGTAGCAAAGTGTCATTTCTTCAGTGTTGTCACATGAAAAGATATAATAAAATATTTACAAAAATGTGAACGGTGTACTCACTTTTGGGAGATACTGTACATGTAGGGTGCTGGACGCGTGGATTCCAATGGGGCTTTTTTTTTTTTAGAAGCATGTGATTAGAGCCAGAGGCTCTAATAGGCTTCAAAAAAGGGTGGGCTCGGGGGACAGTGTACATCCAGGTGTGTGACAATAGCTAATTAATATTCGCTATTGTCTTCCTGATTCTCCTCCTCTTGTCTTGAGACCCATCACCCGACTGGCCGAGAGGAGAAGCTATCCTATTGGCCGCAAAAGAGGAGGAGGGAGGAGATGCAGAGGAAGCCGCTGTGAAGCATCAGGAGGAGGAGACGCCACCTGTTCCTGTCGCTCCCGGAGGAAGCGCTGCCCGTGAGCTGGTTGGGGATAGGTGGCTGCGAGTGGATCATTTGTGGCCCCCCCCCCCCCCTAAAAAAATATATATACCACCAACTGCCACTGTTTACAATGATAGAAAATGCACATTTATATAATATAAAAATATATATATAAAATATTAAAAAGTTGTCTTGCCTAACCCATTTTTTCCAATGCTAATAAACTGGCAGACCTGGTATCACCATGGCAAGGGGGGAACGTGCATGCCTTTGCCATGAGGATATCAGCCCATATACCTGAAAGTACATAGAGGTGCTTGGTTATGCCAGATGTAACAGGAGGCATACGTTCCAAAAAAGATAAATATTTGTCTCATCAGTCTACAGAATATTTGCCTAAAAGTCTTGGGGATAATCAAGATGTTTTTTGGTAAATGTGAGATGAGCCTTTGTCCAGTCTCTTTGTCAGCAGAGGCTTTGGCCTTGGCGTAAATGCCAGCGGGGCGCAGCGTATCGTATTTACGCTATGCCGTCACAAGTTTAGACGCAAGTGCCGTATTCTCAAAGCACTTGCGTCCTAAGTTACGGCGGCGTAGCGTAAATGGCCCGGCGTAAGCCCGGGTAATTCAAATGTGGAAGAGGTGGGTGTGTTTTATGTAAATGTGTTGTGACCCCCCGTTTTTAACGTTTATTTTGAACGGCGCATGCGCCGTCCGTGGAGGTTTCCTAGTGCGCATGCACAAAATAATGTCGCAAATATTCAATGCTTTTGACGTGAACGCAACTTACGCAAATCCCTGTTCGCGAACGACTTACGCAAAGACGTAAACGACGTAAAATACAACGCTGTCCCGACGTATATACTAAACATTGCGTACGCATCACCTACGCAAAGTTACCCCTCATATAGCAGGGGTAACTTTACGCTTACGCAAGCGACGTAAAATACGACAACCGGGCGCAATTACATTCGGGAATCGGCTTATCTAGCTCATTTGCATATTCAACGTGGCTAATCGACAGAAGCGCCACCTAGCAGCCACAGTATAATTGCACACAATTATACGCCGGCGTAGACAAGTTACGTCGGCGGAAGAAGCCTATTTTTTTTAACGTATCTGCCTTTGAGAATTGGCGTAAACATACGCCGGCGCAGATTTGAAATTACGATGGCGTATCTGGAGATACGCCGCCGTAACAGCTTTGAGAATCTGGCCCTAAAAGTTTTGTGCAAGAAACTGGTCAGATTTTTACACTCCAGAGGATGTGGAGTATATTGCCCACTTGACTACAGCCCCTTCAACAAAAGGGAGAGTGATCAAAGGAGAATTTATCAAGTCTGTAGGGAGTTAAATATTTTTTTTTTTAGTTTCCAATGATTTACACAGTGGGTAACTAAATAGGAATAGTATAATGCTCTAAGCCACTGTGAATCTAAAAAGATGGAGTGTAAATCTGACTCCCAACATTGCCTGCATGAAGTTTTTGCTGAAAACTTCTTCATGGCGGAAGAGTGAATAGAACAGGAAATACTCTTGATACAAGGTTACGTGGTGTTCTAAAGCCGACAAGCATGTTGATGTGTATATATATTGTGGGTCTGGGTGTAGAATGTTAATTGGTGATTGTACAGCTTGTATAACAGTGTACATTTTCTGTCCCCTCAAAATAACTCAATACACAGCCATTAATGTCTAAACCGCTGGCAACAAAAGTGAAGTGAAAATGTCAAAATTGGGCCCAATTAGCAATTTTCCTTTCCCGGTGTCATGTGACTCGCTAGTGCTACAAGGTCTCAGGTGTGAATGGGGAGCAGGTGTGTTAAATTTGGTGTTATCACTCTCACTCTCTCATACTGGTCATTGGAAGTTTAACATAGCACCTCATGGCAAAGAACTCTCAAAAATGATCTGAAAAAAAGTTTTTTGCTCTACATAAAGATGGCCTACGCTATAAGAGGATTGCCAAGACCCTGAAACTGAGCTGCAGCTCAGTGGCCAAGAACATACAGCGGTTTAACAGGACAAGTTCCACTCAGAACAGGCCTCACCATGGTTGACCAAAGAAGTTGAGTGCACATGCTCAGCGTCAAATCCAGAGGTTGTCTTTGGGAAATAGACGTATGAGTGCTGCCAGCATTGCTGCAGAGGTTTAAGGGGTGGGGGGGTTCAGCCTGTCAGTGTTCAGACCGTACGCCACACACTGCATCAAATTGGTCTGCATGGTTGTCATCCCAGAAGAAAGCCACTTCTAAAGATGATGCACAAGAAAGCCTGAAAACAGTTTGCTGAAGACAAGCAGACTAAGGACATGGATTACTGGAACCATATCCTGTGGTCTGATGAGGGTACGGTAATGTGAGGCTTTCTCCCTGGTGTGGAGTGTCGTGCTCGCCCCCTCCCTTGGACTACAGGAGAGTCAGGACGCCCACTTACACACAGCTCTTTTCTCTATCTGCAACGTAGAGAGCGTCCTGACTAGGGTTGCCACCTGTCCAGGATTCACCCGGACAGTTTGGGTTTGGAATCAAGCGTCCGGGTTTCAGACTGCCTGAAACCCGGACACATTAGACTGGACTAAGGCTTCCCAGCAAGGTTTCTGGCTGCAGTTGTCTAAGCTGAGAGTGTCTACTACTCTTTCACAGTACCCAAATCACTAACAAACCCCCCTGCCCCCCAAACACACACACACAGATGGGAGAGGAGAGAGGGCTCAATCTGCACCTCTTACTCCCACCTCTACCCCTCTGTGTCTGCCCACACTCCAATCCCCAGGGCTGTGCCTCATAAAAGGAAAGTTGGGGGCTGGAAATATAAAGTCTGGCAGTCTCAGATATATCTGGATGAGTGGTGGTGACTGCCAAAGGGTGAGTAAGGTCACCACCCATCCCTGTCTATGACTGAACTCTCCTCCTTCTCTCTCCTGCCCCTGAGTAAGTACACTAAGGCAAATCAGGGTTATCAGAGCACCCCTTACTTCAGAGTTCACCTTTACACCATAGGCTACAGTGTTCCCCCTTACATCAGAGTTCTGAGTGTTCCCCCTTAGATCAGGGTTCCTAGAGCATCCCTTATGTTGGAGTCCCCAGAGTTCTCCCTTACATCAGAGTCTGCAGAGACCACCCTTACAGTGAAAGGGAACTCTGCTAGTTCAAACATAAAAGGGGAACTATGTGGATCCAGATGTAAAAGGGGGAATTCTGTCAACTCTGATGTAAAGGAGGTCTCTTGTTATTAACTTTATATGATTATAACAGTTATTTAGTAGCTAAATATTTGTATAGTTTATACTATAAAAAAAATTGTCGTGCGCCACTAAAGTGTTCGGGTTTGACTTGAAGAAAAGGTGGCAACCCTAGTCCTGACACTCCTGTAGTCCAAGGGAGGGGGTGAGCACAATACTCCACACCAGGGAGAAAACATTGCATTGCTGTGTGGAGTTACAGACAGAAGAACAGTAAGTGAGGATTTCTGAGAAGAAATAAGGACATTTAGGGCCAGATTCATGAAAGGTTACGCTGGCGGATCGAGTGATCCGCCAGCGTAACAGTGGCTTTGAGCCGGCGTTTCTGTTTTCTGTAACCAGAAAACAAGAAACGCCGGGTTGAAGTTCCGATGCGATGAGCGTAACTGAGTTTCGCCATCGCATCGTTACTTCAACTTAAAAATGGCGCCGGGGGCGTTCCCGCCGATTTACGCTCAAAAAATATGTTAATGAGCGGAAATCGGCAATTCACGATCGAATTCCGGCGCGACGCAATGACGGTACGACGTTTCCGGACGGGATACGCGGCGCATAGATATACCTACATGGGGCTGGAGTATCCTATGTTAGGTATAGGCGTCGTCATCGCGTCGGGAAAAAAAAAAAAAAACGTCGCTTGCGTAAAACGGTCATGAATGGGAATGTGACGTCATTGACGTTCATTCACAGATTTTGGAGCATGCGCACGGGGATGTTTTGACACTCGACGCATGCGCAGTACGTCGGCGGCGGGATCGCGCGTAGTTAGCATACTACACGCCCCGTACCCGCGACATTTGAATTCCGCCGGCTCATTTGCGATGCGCTGCCGCAACTTTAGGAGCAAGTGCTTCGTGAATGACAGCACTTGCTCCTAAAAATTCGGCAGCGCAACGCAAATGAGAAGCGTTACTCCAGAGCAAAGATGCTCTGGAATACGTGAATCTGGCCCTTAGAAGCAAAATAGAAGGATGAGGTAAGTGAAGAAGGACTGCACTAAGGTAAAGGAAGCTATTTAGGGAAAATAAAATCCTTTACAACCCCTTTAAATCACTTATTCTGGTAAAAATGGATGTACAGGTCAAAATGCAGTGCAGGAGTCTTAGCTGAATGTCTTCCCAGCAAAGATGAAGCAAAATGTGAACTCATATTTAAAATGATAAAAAAAGAAAAAGCTGAAATTGTCTGTCTGTAAAAGCTAATAGGGTTTAATTGTAATTTAAAAAGCTTTAAATGTATTGCTTGATCCAATAATGCTTTCTAAACTATCCTCAGATGGTGCCGATCTTCCATTCACTAATATGTAAGGTTCATGCTAAGGCTAAGCTTGTGACTCTTGTTCTAATTCAGATCCTAATACTGCCCTCTAGTGTCCACCCACAGAGAACTCACAGGCCCCTGCTATGCTAAGATCTGTCCAGTAAGAAATGTAGGCCCAGATTCATAAAGCAATTACGCCTGTCTAACTGGTGTTAGACAGGAGTAATTTCAAATTTCGCGCGCCGTATCACTAGTTTGAATCCTCAAACCATGATACGGCGGCTTCGGGCTTCGATCCGAGAGGCTTACGTCTTCGTAAGCCTTCGGATCTACGCTGCGATATTTTTGGCGGCCGCTGGGAGGAGTTTGCGTCGTTTTGATGCGTCGGGATATGCAAATGTGTTTTTACGGCGATCCACGAAGATACGAGCGGTCTTCACAATCGCTTACGTCTGTTTTTTTTTTTTTTTACGTACTGTTAGACCAGCTTTTTGCTGGTCTAACGGTGCGTAGCCCATGTTAACCACTTAAGACCCGGACCAATACGCTGGTAAATGACCCAAGGTGTTTTTGCGATTCGGCACTGCGTCGCTTTAACAGACAATTGCGCGGTCGTGCGACGTGGCTCCCAAACAAAATTTGCGTCCTTTTCTTCCCACAAATAGAGCTTTCTTTTGGTGGTATTTGATCACCTCTGCGATTTTTATTTTTTGCGCTATATACAAAAATAGAGCGACATTTTTGAAAAAAAAAACACTATTTTTTACTTTTTGTTAAAAAAAAAAATCAAATAAACTAAATTTTAGTCAAACATTTAGGCCAAAATTTATTTAGCCACATGTCTTTAGTAAAAAAAAAAATCGCAATAAAAAAAAATAGCTACCTAGCGGGAACAGCGACACTAATACAGCGATCAGAAAAATGATCGCTTAGTGACGCTGGCAATAGGGAGTGAAAGGGTTAACTAGGGCGGTGATCAGGGGGTTAAAACTTTATTAGGGGGGGTGGGGGGGCTACCCTGGACCTAACACTAACTGTTTTTTACACTGCCTGTCACACTGACACTAAATGCAGTGATTAGATCACTGCATTTAGTGACACTGTGACAGGGGGGTGGGGGGGGCGATCACAAGGGGTTAATGTGCCTATGTGAGTGTGTGTCAGTGTTGTGTTGGTGCACACTTACTTGTGATGTCTTCTCTCATCAGCAGCGGTGGGAAACACCGCTGCGATGAGAGATTACATCATTTCCTCCTTCCTGTGTAAACACAGGAGGAGGAAGTGACAGAAGCTGGGAGCGCGCGCATTGGCTGGGAGCGATCGCGGGGGGGCGGGTAAACGCCGACATCCGCCCGCTCATCCCGGATCGCTTCCGGAGCCAGGGGGACCCCCGCACGCCGCGGAGGGGGTCCCGATGGGACCCCCGAACCACACTTAGGCGGGGACGTAAATTTACGCCCTTGTGCCTGTACGTGCCATTCTGTGGCCGTATATGTGCGTGCGGGGGTCCTTAAGTGGTTAAGTATGGCCGTCGTTCCCGCGTCAAATTTAATTTTTTTTTAAAAAAATTTACGTAACTCGTTCGGGAATAGAAATGTCCGTAAACGACGCTACTCAAACAACGAATGACGTAACAACGTGATTTCGCGCAATGCACGGCGGGAAATTTGCAAACGGAGCATGCGCAGTTCGATCGCCGCGGGAACGCGCCTATTTTAAATCCTTCACGCCCCCTACTCGCGTAGATGGATTGCGACGGGAGAAATACACTACGCCGCCCTCGTTTACTGGACAAAATCTACCTGGATTCCACGTAGAGCCAGGTAAAATACGGCGGCGTAGTGTATTTCGGAAACGCTACGATAATCTAATTCTCTGTGAATCTGCCCCGTAGACTTTCATTCCTGGCTTCTCTTTCTACAAACTTCAATTCAATGGCCAGAATAAATCATTAATGCCCAAGCATTTGATGAGCCTAAAAACATTTACACGTTTTTTTTGCCTGCCGAAATGCTGCTGCCAGGGCCGGATTAAGAGCATCATGGGCCTGGTGCTGAAGATTGGAGGGCCGTTTTTATGGTTAATATAAAAAAATTAAATGCGAGCCATTTTTTATTAAAACAAATTAAGTATTTAAACAAACTGCTCATTTACACAGTATGCCCAAGAGAACCTGTGTGAATAATTTTTTTTATACTTTTTCACATTTTGTAATTTTCCTTCTTTCTATATTTTTTTGCAATTATTATAATTTGTTTTCTTAATTTTATTAATTTACTTTGTTTTTACAATTTAACTTTTTAATATGTTTGCTTTTGGGGAGGGGCGGGACAGTGGATGGTGTCAGTAGGGCAATGGATGAAGTCAGTAGAGCATTTTTTTTCTTTTTACTATTATTTTTTTTTTTTTTTACAATTACATTTTTCATTCTTTAACCACTTAAGCCCCGGACCAATATGCTGCTAAATGCCCAGAGGCGTTTTTACAATTCGGCACTGCGTCGCTTTAACAGACAATTGCGCAGTTGTGCGACGTGGCTCCCAAACAAAATTTGCGTCCTTTTCTTCCCACAAATAGAGCTTTCTTTTGATGGTATTTGATTGCCTCTGCGATTTTTATTTTTTGCGCTATAAACAAAAATAAAGCGACATTTTTGAAAAGAAAATCTATATTTTTTACTTTTTGTTATAAGAAAAATTGAATAAACAAAATTTTAGTCAAACATTTAGGCCAAAATTTATTCAGCCACATGTCTTTAGTAAAAAAAAGAAAAAAAAATCGCAATAAAAAAAATTAGCTACCTAGCAGCAACAGCGACACTAATACAGCGATCAGAAAAATGATCGCTGGAGTGGCGTGGCTACCGCGCAGCTGAATGGACGCCTAAGTCAGGAGCTCCGCTTCAGCGTTGGGGATATCGGCTCCCTGAGGCACCGAGGGCGGCTTTAAAACACCCGTGGGGCAAGCCACAAGGGCGCACAGTTCCCGGAGATGACTAAGAAACGAAAAAACGTCGTTCACCCGGCGAAGCTGGAGGATTTCTTCTCCCCCAGGCCTAGCAGCACGCTCCAAGATGGCGCCGGCGGCGGATCTCCACACTGCGCCCGGGATCGAGGGCTGGGACCCAGCGCCGCTCCCCAGAGGCATCCACCCCACTCTCCTGCAGCCCGGTGAAATCCAAGCCCCGTCTGTCATCAGAGCCGCACGGCTCCCAGGTCAGAGAAATGCAGGGGTCCATGGAGGACACAGGTGAGCTCTCAGCTCCCATCAATACCTTCCCTACCTCCAATCTCCCGGTTTCTGACACTACCTTAAAGGACATGCTGGTCTCCCTGCGGAGCTCCTTGCATTCAGACATGATGGAATGCATGAGGAGCTTCAGGATGGAGATGGGAGAACTGGGGGGCAGAGTGGATCATGTGGAAAGGAAAATGGGAGAATATGCTTCCTCCTACAACTCCCTAGTAGACTCTCATAATGACCAGGCAGATGAAGTCGCATGGCTCAGAGCTAAAGTCGCAGACCTCGAAGATAGATCTCGAAGGAACAACGTCAAATTACGGGGTGTCCCTGAGTCTGCCCAGCTCCAGCAATATGCCCGTGAGCTCTTGGGGTCTCTTTTGCCTTCCATACCTGAATCTAAGCTAGTAGTCGATCGGATTCACCGCCTGCCCAAACCAGCCCACCTTCCGGAGAACATCCCCAGGGACGTCCTGATGCGGGTGCATTTCTACCATGTAAAGGACCAATTTATGCTGGCTTTCCGCAAAAACCCCCACTCATCTGATCGCTACGCCAACCTACAAGTGTATGCGGATCTCTCACAGCACACTATGCAGAGACGCAGGTCCCTAATTCCAGTGACGAAGGCTCTCCGCAATCACAATATCATCTACAAATGGGGCCAACCGACCAAGCTCATTATAACTAAGGACGGTGCTTCAAGTGTAGTCATGACCCTGGAAGAGGGGCTTGCGCTCCTGCGCAAGTGGGACATTCTTCCTGAACATCCCCCACTTGAAACAACCTCCTCCTCCTCCTCCTCTCCCAGGGTTCAGACCCAGGACGACTGGACACTGGTGTCGCATAAACGCAACAACAAGAAGAAATCTTAAAGCCCTTGTGCCTCAGGAATCTCGCTACTTTGTTTACCACGTTGATTCCCTGACTTCATTGGAGCTCCTCCCCACGAACTCCCCTTTCTTGAAATATGTGCAGCTACCCTGCATCCAGATCCCGGATGGGATCTCCCTTTTTATGCTCATTGTTTTTTGCGTATGTTCTAACCTCCCTATTTTTGGTTTCCATTACTTTTTTCCCTCTCTCCGTTTCCCTTGAGATGGATCCTGTCCTGTTTCCAACGAAGACGCTCCGTTCACCGTCCTCACCTACCTCCTGGACCTGGCTGAATATGGTGGAGCCGCGGTGGTGTCACAAGGTACTTTTATCACTCTTCTTCATGATCCACTATGGCGCTAACGGTTACCTCCTTTAATGTCCGAGGCCTGAACCATCCGGTCAAAAGGGCTTCTGTGTGGAGAGAGGCCCTAAAGTTACGCTCAGACGTCCTCTGCCTTCAGGAGACACACCTGATGGCATCTGGCGCGCCTCCTTTTTCTCACGCCAGATTTCCCCACATCTTCCAGGCACCTGCCCCCAAAAAGCAAAAAGGTGTTCTCATTGCCATCAAAGATACTGTCACTTTTGCTCTCCAGGACTCGTTGACTGACCCTGACGGCAGGTTCCTGGTTCTGGTTGGATCCCTCAACAACAAACTGTACACTCTGGTCAACCTCTATGCGCCCAACACTCACCAGCTTCGTTTCCTGAGGAAACTCTTCTGCAAAATTAATAGGATACGGAAAGGCGCTCTGGTTATGTGTGGGGACTTCAACCTGACGGTTGACTTTGAGATGGACACCACCTCTAGATCCAAGCGCCCCCAGCCTACTCTATGCTCCCTGCTACACGCTGAGAGTGTGTTCGATGTCTGGAGGTGCCAACACTCCTGTGAAAGGGACTACTCTTTCCATTCCTCCAGGCATAACTCTTACTCACGTATAGACTTGATATCGGTAGACAAACTTCTATTACAGAGGGTGTCCTCGTCCGCCATCCACGACATCACGTGGTCTGACCACGCCCCGGTGTCGGTGGTGGTGGACGGGGGGCCCCTGGTCTCCTCGCCCTTTGTATGGAGAGCAGACCCCTGCATGCTTCAACAGCCCTCCCACGTGGCTTACCTGTCTACTCGATTGGAGGAATTTTTCGCTGTAAATTCTGGGTCTGTCTCCAGTCCGTTCTCCGTTTGGTGTGCCCATAAGGCTTATATTAGTGGAATTTTGATCCAACTTAGTGCACGGGTAAAAAGGCAGAGAGCACAAAAATTAGATTCCCTACTCACTGAAATTCGTTCTCTAGAGTCGCAGAACAGGCAGGCTCCTGACGCCCCGACTGCAGCCAGACTTTTTGGGCTGCGTTCGGACCTCAGGAGACTGCTTCTTGAACGCTACGACAAGCATGTCCAATCCCTTAAACTGTCCCACTATGCATCCGGTAACAGGGCGGGTAAACTTCTAGCTCAGCGACTGAAAAGTCGCAGAGTGAAGACTACTATCCCTTTTCTTGTTAAGAACTCGGACAACAGTAAAATTTACAACCCTCAGGATATAGCAAACTCCTTCGCGGAGTTCTACTCCTCTCTTTATAACCTTCGAGAGGACCCCTCCACCCCTCAGCCTGTGGAGGAGGCTATCCGCTCCTTCCTGGCTGATTTAGCGTTGCATACCCTGTCCCAATCTCAATTAGACTCCCTAAACATGCCGATCAAGGAGCCTGAGATTTTACGGGCAATTAGGACTCTCCCTACTGGGAAGTCCCCAGGCCCGGACGGGCTCCCTAATGGTTATTACAGGGCCTTTGGCTCCCTCCTGGCCCCGGCGTTGGGCGAAGTGTTTTCTGAAGCAATGCTCTCTGCCTCTTTCCCGAGTGAAATGCTTAATGCTTTTATTGTGACCATTCCAAAACCAGGGAAGGTACCTACCACACCTGCTAACTTCAGACCCATATCTCTGTTGAATACAGACGTGAAGTTGTATGCCAAGATTTTGGCATATAGACTGCTTCCTATCCTACCTTCCCTAATCAACCCAGACCAGACGGGGTTCACCTCAGGTAGACAGTCGTTGGACGCGACCAGAAGGGTAATTGACTTGGTACACTATGCTGGGGCCTCTCGGACGCCTTCTCTGCTCCTTTCCCTGGATGCGGAGAAGGCGTTCGACAGGGTGCACTGGGGTTACATGACCAGGGTCCTGGAGAAATTTGGGTTCACTGGCCCCATCCTGTCAGCAATTTTAGCGCTTTACTCTTCGCCTTGTGCACAGGTTTACACCTCTGGTATGCTCTCCTCTACTTTTAATATTTCCAACGGCACCAGACAGGGGTGCCCTCTGTCCCCCTCCATATTTAACCTCCTCATAGAACCCCTGGCAGAAAAAATTAGATCCCACTCTGATACCCCGGGCTTCGTGCTGTCGGGCCGTTCCCATAACATAAGTCTGTTTGCGGACGATATTATTATTTTTCTGACCTCGCCCCATTCCTTCTTGTCCCAGGCCCACAGGGTACTTGCGGAGTTTAGCCGCATATCCTATTATAAAATTAACTACACCAAATCTTTTATCTTAAGTCTCAACCTCCCCCCTCGCCTTCAGTCACTTCTACAAACTTCCTTCCCATACTCCTGGGCAGCGTCAAGTATACAATATCTGGGGATCCAAATTACAACAGACCTAACCAAACTGGCCGATGCCAACTACACTCCACTAATTGATAAAATCTCCGGGGAGGCTGCTCGCCTGGCCAAGGTCGATTTGACGTGGTCGGGACGCTTGGCCTCCTTCAAAATGTTGCTCCTACCTCAGATCTTGTATGTTTTCCGCACCCTCCCCATCCCTCTAAAACGCAACCATCTACAGTCCCTGAATAAAATCCTTAACCGCTACATTTGGGGCGGTAAGCGCCCCAGATGCGCGAGATCCCTTTTGATCAAACATAGATCTGTAGGGGGTATGGGTCTAATTGATATCAGGGACTACCATAGAGCGGCCATACTCACCCAACTTAGACGTTGGATATCTCCCTCTCCTGACATCCTGTGGTGCGGCATAGAACAGGCTCTTTGTCCGACCAGGGATCTTCACAGCCTCCTGATACTTGATACTTGGCAGCCCCTTTCCCTGCGTCACCTGCCGTTAACGTTCCAAGCCTCTCTGTTGGCTTGGAGGGAATTGCGTAACCTGGCACATACGTCCTCCAATACCACTCCTGTCCCAATCCCCATTGAGGCACTCTCGTGCGTTATACCATATACCTCCTTCTCAAACTGGGCAGCTAAAGGCATCACCTGTATTGATGATCTATTCTGCTACAATGTACTCAAGCCGTTTGACACGCTTGCTGCAGAGTATGGTCTGACGCATGCAGATTGCTTTAAACACGCACAGGCCTCCCACTTCCTCAAGACTTTGCAATCCCGCCACTTACTGATCCATGATGCCATTTGGCAATTCTACACTAAAGCGACCCCCTCCCCTAGGGGTATCTCCCTCTTCTATAACCTTTTTCAGGATAAACTACTCCTCAAGACGTCTTCCCCCCCCCCTTTCGTAAGTGGGAAATAGATTTAGGCAAAACATTTTCCGCGGACCAATGGCGATACTCGTTCAAACTGATTTACAAAGCCTCCAGATGCGTTAATCATTGGGAGCTCTCCCAAAAGATAGCCCTGAGGTGGTACCTTACTCCATATCGCATAGCTCAATTCTACCCCTCGGCCTCCTCCCTTTGCTGGAGAGACTGTGGAGAGGTGGGCAACATTTTCCACATCTTTTGGCTCTGCAAGAACCTTACTAGCTACTGGAGGGGTATATTTAGATGTATCTCGCGTGTGACAGGCATTTTGACGCCCCCTACTCCCGAACTGGCGCTTCTAAACATAGGAATATAGGGATTTCCCCCGGATTTCCGAATTGTAGTCACTCATATCTTGCTATCTGCTAGACTACTGTTGACTAGAAGTTGGAAATCCAATAAGGTACCAAACGTCACAGAGGTCCTCGAGATTACACGGACGAACTACACTTTTGAGTCCCTGTTGGCAAACAGGGAGGGTAGGAGAGCGAAGTTTGACATTCAATGGAAGCCCTGGACAGAATGGTTCCGAGTACAGCAGAATTGTATTGTCTTCCTTACATCTTGTTTCTTTGATGTGTCTTAAGCAAATACCTTTGCAGATATGTTTGTATAATGGTTTCACAGGTATCCATCCTTTCCCTTTGCCCCTATCCCCTCTTCCCCCTTCCTCTTCCCCACCCTTTTCCTCTACGCATGACCTTCCCGATGTACTCCCCTAATATCCTGTCTGGAGTCTGGCAGGAGGGAGTGGCAGCTGCTCCCCCTCCTGCTCTTATGTGTTGATATATATTAGTGATATTTCCCTTGACTTATGAATCTCATTCTGTCTATGGAGTTGTTACTATTGTACAATCTTCCCTGCTATTCTTTGGGAATGTGGGTGCGTTTCTTTACATTCCTTTTGTTTGTACTTTGAAAATTTACAAAAAAAATTATTGTTAAGAAAAATGATCGCTTAGTGACGCTGGTAATAGGGGGTGAAAGGGTTAACTAGGGTACGGGGCTACCCTGGACCTAACACTAACTGCCTGTCACACTGACACTAAATGCAATGATCAGTACATATATGATCACTGCATTCAGTGACAGTGTGACAGGGGGGTGGGGGGGGGGGGGTGATCGCAAGGGGTTAAATGTGCCTATGTGTACTGGTGTCAGTGTAGTGTTAGGTGCGACTTACTGTGACTCTTCTGTCCTCTCGGCGGTTTGAAAATACCGCTGAGAGGAGAGCTGCATCACTTCCTCTGCCTATGTTTACATTTTACAGGCAGAGGAAGTGACACGGCGGCGGCTCACAGGATTGGCTGGGAGCGTTCACGAGGGGGCGGACAGAAACGAACAGACGCCCCCTGGAGTCGGATCGCTCCCCAAGGTAAGCCGACCACCGCACGCAGTGGAGGAGGTCCCGATCGGATCCCCGACCCGCTAGAAGGCAGAGATGAATATATTCGCCCATCTGCCTGTACGTGCCATTCTGTGGACATACATAGGCGTGCGGCGGACGTTAAGCAGTTAAATGCTTTTTTTTTGGAGGGAGGGGGTGGGTTGGCAGTGGATGGTGTCTGTAGGGCAATGGCAGTGCCAGGATGGTCAGTACCACCATGTTGGGCCTATATTAAGGTAGGGGCCTGGAGCTGCAGCTCCAATAGCCCCTACATTAATCTGGCCCTGGCTGCTGCCAGAAGGAAAGGCATCTAGGACAGGTCCTGGCCCTGTGTGTATGAAGCCTTAAAGGAGTTGTAAAGGATTTTTTTTTTTTTTGCCTAAAATTAATGTCTGCAAGGTAGACAGACAGAATAGTGTAATGATTCTGTTAACAAACGAGTAAATACCTATTAAATTCTTTCGTCTATATCACCTCCGGCATTCTAGTTTCTGTTCTCTCATTTACTTCCTGGTTTGCATCACTTGTTCATGTAAAAACTACATTTCCCAGTATGAATTGCGGCACGCACAGTAATTCTCACTTCCTTGAAGTCTCTAACATGTAGAGAGCGTCCTGCCACACAGATGTAGTTCCCAGGAGGGGGGCGAGCACGTTACTGACCACCGCAGTAAAGCCTCCTTTCACAGTGGTCAGTAAAATCAGACAAGCAGGAAGTGAACAGAACAGAGAAGAAATAGAGCAACTTCTGAGCAAAAACGAACAATGAGGAAGTGAAAAGAGGAATGTCTGCAGGTAAAGGATGCTTATTATGAACAAACATTTTTTTCTTTACAACCCCTTTAAACCCCAAACCTGTACTGCACCTATGCCGGTCAGCTGCATGAACTCCTATGGGCTGTCCATTTATCCAGTCTTATCATGAATTAATATACGTAGAGCCAACAAGTAGGAGCTTTGTGGTTGCTGGGGCAGGATGCAGGATGCCTGATGTGGGGTCTGCTTTGCTTTTTTGTTTGTTTTTATTCTTATTTATTATTATTCTCTTTGGAAATTCGAATTTGAACAATTCGAAAACAATTCAAATTTCGGATGAAATTTTGTTTCGTTATTTTGGAATCATTTAAATTCATTACTATAGCAATTTGGAAAATTTGGTTACATTTGAATTTTCAAATAACAAAAGATTTGTCTGAATTTATCTAGGATATATCATCATTATCTTTAGGAGAACTAGATATACTTTTATTCCATTATATGCTTTCTTCGCACTTATTTCTATATTGAACTTTCTAGTCTATTCAATTCACTGTCTGATTGTACATTGATATGTTTTTAATACTTTATTTCTTGCATAGTAACCAGAAGCGCACTATTATTTGTGTATATATGTAATCACACATAACCAGCAGCAGCAGCATCCAGCTACAGCATTATATCTGTGACATTGCGAAATCTAAAGCATGGTACACACTGCCATTGGTGTGCACACTGCACAGCCTATTGCATTAGCAGAGCACAAACACACATGTATGTATATCAGCAGAGCAAAGATTGGTGTCAGTAGGGCAGTGGACGATGTCAGTAGTTTTTATTTTTATCATTAAAAATTATTGTTTTACTATTTTATGTTTTAAATTATTTTTTACAATATTTTTTTCTTGTAATTTTTTTAAGAGCCTTTTTTTAAGAGCCTTGTAGGCTTTAGTGAAAATCAAGGGTCTAAACAAAGACAAAGGGACTGAGAACTGAGCTTCCCCATTCCCTTTTTCTGCAGCCTCAGCTGCACTGGACAGTGAATGGATGAGATGTGCTCTGTGCTGAGCGGTTTCCTGTGCATTTGAAAACTGTTAAGAATGAACCCAGGAGCGATCAGTATAGATCACTTACTGTATTTATTCATTCATCCATCCTGAAACATCCCCCAAAGCAGTCAGTGGGAAAGGAGGAAAGCTAGCAGCACTGCAGGGGGGGGGGGGGGGAGGGGGAGCGGGTGTCAGCGAAGGATGCCAGGAAGCAGGGGGAATTAGCACCGGCACTCAGCACACCCTGTGTGCACATCTATGCACACCGCTAGTTTTTGTTTTCTCAACCCAACCGGCTGAACAGAAAAAAACGGACAGCTCTGGTTGGAGCAGCTTTACTAACAATCCAATCTTAGTACAGCCATCTACTCTACTGAACAATTGTGTTCTGACGTCGTCCCCCGTCCCCCCGTCAGAAACTTACAGTCAGCGCTCTCAGCCATTGGTTACTACTGGAGCCGGTCGGCATACCTTTTTCTGTCATGCCCCTAGATCAGAAGCCAGCCAAATGGCCAGCTTCTGTTGGACCAGCTAATAGACGTGTGCAATTCGTTTCATTCTGAATTAATTTTTTAACTAATTTTGTCAAATTCAAAAAATTCAAATTCAAATTCAAAAATTTGGAAATTCAGAAATGAGAAATTAAAAAAATTAGGGAATTTGAAAATCCGAAATCCAGATATTCTAACTTACAAATTTACATATTTTCGAATTTAAAAAGTTTAGAATTTACAAATAAGAAAAAAAAAACAATGAAATGTAAACACACACATTTTTCAGCAGTGCACATGTCTACTGGCTAACGTCCACATGGGCAGAATGTTGGCCAGTTTCTATTGAATTGCTCCATGCTGCCCAGCATTCGGCCTGTGCATGAGGCTTTAGGCACACTGACTGCTAGTCTCTGTAGATTTAGAGTGAGGTTTGGTGCCTAGGCACTCATAAGACTATGCCTAATAGCCTGGTGGCGCTTACCCCTGGAGGAGCCGCTGGTGATGATGGGCCCCCTGTTCTGCCACAACTGCTTATCATTTAACCCATTTTCAGAAATTTTAAAAATCCCAAAATAAGAAAGAGGATTTGAAAGAACGTAAATCCAAAAATTCTAAATAGTAACTAACTAATAATGACTGAATATTAAATTTTAGGTATTGAAATTTATTTTCAAATTTGGCTGTTAGTAAGCGTAACGAATACGAATGTATCCAAAGTTACAAACTATCCGAAATAACGAATGCCGCATCTAAACGGATGGAATTTTCTAATTTTTGGGTTTTTGGATTTTTCGAATTTAGGAATTCACAAATTTTAAAATTGACTAATTTTTTCGTATTTACAAATCCACACATTTTCAAATATTTGAATTTATGAAATACTTAGAAAAATTGGTCAAACGGGTTTCCTTTCATTCGGATGTTTCCGAATTAACAAATTTTTCGAAATTAACGAATTTATCGAAGTTCATTAAAAAAACAAAAAAAAAAAATTCAGAACAAAACAAATTGCACGTGTCTAACTGACAATTGCGCGGCCTTGACGTTGTGCCCCCCAAAAAATTGAATGGATTCGACGCATGCGTGGAAGTATTTTACTTCCTGGAGTGGTGACATGGCGGAGTCAACGTCACCGCCACGTCACCGCGTCCTCAGTCCGAGGGGATTTTCGTCCGATGGTGTGTACACGCCATCGGACCAAAATCCGAGGAGACATGTTTCAGCGGACATGTCTCCTCGTCTGTACGCGGATAGTAATACAAACTCTACAACCTTTAATCCCTCTCTCTAAAACTTTGAATTGCCAGTGTATAATACTGTAGCGCCCCCTTACTTTCAGAAGGGACGCTATTTGTAAATTTAGTGGGGTGAGAGACTTATTTGCTCTCACCCAGGTTGATTTATTTTAAATTAGGCTGCTGTCAGCCCTGAATTGTCTCTTAGGTCGTTCTGTGCTCCAGGGATTCAGTTCCATCTCTAGGTGACAGGTGGCGCCAAAGGGATTCAGGCAGAGACACCTTTTCCCAGCTGCCAATTGGAGGAGTGTTTCCCTCGTGGGGCATGCTTGGGGAGGGTATATCTGGGGCAGACGCCATTTTCCGGGGTTCTTCGTGGGTTCCTGTTTCCAGGTGCGGCACCCACCTTCAGGGTGTGTGCACGCCATGGGCCCCACCACTATGGCCTACCTGGCCGGGGCCCATGCTACGCAGAGTTCCCTACTCTGGGCCCTCATGGCTCAGAGCAACTTACTGGGTCCCCATACTTCAATAGGACTTGACTGAAAGAATACGCTCTATTGCTCTCAAGTATCGGACCTGTGGCAGAGGCCTTTACTAATTTACTAGAGCCAAGTCGGTGGCAGAGACTTGTTCTTTCTCAGCATTCTCAGTGACACTCTGGCTGCCAGGCCTGTGGGAGAGGCCTGTCCAGGTGCACTGCACCCATTCCGGTGGGAGTGGCGACGGTAGAAAATAATATACTCTAGAAGCAGGACTGCTTCTGTTGTTATCCACAGCCAGACTCTTCAAAGTTATTATCTTTACCAACCTATCCTGTCTACCTCAAGTTGACTGTTGGTCGATGTTGGACCGAAAATAAAGCACTTGGAAAACGTCAACCATTGGCTTGGATATTCCTTTACTGCTCTTACAGTTGCTGCCATCAATTTCCATAGACACATCAAAGGTAACTTAACTAATGCCGATCCCACATCTAACCAGCGGCTCCTGAATGGGGTAGCGCTACAATACATTTTGACACTTTTTTCAAATTCACTGAATGGCCTCACAACACACCAAGGATTGTGCGTTAACACATGTTGTGCCATTCATTTCAAATAGTAATGCCAATATACCATTAGAATAGCAAAAATATTCATCAATATGTGTTTATGTTTTTATGGGTCATTCAGATTTGGTGCATTACGGTAATACAATGCACAGTGCTTTAGCAAACTTATGATACGTACACACAATCCGAAAATCGGATGCAAAATACTGAAAAGTACAGAGCTTTCGAGAGCCGATCACGACAATTCATTTGATATTATTCAATCGCACAAACATGAAAATGTTTCTCGTACGATGCCAGATCGCACGATTTTTGTTTAGTCAGTATAGTTGTGCCTCGAAATCAGCAAAATCCGCCGCAGAGACCACTTTTATCTCAAAGTAGACTGCCTGCAGTTTAAGAAAATATTGGGGTTATGGCAGGTATCTGCTGCCAAATTCCTGGTATTTGAAGCGGAGTTCCACCCAAAAGTGGAACTTCCGCTTTAAGCACTCCTCACCCTCCTTACATGCCACATTTTGCATATAATTTTTTTTTTGGGGGGAGTGGGTGCTTTGTTTTGAGTGGGACATCCTGTCCCACTTCCTCCTTCTGCCTACGGGCCGCCTAGGTGACTCCTCCTCTCCCCCTAGGTGGCCCCTCCCTCTCGGTAATCTTCTGGGACACGTGACAGGTCCAATATGTATTCTTAATTTTTTTGCAATAAGCGTATATTGATTGGTTTGCGCAAATGTTATAGCGTCTACAAAATAGGGGATAGATTTATGGCACTGTGACATTGCGGCGGACAGATCTGACACTTTTTTGGGACCAGTGACATTTATATTGCCAAAATTACTGTATAAATGAGACTGTCAGGAAAGTAGTTAACACTAGTGGGCGATCAAGGGTTTAAGTGTTCCCTAGGGAGTATTTCTAACTGTTGGGGCAGTGTACTGACAGAGTAGAGAGAGATTGCTGTTCCTGATTTCTAGAAACAGACGATCTCTCACTGCTTCCCTGTCAGAACGTGGCTCTGTTTGCTTACATAGGCAAATCCCCGTTCTGCCTCTCTGAGGAGCGATCGCAGGTGGCCGGCGGACATCGCGGCGTGCCTGCTTTTTCTCTTAAAGCGGCCGATGTACAGCTACAGCGATTTGCGCAGCCGAGCCAACCTGCAATAGTATAATGACGGCGGCTGGTCGACAGGAGGTTAAAGTCCGAATCCAGGGTTAAATTTCTGCCAGCGGATTACTTCCCTCCCATATAGAGTCACTGTATGCCACGTTACTTAATAATTAAAATACTCCTTTTTTTACTAAGTAAAGGAATGATGCCCTACTAGACATGTGCGGTTCGTTTCATTTCAAATTTAAATTTGGACACATTTTTGTTATTTGTAAATTAGGATGTTTTTTGAATTTCTGAATTAGAATAGTAACAAATTTAAACAAATGCGAAAAAACGAAATTTGAATTCGGACAAAATTTGAATTTCGAATCGTTTTCATATTCAAATCGTTTTTCAATTTCCAACGAGAATAAAATAGAATAGAAAATAAAGGAATAGAATAGAAAAAAAATATTCTGTTTCTTTATTTTGTATTCTATTTTGTTATTTTTGGAAATTCGGGAAACTATTCAAATTCGGAAGCTATTCAAATTCAAAAGCTAATTAAAATTGATACGAAAACATTTCGACATTGATGTGAACTATTCGAAACAATGCGAAAATGAATGAAACTAATTTAACTGAACGAATTTATGTAAATAACAAATGAATGAGGACATCTTGTGGGCAAAAATAAGTATTGCAGAGGAAATCACAGAACTAAAGGTGTGTATTACAGACTAAGCTGCTTTTTCTAAAAAATTTGGAAAGCCCAGTGTTGTCCTTAAATGCTTCCGTCAAAGCAGCTCCAGCCAAATACCATGTTATCAAACCTGGTATTTTTTTTTAAATTTCCTTGTGTTACCTTCCATAAACTTGAATAATTAGGTTTGTATTGTATTAAGATCCAGAAGAATGTCTCTTCCCTGAGAGCTACATGCTGATATATCTATTACAATAGCCTTAAATTATTTTTTAGTCTGCAAGTTTTAGGAATTGTATCCCGCACATTCTTACATTTAATTGACACAATAAAATCAATAACAAAAAAGTAATGTAGCGCCCCCTTTCTTTCAGAAAAGGCGCTACGCTAAAGTTAGTGGGAGAGTGGGAGAGTTATTTTGCTCCCATTCCTAATTTTGCTAAATTGGGCTGCTGTCAGCCCTGAATTATCCTGTGGGTCATTCTGTGCTCCAGAGATGTAGTTCCATCTCTAGGCGGCAGGTGGCGCCAGAGGGATTCAGGCAGAGCCGCTTTTCCCCAGCAGCTAATTGGAGGAGTTTTCCCTCGCGGAGCATGCTGGGGAGGGGTATATCTGTGGCAGACGCCATTTTCTCGGGGGTTCTTCGCTGGTTCCAGGTTCCAGGTGCGGCACCCACCTTCAGGGGGTGCGCACCCAACGGACCCGGCAACAAGGCCTACCAGGCCGGAGTCGCATGCTACGCGGAGTTCCCTGCTGATGCTAAAAGGGGCCCTAGCGACTTGCTGGGGACCCACTTCTACTGAAGAGATCCTAAGCTGTATGCTGTTCGGTGCAGGATCGGCTTAAGGGGAACCCGGAGGCAGGTGATCCAAAAGGGCTTAAACGAACCATCGGGGATCCGGTTGCCAGGAACTGACAGAAAACTATATACTGTCAGCTGGTGACCCCTACTGAAAAGAGAACTTTCTGGGAGGATTTGCTCTACAGTCCAACATTGGGCCTGTGGCAGAGGTCTTCATCCTAAAACACTAAATTCCACTAAAGCCAAGTCAGTGAGAGAGACTTGTTCCTCCCAGCAACCTTAAGTGACGTTCCGGCTGCCAGGCTTGTGGCAGAAGTCTGTCCAGAGGCACTCTGCCCACTCTGGCTGGAGTGGTGACGAACTGTTCTACTACGCAAAGCAGGACTGCTTTTTTTTCATCCAAAGCCTGATACCGCAACATTATCTCCTTTCATCAACCTTTTCTCTCTACCTCATGTTGACGTTGGTTGTGTTGGACCAGGAAATAAAGCATTCAGAAAACTTCAGCGGCAGGTTTGGACATTCTCTTATTGCTCTGCTCACTGCAATCACCCCTAGACAACATACAGAGGTAACTTAATACGCCGATCCCACAATCAATCAGCGGCTCCTGGGGGGGTAGTGCTACAGTAAGCTGACACCCGCAAACTCATAGGTACCATGTATGTTCCCTTTTCACCGTGTGAAAGAGCCCTATCTAGACGGCGGGAAGGGGCGCTTTTAAAAAAAAAAAAATATTATTTATTTTACCTTTTATTTTTATTTTTTACACTGTTCTTTCAAAAAAAATGTGTCACTTTTATACCTATCACAAGGAATGTAAACATCCCTTGTAATGGAAAAAAAAGCATGACAGGACCTCTTAATATGAGATGTGGGGGTCAAAAAGACCTTAGATGCAATAAAAAAAAAATTGTCATTTAAAAAAAACATGTCCCTTTAAGAGCTATGGGCGGAAGTGACATTTTTATGCCACTTCCGCCCTGCTATGGTATGGAGACAGATGGGGGCCATCTTCCCCTCACTTGTCTCCATGCCCAGCCCCAATACTGTAGCAAAAGAAAGTTATGGTGCTAGCTGCCATCTTTGGACTACTGCACCCAGTCAGTCCTCTTCAGACCCTTTCAACCCTCTGTAAACACACAGATCCATGTCCTGTCAGAGGCGAGGAGACCGATGTGTGTTCCCAGTACCGAGGAACACACATCGGTCTCCTCCCCCTTGTGAGTCCCCTCCCCCTACAGTTAGGATCACTCCCTAGAGAACATATTAACGCCTTGATCGCCCCTAGTGTTAAACCCTTCCCTGCCAGTCACATTTACACAGTAATCAGTGTAGTTTTATAGCACTAATCGCTGAATAAATGTGAATGGTCCCATGTGTCCGTCGCAATGTCACGGTCACAATAAAAATCGCAGATCGTCGCCATTACTAATAAAAAAAAAATACCATAAATCTATCCCTTATTTTGTTGATGCTATAACTTTTACGCAAACCAATCAATAAACGCTTATTGTGATTTTTTTTACCAAAAATATGTAGAAGAATACGTATCGGCCTAAACGGAGAGGCAATTCAGTTCGCATGTGTTGCGCTTTACACGTTTTTCACTCACTCATTCACTCACTCAAAAAAATATGTTATTTTTTTTAAATTGTGATATTTATTAAATCAAAAAGTAAAAGATATTGGGTCAGATTCACGTACATCTCCGTTTTGTCGGCGTAGCGTATCCCATTTATGCTATGCCTCCACAGCTTTTACGGGCAAGTGCTGTATTCTCAAAGCACTTGCTCCGTAATTTGCGGCGGCGTAGCGTAAATGGGCCGGCGTAAGGCCTTGTAATTCAAAGTAGGAAGGAGGTGGGCGTGTTGTATTCAAATTAAGCGCGCTCCCGCGCCAAACGAACTGCGCATGCACCGGCCTTAAACGTACCCCACTGCGCATGCTCCATAGTACGCCGCAAATACATTGATTTAGACGTCAACGTAATTAACGCAAAGCCCTATTCGCGACGAGTTACGTAAACAACGGAAAAACCCGACGCTGTCCCGACGTCCAACATGGCGTTCGCCGGACCTACGCAAGGTTACCCCTCATATAGCAGGGGTAACCTTACACTTACGCAAACTACGACGACGACGCGCAAATACGTTTGGGAATTGGCGTATCGGGCTCATTTGCATATTCGACGCAGAAATCGACGGGAACGCCACCTAGCGGCCAAGCGTAACATTGCAACTTAGATCCGACGGTGTAAGTGACTTACACCAGTTGGATCTACGCCAAATCTATGCGTAACTGATTCTAAGAATCAGTCGCATAGATACGACGGCCCTAAAACAGAGATACGACGGCGTATCTGGAAATACGCCGCCGTATCTCATCTGAGAATCTGGCCCATTGTGTTTTTTTTTCAAAATTGTCGCTCTACTTTTGTTTATAGCGCAAAAAATAAAAACCGAGGTGATCAAATACCACCAAACGAAAGCTCTATCTGTGAGGAAAAAAACAAAAACATTTCATTTGGGTACAGTGTTGCATGACCGAGCAATTGTCGTTCAAAGTGTGACAGCGCTGAAAACTAAAAATTGGTCTGGTGCAGGAAGGGGGTGAAAATGCCCTGTATTGTAAGGTGACCAGATTTTTAATACGAAATCCGGGGGCATATTTTTTTTTTACTAGTAATGGCAGCAATCAGCGACTTACTGCCCATTGCATCCACCCACCTCACAGCCTCTCAAGTCTCACTCTCCGGGCCCCTGGCTACTACTGGGTAGGGAGTGGAGGAAGACCACTCCGCCAGGGAAGGCAAGGAGATAAACAGGCAGGCGGCTGGCTGGGACTTGAGCCAAGGCAGAAGAACATGCGAGGGCATGCATCTGAAACCAAAGAAATAGTCCCTCCACTCCGACCAGCACATGATCACCAGAAAGGGGCACAGATAATGAAAAAAAAAATACACACCCCTAAGCTAGTAGGAGCGGCGGAGCAGGGAGGGTGTAATTCAGATTATTTTTTTTTTATTCTGCATTGACTGTCTTTGAAATTGCCCCAGCCCTTGTTCAAATCCAATCTGGGGACAAAACCAGGGACAGACTTGGTCCTGGGACAGTGTGCACAATCTGGGGACTGTCCCCGGAAACCAGGGATGTCTGGTCACCCTACTGTATTGAAGCGGTTAAACCCGATTTCCCCATGCATCAGGTTATAATACTGTACATTCATCATATATTCATCCATGATAAAGTAAGAAGATAGAAAATTATCTCTGCAGGAACCCAACGTTTTACTTGTAGCGCCCAACCCCGAAGGACCCGCTGGTTAGATTTGGGATCGGCGTATTTAAGTTACCTCTGTGATGGTGTCTAGGGGTGATGATAGTGATGAGAGCAGTAATAGAATGTCCAAACCGTTGGTTGACGTTTTCAATGCTTTATTTCTGGTCCAACACGACCAACAGTCAACTCGAGGTAGATAGAGGAGATTGGTGAAAAGAAGAGTAACCTTGCAGATACATGCTGTGGATAATAGAAGCAGTCCTGCCTCCAACTAATGTGTTTGTCTTTTTCGCCACTCCAGCCGGAGTAGGTACAGCGCCCCCGGACAGGTCCCTCTCACAGGCCTGGCAGCCAGAAAGTCACTGAGAATGCTGAGAAGGAACAAGTCTCTGCCACCGACTTGGCTGTAATAAAATTTGGTTTAGTAAAGGACCTCTGCCACAGGCCCAGTACTCAGGAACATTAATGTAGAGCGAATCCTCTCAGTCAGTAATTTTGGGGCCACCGACTGACAGTTTGCAGCAGACAACCTGTCAGTGTTCGGTACCCAGATCCCCGATGGTTCGTCTAAGCCCTATTGGTTCACCTGCCTCCGGGCTTACCTCAGACCGACTCCCCACCGAACAGCACATCCAGCTTGGGATCTTTTCGGTGTGGAACCCCAGTAAGTCACTGTGGTCCCATTGTAGCTTCAGTTGCTCTGAGCCATGAGGGCCCAGAGCCAGGAACTCCGCGTTGCATGGGCCCCGGCCAGGTAGGCCATAGTGGTGGGGCCAGCGAATGTGCACAGACCCTGAAGGTGGGTGCCGCACCCGGAACTAGGAACCTGCGAAGACCCCGGAAAATTGCGTCTGCCACAGATATACCCTCCCCCAGCATGTCCCGCGAGGGAAACACTCCTCCAATTGGCTGCTGGAGGAAAGCGGCTCTGCCTGAACCCCTCTGGCGCCACCTGCTGCCCAGAGATCCCGCATGGACAATTCAGGGCTGACAGCAGCCCAAATTTACCACAAATCAACCTGGGTGAGAGCAGGTAAGTCTCTTACCCCACTAAATTTACAATAGCGTCCCTTCTGAAAGTAAGGGGGCGCTACATACTGTAAAATAACATGAGACAAATAATCATAGGAGACTTGATCGCTGAGCAGTGTAAGCTGAATATGTTAGTGTTAAATAAATAGGATTCCAAAAATAATTAGTTGGCTGATCACTACATTCATAATTTAATAAAAAATTTAGTACAGCAAGATGCATTCCAAAAAGACCCATGTGCAAAGTCTTTTAATCAAAACCAGCCAATAGGAATTGACTTTTTAACAACTTGTACTATTGTACTGTAAGATCTATAGGCTAGATTACTCATGTATAGGCTGATAACGGCAGGAGACTAGACAGATTCAAGCAATGTAAGGACCACTGCTGGCATGCATAAATGAGACATATTGCTCAAACCCAATTTGCCTGTGTGATTGTATGAGATAATTAAATATGCGTCCTGCAGATAGGGTAACGAGAGAGGAAATTTTCTCTGCAGGAATTGACCTTTTTAATGACAAATAACATGGGAAGGACAATTTATTCAGGGAAATGTGATCAGAGTAAGCAGAATGTGTGAGTGGAAAATTAATATGATTTAAAAATAATGAGCCTGGAAACTTTTGCATTTATTATTATTTATAAAGAAGTGAACGTGAGCTGTACCAAAAATTCATAGCAGGTGAACCTTCCTGATGCGTGTTTTTAAATACCCATAATTGATTCACTTGCAGTGAATATTTCATTTAACCACTTGACAACCGGGCCTATTTTGGCACTTCTCTCCTTCATGTAAAAATCACAATTTTTTTGCTAGAAAATTATTCAGAACCCCCAAACATTATATATTTAGTTTTAGCAAACACCCTAGTGAATAAAATGGCAATCATTGCAACTTTTTTTTTTAGGAAAAAATGGTTTCATAAATTAAAAAATAACAAAACAGTAAAGTTAGCCCAATTTTTTTGTATAATATGAAAGATGATATTACGCCGTGTAAATAGATACCTAACATGTCACACTTTAAAATTGCGCACACTCATGGAATGGCAACTTAAAAATCTCCATAGGCGACGTTTTTTTTTTTACAGGTTGCTATTTTTGAGTTACAGAGGAGGTTTTAGAATTTAGACATGTGCACAGCAAAAATTTTCATGTTATTTTGTTCTGTTTCGTATCGTTCCGTAGGTTCGTACCGATTCGTAATTTCGTAAGACGTTCGTTTTCCTGTTCGTTCCCGTTCGTATTTCGTACGATTTGATTTTTTCGTATTCCGATCGTTTCGTATTTTAGTTACCGTTTTATTTTCGTACATGCGGGATGATTCGTTATTCTGTTTAATATATTGTCGTTTCTTGTTAGACAATAATTTTCGTGAATTTTCGTAATTTTGTACTTTCCTAAATATATCGCGGGATTCGCGGCACTTTCAACTATTGTTAAGCCCCGTACACTTGGTCAGACTTTTTTGCCAACAAACATAAAAACTAACGTTTTCCGTTCGTTTTAATAAAAACTGGTTCGTTTGTAAGCTCCATCAGAAAACCATTTTTGGGTTCAAAAGTCTGGCCAACTGATCTCCCTTCAGACGAAAATCCACGGAAACGTTTTTTTGGCTTTACTGTACTACTCACTGTACTAGTGTACTCAGCACAAAAGAGAAGCTGCTTCACTAACTACACTCACTCACTGCCCATTCAAAAAAACAAATCAAGTACACAAATTTACAAACAGACCAAAAAAACGGATTCACAAAACACACAAATGAAAATACGAACATACGACTGAAAATACGAACAGAAAAAGGATTTAAAATACAGAATGCAAATCATTCGTTATAGATGTCCTTTTCGTTCTTTTGCCGTTTCCGTTTTGTCGTATTTTCGTAAGATTGTCGAATCGTTCGTTTGTATTTGCGCTTGTTCGTTATGCGGCTCATTCGTAATCCCGTCGTTTTCGTATTTTGGTGCTTTCATTTTTTCGTATGTACACATTATTCCGTGGGTACGAAAATTAACAAATTTGTACGAAAATACATTCTTTACGAACGGGAATGCACATATCTACTAGAATTGTTGCACACACTCTAACGCACGCGACGATACCTCACAAGTGGGGTTTGAACGACGTTTACAATGTAAACATCCCTTGTAATAGGAATCACTGTGTCAATAAGACCCCACATCTCTCCTCCAGGCTTACAAGCATGAAATCGATGAAAAAAATTCACCGATCTCATGCCGACAGCCGCGATTGCGGCTTTGTTTACTTCCGGGTACCGGGCGTGACGTCATAACGTCACGCCTGGGCCTCCGACCAGTCATCTTTATGCTTCCCAGGCAGCGGTGGCCAATTCGCTCTCCGGGCCCCTGATGGCACGGGAGAGCCCGGAGAAGCACCAGATGGTCGGCGGGAGGGCTGCCTATAAGAACGATCAAGTGGCGGAACTGCCACTTTGATCATTCTTATCATGCAGAGAATCGGCGGCTGAAGACGGTGATATCTGAATGATGCCTGTAGCTGCACCCATCATTCAGATATCACAGCACAAAGTCGAGGACGTCCGTGGACGTCCTCGTTCGTCAAGTGGTTAATATCCAATCACTGTTTCATAAATATACCCCTTAACCACTTCAGCCCCGGAAGGATTTGCCCCATTAATGAACAGACCATTTTTTGCGATTCTGCGCTGCGTCACTGCGCGGCCGTGCGACACTGTACACAAACGAAATTGATGTAATTTTTTCCCCCCACAAATAGGTGGTATCTGATCAACAAAAAAAGAGCGACAATTTTGAAAAATAATACATATTGTTTACTTTTTGCTATAATAAATATCGCCCAAAAAGTATAAAAAAAAAAAAATCTTCCTCAGTTTAGGCCGATACGTATTCTTCTACATATTTTGGGTAAAAAAATTGCAAAAAGCGTTTATTGATTGGTTTGTGCAAAAGTTATAGCGTCTACAAAATAGGGGATAGATTTATGGCATTTTTATTATTATTATTATTATTATTATTATTATTATTATTATTATTTTACTAGTAATGGCAGCGATCAGCGATTTTTAGCAAGACTGCAACATTGCGGCGGACAGTTCAGACACTTTTGACAAATTTTTGGGACCATTAACCACTTAAGGACCCCCTACCGACTATATACGTCGTCAGAATGGCACGGCTGAGCACAGGCACGTACAGGTACATCGCCTTTAAGAGCCCAGCCGTGGGTCGCACGTGCACATGACGGGGTCCGAAGCTCCGTGACCGCGCCCGCGGGACTCGTGGACCCGATCGCCACCGGTGTCCCGCGATCGGTCACAGTGGCTGAAGAACAGGGAGAGGTGTGTAAACACACCTTCCCCGTTCTTCACCGTGGCAGTGACCCTGATCGTCTGTTCCCTGATATAGGGAATGACGAGCAGTGATGTCACACCTACAGCCACACCCCCCTACAGTAATAATCACTCCCTTAAGGCACACATCACCCCTTAGTGCCACCTAGTGGTTAACCACTTCACTGCTATTGTAATTTTCACAGTAATCAGTGCATTTTTATAGCACTTTTCGCTGTGAAAATGACAATGGTCCCAAAAATGTGTCAAAAGTGTCCGATATGTCCGCCAACTATTCCCTATTTTGTAAACGCTATAACTTTTGCGCAAACCAATCAATAATATTTTACCAAAAATATGTAGAAGAATACGTATCGGCCTAAATTGAGGAAAATAATTTATTTTTATATATTTTTGGGGGATATTTATTATAGCAAAAAGTTAAAAGAATTGAATTTTTATCAAAATTGTCGCTCTATTCTTGTTTATAGCACAAAAAATAAAAACCGCACAGGTGATCAAATACCACCAAAAGAAAGCTCTATAAAAAAAAGAACGCCAATTTTGTTTGGAAGCCACATCGCACGGCCGCGCAATTGTCAGTTAAATTGACGCAGTGCCAAATCGCAAAAACTGGCCAGGTCATTTACCTGCATAATGGTCCTGGTCTTATGTGGTTAACATTTATACAGCGATCAGTGCTATAAAATGCACTGTTTACTGTATAAATGTCACTGGCCAGACAGGGGTTAACACTAGGGGGCGATCAAGGGGTTAAGTGTGTTCCTTCATGTGTATTTCGAACTGTGAGGGGATGTGACTGACTAGAGGAGGAGCCAGATCGCTGTTCCTAACTAGTAGAAACAGATGATCTGTCTCTCCTCTCCTGACAAAATGGGGATGTGTGTGTTTACATCGGGCTCCCCGCCATGCAGTGGGTGCACGCGCGCACCTGCTATAGCTGTTTGAAGGCCTGATGTACAGCTATGGCGATTTGAATGGGAGAGCTGATCTGCCGCAGTAGAATGACGGCGGCTGGTCGGCTAGTGGTTAAATTGGCATTAAAGGTAAGCAAACATTTTATTATATTGCACCTTATCAAATCTTATATGTAAAGACTGAATTTGTTTTCTTTTTTAGGCTTTCTTCTATTTTCACCTGGTGATCTGGTCAGAAATTCTATTGTTTTTCAACAGTGTAAGCTCTTTTGCAAGATGTATCAGTTGCAGTGATGAGGCAAACTATTCAGCAGTGGCTGCCACTCATGCAGGGAGCAGGGGCGCCATCATTTATATCCATGCGTCCGGCCCTTAATCTACATGCAGGGTGCCAGACACATGGATTCCAATGTTTTTGTTTTTGTTTGTTTTTAAGCACATGATTAAAGCTTGAGGCTCTAATTGGCTTCAATGTAGCACGCTCCTAGGTAGGTGCTAGAAGAGAGTATAGTTTTTGGTCTTTCTGCTTACTAGGAAGATGGTCAGGTTAAACTTAGAGTGCTCTCTGGCTACCAGGGAGCAGGATCTATTGGTTAGGTCTGCTCATTGTAATCAGGTGCAGCTCAGCTGGTCCAATAGGGAGGCATGTTGGACAGTGGGAGGGGACCTGACAAGTGAGTGTACTGGCTTTGTTACAGCCCTGGAAACTGGCAGAGGGAAAGTGATTATGTTGCATGTTGGGATACTAAATATAAAACCAGAGTACATGTGTTCAGAGCGAGTTGAGCTAGGGAACAGAGTCCAGGAGGGAGGGGGCGGCTGCCCTCTCCTCCGCAAGGGTGGTTGTGCATCCCTGGGTGGTCGAACCCAGAAGTCCTGCAGAGTTAACTGGAAGGGAGACACCAGGAAGGATCTGATTCTGCCTACTGTGAGTACAGATCTGTGTCTTTGGGGCCTCTTAATTGAGAGCCACCCCCTTCAGCTAGAAGAGTCAGTGGATGGGTGTCAGTAAAGGGGATGCTAGAGAGCGTCCTGAAGATAACGTGGTGCATCAAGTCTGCTGCTAGTGAGAGAAAGAGGACTTAATTCCTTCTTACCTGTGTCCAGGGCCGTCTTTAATATGGTTTGGGCCTTGGGCAAACATTTTTTTTTGGGCCCCCCCTCTAGCTTATTTTGGGCCTGGCTGGTTCACATGTATGTGTTTTGGCGGCCCTCATTTGTGCAGGCACAGCAGCCCATTGATTTGAATGGGCTGCCATGCCTTTGTTTCCTGCAGGAAAAAAGGTGCATTTAAAAAATACAGTTGCCTTGAAATCCATTCTGCTTTTGCACCATGCTACTTACCTGCAGTTCTTGCACACACAAACGCACTGTGTTTTTAAAAGCGTGACCTAAACGTCTAAAAATGCAGCAAGTTTGACAGTGCGGGAACTGCAGATAAGTCACAGCAGACAGCAGATAGAACAGACAGTGCTGTATTTCATAGCTTGATGGGCATAGGTGTGCCGTGTGCGCAGCCTATTACATGAGGCATGCGCTTTTCTTTGCATAAAACGCAGGCATGGCCGCCCATTCTAATGAATGGGCTGCTGTGCCTGCGCAAATGTGGGCCGCCAAAACACATACATGTGAACCAGCCAGGCCCAAAATAATCCCATGAAGCAGTTACATACAGACAGTAATGCCATGTGCTCTGAGGCCTCACTCAGCCTGGACTGCAGGTCTGGTCTGTGATTTAAAGAGTTCCTGTATTTTACACATGGCATGGCCTGGGGTGCCATGGTGCTAAAGCAGAATGGACAGACGGTGCTGTGACCCCATGCCATGCCATGTGTAAAATACAGGAACTTTTTAAAACACTGACCAGGCCTGCAGTGAATCATCAAATATTATAAAGACTTTGGGCACACTCTACAGAAAACTTATATTTACAATATAGATTAGCAAACAGTGACATACCTTGAGGAGCAGGGCATGAAGAAGAAGTCAGCCTCGGGAAGATCAAACTGAGGATGCTATAAAATCACATTCTAATTCACTTTTATATACAAGCAGCACCCAGTGGCAGGAAGGGAGAAGTGCACATCTAAAGGGAAGCCAGGGGTGCTGTACATTTTAAAACACTGGGAAGGGAAGCAGTACTGCATGCCTCTGATGATTTTCAGCGCTGATTTGTGGGCAGCACAGGGGCTTAACAGGCGGCTCTGCTTTGGGCCCCCAACAGTGACAGGGCCCTGGGCAGCTGCCCCTGTTTGCCCTATGGTAAAGACGGCCCTGCCTGTGGCTGTATGGTTAAAGCAGTGTGACTGCTTCTGCTAATAATCCAGTGAGGTCAAGTGAGAGTTGTCCTCATCCATTGTGAATAATTTCAGTTGGCGTATCCCACTCATCCCTTCTCCCATCCAAGTTCCAAATAAAATACAAAACCACAAATACTCTGGAATAATGAGAAAGCAGGACTTTACGCGTGAGGCAAACGGGAACCCCTGGCAACAAAGTGGGAACCCTCAGCAACTACTGTAAGTGGGAACTATTAGCAACCAGCTGCAGGTAACCAGAGAGGGGCCTATGAAGTCAACACTCAGAAAGCCCTATGGGGACAGTGCTACAATAGGTGCTATTCCCTCTTGTCTCCCTGTACTGTGCTCCCTGCCCCCCGTACTGTACAATCCTGACACCTCCATACTGTGCCCTCCTGACTCCCCAGTACTGTGCCTTCCTAACCCCCGCATATTATACCCTTCTGACCCCCTGCATCGTGCCCTCCTGCCACCCCTCTCCCATACTGTGTTTTCTTGACCCCCTTTATACTGGGCCCTCCTGACCCGCTCTGTACTGTGCCCTCATGACCCCTCCCTGTACTGGGCCCTCCTGCCCCCCTATACTGTGCCCTCTTCCCCCCATACTGTGTCCCCCTGCCCCTCTGTACTGCTCCCTCCTGTCCTCCTCTCCTGTACTGTGCCCTCCAGTCCCTGTGCGTTCATGACCCCTAATTTTGTGCCCTCCTGACCCCCTTGTACTGTGCCCTCCTGACCCCCTTGTACTGTGCCCTCTTGACCCCCCTGTAGTGTGCCCTCCTGACCTTCTTGTACACTGCCCTCATCCCCCCTTGTACTGAGCCTTCTTGCCCCTCCCTGTACTGTGCCTTCCTTAAACTCCCCCGTCTGATACCCTCCTAAACCCTCTGTACTGTGCCCTTCTCATCCCAGTTTACGTCTGCTAACTTATATGGATTACATGAGTCTATTTTTACCATAGAAGAAAAATCTGAATGGACAAAGATGTCACAAATCTGCTGTCTATACTGTTCTGATTTGGCTGAGACTCCGAGTTTGAGACTTAATGGGCACTATCCATAAGGGGTCCTTAAAGTAGATATAAACTCAAATGTTTAGTTCCTATGATTGTCAGCTCCATCTAGTGGCCATAATGTGGTATTTTCCTCAAATACCTAATTCAGGAAAATACCACATTATGGCCACTAGATGGATCTGACAATCATAGGAAATAAACATACTACGCAAAATACTGTGAGAATGTATGATGACTCGGTGAATGTTTGTGAAAGTCCAGTGATTTTTTTATTTTTATTATTATTTTTATTTAAAAAAAAAACCTTAGTTTTATATTAGTGTGTTTATAGTTTGTAATTTTACTCACTGGTATATGTTTATCTCAATAGGATTTATTTTTCTCTGATCATCGGTATATATAATGTATACAGCCATCTGAGTGCTGTTTTGATTATCATATACATAATAAGACATTATTACTCTATTATGTAGACTCTTTGGATTTCACATAGGAAAAATTGTCAATGCAATTCTTGAATAAAACACGTCAGCTTTGTGAGTGGAGAACAGAAGCTGCATGGTCCCGCCGGTGGCTTTTCCTGTGTAGATATATTCAATTACCTCATCGCATTTTCTTCATGACCTTTGCTGGATTCCCAGTGCTGACTGACTATGAGAAAACATGGGTCATCCGGCATGGAAAAGTTATGTTAACATCACCATCACTCATGTGTTGTCATTGCGGCTGGCCTTTGCTGTGCTTGACCCATACAGTCCAGAGGGTGCAATCTTGTGGGGTCAACCACATAATCGCATGTTATGTAGATGTAGGTTCTTCATCTGAACCCTTCCAAGTCTCAGCAAGGACACCTGCTACATTCTTATTTATTTCTGTCTGGTTTGTAAAAGTTATTTGGCCATCATAGTAACTTCTTGAACCTTGGGGTGTTCAAGCAGGTTGAAACCATTGGCCAAGTAGGAGGTGGAAGTTGCAGTACTCAACTTGACAGCAAGTACGTTTTTTTCCCTTGCGGGACAGGAGGAAGTCTAAACAGGCCCTCTAAAGAGCAAGACATTGCAAGGAGCCTACTAACTAACCAGGATAGGTTCTGTAGCGCCTGTGTACTTTATGGTACCGGTGCTAGTTAAATTTCAGGGTAGATCAGAGTGTAGTTAAACTCTGATCCAGATTGTTAAGTGCAAAACAGGGTCTCTGTCTCAGCTTGGCTGTACTGTGGGCTTATTCTCCTGTTCTGGGGTGATCTTCCAGCCCTGGTCCTGCAGGTGGCAGCAGTGGGGTCAAGGTTTGGGTGCTCTTCCCCAGCAGCCGGAGCCTGGGGAGGGGTATTTATGAGGCAGACGCCATTAGTTCTGGGTCTTCTTCTTCCATTGTGACACCCACCTTTAGGGTGACCACAGCACAGCGCCCCGTCGTTATGGCCTACCTGGCCGGGGCGTGCGTGCCACGTGGTGTTCCTGGTTTCTGGGGCCATGCTGGCCCGGAGCATCTAAACAGCGAGGGGGACCCAGTGAGTGACTGGATTCCCACCTTTGAGGATCCCAAGCTGTACTGCTGTTCGGTGGGGAGTGAGTCTAAGGAGCGCCATTAAGGGGCTAGCGGTCCAAAAGGGCCTGGACAAACCACCGGGGATCAAGGTAGCCGGACACTGAGGGATTGATCACCTGTCAGTCGGTACCTGGGCGGCAAATTGAAGGAGATCCAGGCGTAACTCATCTGAGGAATATCTACAATAATTCTTCCAGAGAGGGCCTGTGGCAGAGGTACCTTTCTGAGGCTCACTGAGGAGGGTCTGTGGCAGAGAATTTTCCTCAAGTTCAAGTTCACCAAGGAGGGTCTGTGGCAGAGACTTTATCCTACAAATTGTCCGAGTGATACTCCGGCTGCCAGGTCAGTGAGAGAGGCTTGCCTGGGTACACTAGACCCACTCTGTCAGGAGTGGCGCAGAGAAGTATTACGTTTGGGAGCAGGACTGTTTCCCAATCATCACACCTGAATCTGCTATTCTCCCTTTTTCTTCAACTTTACTTTCCTCACCACAAGTTTATTGTTTTTACCCGGCTGGGTAATAAATAGGACACCTGTCATGGACATGCCTTTACTTCTACTATATGCAATACGCATCACTCACCCCTAGGATTTCTGAGGAGCCATGAGGTAACACGCCGCCCAAAAATACAGCAGCTCCTCCGGGGGTAATGCTACAGTTCCGTTGTGCCCAGTAGTGCTTAGTCCTTTTTTAGTCACTGGATTTATTGGGGTTTTCCCTCACACAGTCAGGCAACAGGTATTTTTACACTTCCATCACAGGCTCAATAAACAGTCCAGGTTTATACATTTTATTGTATATTTTATCAGGTGTGCAAAAGATCTGCATGTGTGATCGTTGTTAGTTGGTATTGGTGTGTCCTTCCCTGGGTAATGGCCTAATGGATTTCTAAGTGGTGGTGTCTCGTAGGGTTGCGGTCGCCGGACCACTAGCAATCCCTATTGCGTATAGTGGTTTATGTGGGCCTGTTCTGTGATTAGGGTAGTCTGTCAAAGTTATAGGGAAGACTTGGTATAAGACATGAGAGAATGGGGGGGGGGGGACCTAGAGGGTCAGTGTTTAGGGATGCGTGGATTTTTTTTACAAGGTCGTGAAGGGTATGGGAAAGTATGGGAATAGGTCTAAGTTGTGGAATTTCTCCCCCATCGCCAGGTGGGGGGGTGTGTCTATGTCATCACTGCAGGTTAGTTGGATTGGGTTGGGATGGGGGTATTCATGTTGTAACGGAATGCACCGTGACAGACTGAGATATTCCTATGTCTAGGGTCACCTTATGTCCACTAGGGCCATAGGGTGACAAAGAATCATAATTCATATATTACAGATGGGACATTATTAATACTTAATTTTAGGACTGAGATATCACAAGGAGTTCATGATGACATGACCAGGTCAACCAGACAGTGAGTCATACCTTTGTATAATAGGCTATTGAAATATCTTAAGGTGTTGGCTATTCACTGTAAAGACATTCCGTTGAAGGTGTTGATTGCACCCACTCTCACAATACTGCCATTGTGTGATAAAGCTGTCTAGATAACGTATTCAACTAGATGTCTGTGTATTATTCAAGGTTAATTGAACACTATTGATGATGCGTGCCGTCATGTCTAGCTACCAATTAAAGAATTATCCTCAGTGAGTGAATAGGGGGGTGGGGACTGCATTGTCCTGTGATTAACTGCATTATGCTTGAAACTGTATAAGAAGCTGAGAAAATACCAATAAATTGTCATATCTTTGGAAGCAAGTACGGAGCTCTGTCTGCAGTATTGTCGGAGTGTGTCAGATAAGCTTGTCGTGGTTGGATGGAAGGTCGTAAGCGGTGGTGACCATTACACATGTATATGGGTGAAATGGGACCTGTAAGGCCGCGTACACACGATCAAATCTATCTGCTGAAAACGGTCTGACAGAATGTCTCAGCAGACAGATTCGATCGTGTGTACGGGCGAGCAGACGGATTTGTCCAGCAGACAGATTTTAAAGCCTGCTTTAAAATCTGTCTGCTGGGAACCCGTCGGACCGGTATGCCTGCTGGTTAGTACGCTAACCAGCAGACATATCTGCCCGCACATGCGTCGAATGGACAGAGTGGACCAGTTTCAGTGGACATGTTCGATCGTGTGTGTACGCGGCCTTAGGGATCTGTGATAATGTTTTCTAGACATGTGCACACTGAAATAGGGGGTAGTTTTATGGCATTTTTATTAATATTTTTTTTTTACTAGTAATGGCGGCGGTTAGCGGTTTTTTCGGTACTGCGATATTATGGCGGACACATCGGACACTTTTGACACATTTTTGGGACCATTGGCATTTTTATAGCGATCAATGCTATAGAAATGCATTGTATTACTATAAAAATGCCATTGGCAGTGAAGGGGTTAACACTAGGGGGCAGGGAAGGGGTTAAGTGTGTTCCTACTGTATTTGTGTTCTAACTGTATGGGGGGGATGGACTCACTAGGGGGAATCACTGATCTTCCGTTCATACATTTTATGAACGGAGGATCAGCGTTTCCCCCCGCTGACAGGAACGAGAGGAATGTGTTTACACACATACCTCCCGTTCCCCGCTCTGTAACGAACGAGCGCGCGTGCCCGGCAGGTGGTCGCGCCCGCCAGCACGCGCGCGGGACCCGGGGGCGAGCGGGGGGCGCGGGCCACCGGCGGCGCGCACGCGCCCCCTAGTGGCCGCGAATGTCCCGACGTAGAGCTACGGCCTCTCGCCCAGGAGAGCCGACCTGCCGCCGTAGAACCACGGCGGCTGGTCGGCTAGTGGTTAAAGGAACCTATTTAGAAAATAAAAAACAAACCTTTCGAAACCCCTTTAAGGTTGAATCTGTCATTGAAGGCTTATGGTGTCTGTCGAATGTTTTAAGAAGATTCAATGGAGCAGCGAAACTCTACAACGCCACAAACGTACATTTCCGGTCGAATGCTCCACCTACAAGCTATAGAAGAATTCTAATGTTGTATGACACTAGTAATAATTATATTTATGATATTTTTATTTATGAATTATTATTACTAGTCAACTAACACTCTTCTATAGCCTAAGGGCCAAGCATTTGACCGAAAATGTACGATTGCGGCGTCGTACAGTTTAGCTGCTTGTCGAATCTTCTTAGAACATTCAACATACACCATAAGCCTTCAATGAGAGATTTAACGTTTGTATGTTTTTCGCTGCTTCGTCAGATCTTCGTCGTTCATGTCGAATGGTCTACCCCCAACACTGTCTCTATAATGTCGAATCTTTTCTCTCTATGTCAAATTTTTCCTCTCTATGTAGAATAATCTTGGACTAATAGAGTTAGGTTCGGCACATTCGTCCACAGATTTGATAGACACAGATTGCTATTGTCAGCGTCATGTCGAATCTTGTATCTATATCGAACTGTTGTAGCAACGAAAACAAAAATAAAGCATTCTTTTATGTCGGACCTTTCGGATTTCGTTTGTTAAAATTCGTTCTCAGGACCACTGAGAAGCACCCACTGCTGGTAGAAGGTTAGGAGAAGGAGAACTTCACATGTGTGGCTGAAGGCTACTGGAAAAGGTAAGCATATCAAACAAAAAAAAACAAAAAATACAGTGAGAGGGGCCTCCTGCGGGGGGAGAACTGGGGTGGGAAAAGGGAAATCTTAAGCACTTGGCGCCTGCGCTATAGCCGAATGATGGCTACAGCCTGTACCCCAAATGCTGGGAGGACGTCAAGCCCAAATCCCCCCCCCCACTCAGAATACCCCTCTCAGCACAAAATCAACCCCCCCCCAAATTATCCCCTCCTAGCATAAATACCCTCCAATTATCCCTACTAACACAAATCCCCCCCCCCCCCAAAAAATGCCCCTAAATGCCCTTCCCCTCTACTATATCACCTTTTCTAGCACAAACCCCCCCTAATTCCCCCTCCTAGCACAAATCCTCCCCCTCATCCCCTCCCAACACAAATACCCCAAATCACCATTCTTGGCACACACCCCTAATTTACTCTCCTAGAACAACTCGTATCTCCTGCCACCCCCAAATGCCCCCTCCCAAAACAAATCTTCACCCCAAGACCCCTCACATGATACCACAGTTCCCAGGGCAGCTGACTCTTCTGCCCACCCATTGTCCCGGCCCTGCCTTCTAACCCCCACTCTCTAGTTCTAGAAGGTTCTCCAACCTTCCAGACACCAGGGGAGGCACCAGAGAACTGCCAGGATGAGTCACCTAGCTCTGAACTCTAGTATACCCTGACCCAAATAAAACTCACAGGCTTTAACATGAGTCAGGTAGACTTTCCCACATTGTCGCTACTAGTCGCACACACTAGAGGGTGCTACAGGTATATTTAATAGAAATATGAGAAAATTTGAGAAATTTATTGTTACAGTATACATACACTTTATCTGTAAACCTTAAATAACTACTAATAATGCTATTTTTAATCTCACCTTCTTAATTAATTTCAACAAATCAGGCCCCATTCACACAGGTGTACCTTTTTATTTTTTTGCTTGCATGGCAGTCCCATTCATGTCTAGCAGGAAGCAGAGGCTGCATGGACAAAGTCGCTAGTCTTGTACATCACCAGGTTCTTGACGGACAAAAGTTCCAAGAACTTTTGTGTGACCGTGTGTATTAGGGTTGTCCCGATACCTCTTTTTTAGGACCGAGTACAAGTACCGATACTTTTTTTCAAGTACTTGCCGATACCGAATACCGATACTTTTTTAAATGTCCCCCCCACGAATGCAGCCATGTCCCCCCACGAATGCAGCCAAGTCCCCCCACGAATGCAGCCATGTCCCCTACATATTCAGCCATGTCCCCCCACATATGCAGCCATGTCCCCCCACATACCGTATATGCCGCCGCTGCCTAGTTCATCAGCGCGGGGAACATCACAGCTTTCATTTGAATAGCTGTGTGTTCCCCGCTGCACCACGTATAGACACTCCCCCTTGCTCGGGCACTTTGATAGACAGATCACCTGTCCAATCCTGGGGACGGGTGATCTGTCTATCAAACTGTCAGAGCAAGAGGGAGTGTCTATAAGCGGCGTGATGGGGAACACACAGCTATTCAAATGAAAGCTGTGATGTTCCCCGCGCTGATGAACTAGGGGGTGGTGTTGCGGTATGTGTTATGCGGCGGCGTTACAATCCGCGGCGGCGGGGTTTAGTATCGGATCTGGCATCGGGGGCATTTGCGGGAGTACAAGTACTCCCGCAAATACTCAGTATCGGTACCGATACCGATACTGGTATCGGGACAACCCTAGTGTGTATGCAAGCCAAGCTTGAGCAGAATTCCGTTGGAAAAACCATCCAAGGTTTTTCTGACGGAAAATCTGATCTTGTGTACGGGGCATTAGACGGTTAGGATAAACTATTTAACGCTGACAGGGGGGCTTAAAATTATCAGCTTTTATTTATTTATGTAAATCCTTTATCCCAAAAGGAAAAAAAAAAAGCTATTCTTGTAACTGCCTACAAAGTGTAAGCTGGAGTTTGGCTTCAGTTTGTTAGTGTATCTAAATCTGCTAGCACATTTAACACTCCCCTCCCCCTAGACTGATAATGCTTCTGTTCAAATGTGCCCCCTGTTTTCCATCCAGAATGGGGGCGCCCTTTTATAGGAGGTGTGTTACTGGCATGATCCCCAGGTAAAAACAGAGGGGGAAAGCCTAAAAAAAAAAAAAGAAAAGAAAACGAATGCAGCCACCACAGCTAATGATTGGTAAGCTGCAATATATTACATGTTTGGTTTGAAAATCTACTGATCAAGTAAGTCATTTATAAAGATAAAATTACATTTACTTTCACCAAGATAAATGAAGACGAAAACATATCAACAGATGTCTTGGAGATTTTGTGCTTGTAATCAGTCTATTCTTCAGACAGATGCCAAGGCCATGCTACTGCCAGCTGAACAGGTGGTGTTTTTATGAAATGTTTTCCCTATTTTAAACTTTAGAATTTGGAAACTGAAATTGAACTTGTTATTGAAGAGAATTTAAACTTTATCAACAGATGCGGAAGAATCAGTGTAGCAAATAGGAATTCCTGTTCAATTATAATAGTTACATATATGTAGCCTTCCGCTTAGCATTGCTAGAGTGCTAGATGTGAGATTTTTGCTTAGTACATACATTGTAAACGAAATTATAGGGACACTTTTTTGGCTGTAGGCGGTGTCTGATTATAGTTAGGGGGCGGGGCATGCGTTTGTAGGCGTGACATAGCAAAAAAAAAAAAATACTGCGACGTGCACATCGCGCCGCAGTTAACGATGGGCGTGGTTTACACAAAATAGTGGACATGGCTTAAATAGGCGTGGTTCAAAAGGGGTGTGGTTAGAGTCTGAGATGAATGAGGGAAGGAGAAAGAAAGGGGGAAGGAGGGAGGTTGAGAGAAAGAAAGAAGGAAATAATGAGGGAAGGAGAGGAAAGATGGAAAGAGGGATGGAGGGACAGCAGGCCCAGATCCTACACCACAATAGAAATGTATATTCCCTAGTTTAAAAAAATCAGCAAAGATACTCCAAACACCTGGTGTTAGCGCTTCAATCATCCCGGCCCCATGGTTGTTATGGTGTCAGGATGATTGAAGCGCATTATTACTATCGAAATCATTCAACTCACCATAACCCAGAATCAGTGGGACCCCTGAGCGTGTCACCTGCCATGTTGCCTGCCACCAGATGCCATCAGGTGCCCCCAGCTGAGTCCATCCTTACATCAGATGCCCCCAACAGAGTCTGTCCTTACATTCGGTGCCCCAACAGAGTCTGTCTTTACATCAGGGGCCCCAACTGAGTCCCTCCTTACAGATCTGTGTCCCTGGCAGCGGAGCCCCTCCTTTACATCTGTGTCCCCAGCAGCAGAGCCATCCTTTACATCTGGTGTTCCTGGCAGCAGAACCCTCCTTTACATCTGGTGTCCCTGGCAGTGGAGCCCTCATTTACATCTGGTGTCCGCCAGCAGCGGAGCCCTCCTTACAGATCTGTGTCCCCCAGCAGCAGAGCCCTCCTTACTTCAGTGTCGCCAGCAGCTGGCAGCAGCGGAGCCCTCCTTACAGAGCAATCTGTGTCCCCAAGCAACATAGCCCTCCTTACTTTAGTGTCCCTGGCAGCGGAGCCCTCCTTACAGAACAATCTGTGTCCCCCAACAGCGCAGCAGATAAAGTTCCTGGAAGTTCCCAGTGTCTTGACGAGATGGGTCCCCCCCCTGCTCGAGATGGATAATGCCTGCTCTGTACTGCCCATGCACTGCACTTGCGCAGTACAAAGCACAACGGAGCCGTGTGTTCAGTGGAGAGGGGAGAAACTGATTGGCTTCCCCTCTCCACTAAACACAAGGGGAAATAATCCTCGTGGTGGCGGCCATCTTTTTGTAGCCAGCCGGACGTTTTTTTCTAAAACATTGCCCGATTTTCCTGGGACAAAGGCAAAATCCTGACGAGCTCCGATCGGGACAAGGTTCTCTGGCCTTTCTGGGTTTTTCCGAGGCTCTCCGGCGCCCCCCATCTCTAGCCACATGCGATATTGCATGCGATTGAAGTCAATGCGGAACAAATTATTTTCGTTTCCATTGACCTCTATGGGGAAACTCGCTTTGATATGCGAGTACTTGGATTACAAGCATTCTCCTGGAATGGATTATGCTCGTAATCTAAGGTTCCACTGTATTCACAGATTATGTTTCCTACTTGTTACGGCACATAATGTATTGGAGCCAGAGGAGCATCATGACGGTCATCTGGTATGTTCAGGCCAGCAAAGGCACCCTCTAAATACTGTGGCCCAGATTTACAAAGGCTTTACGCTTTACGCAAAAGATACGCCGCTGTAATTTCAAATGTGCGCCGTCGCATCTTTGTGCCGATTCACAAAGCGAGATACACCGAAAAACATGGCTTCAGCGGTCCGACGTAACTTGCCTATGCCGACGTATAGTGGGCGCATAGTTACGCTGGACGCATTCAGCGTTCCCATTATAAATATGCAAATGAGTAAGATACGCCGATTCACGAACATAGATGTGCCCAGCCGCTTCATATATGCGCTTTGCGTAAGGCTTACGTCCGGCGTAAAGTTACCCCTGCTATATGAGGCGCAGCTAATGCAAAGGTATGGGCCAGGGAATGACGCTGTCGAATTTTACGTTGTTTACGCCATTTACATAGGACCTGAATAGGGCTGTGCGTAGGTTACGTTCACACGTCGTAGGCATTGCATGTCGACATCACTTAGGCATTCTATCCGACGTGATTTGGGCATGCGCACTGGGATAATTCCACGGACGGCGCATGCGCCTTTCGTTCGGCCCATCATTTGCATGGGGTCACGGTTCATTATAATAAAACACGCCCACTGCCTTGCCACTTTGAATTACGTGGGCTTACGCCGGCCCATTTACGCTACGCCGTAACTTAGGGAGCAAGTGCTTTGTGAATACAGCACTTGCCTCTCTAAGGCCGCTTACACACGATCAGTCCAAACTGATGAAAACAGACTGAAGTCCAGTTTCATGGGTCCAAACCGACCGTGTGTACGGCCCATCAGTCTGTTGTCCTTCAGTCCAAAGTTTTAAAACTTGCTTTAAAATCGGACTGATCATCAGCTCAAACAGATTGTTAGTACGCAAAAGCATCAGTTCAAAAACCTGCACATACTCAGAATCAAGTCGACGCATGCTTGGAAGCATTGAACTTTGTTTTTTTCAGCACATCGTTGTGTTTTACATCACCGTGTTCTGACACGATCAGTTTTTGAACTGATGGTGTGTAAGAACTATTAGACCATCAGTCTGTGAACCAGTGGCGGCTGGTGCTCAAATTTTTTGGGGGGGCGCAAATGAAAAAACAAAATTGCAGCCTCACTGTGCCTATCAAACGCAGTCACTGTGCCATCAATTGTCACCACTGTGCCATGCCATTAAACGCAGACGCTGTGCTATCAATTGTCACCACTGTGCCATGCCATCAAATGCACACACCGTGCCATGCCATCAAATGCACACACTGTGCCATGCCATCAAATGTAGTCACTGTGCCATGCCATCAAATGCAGTCACTGTGCCATCAATTGTCACCACTGTGCCATGCCATCAAACGCAGCCACTCTGCCATCAAACACAGTCACTGTGCCATCAATTGTCACCACTGTGCCATGCCATCAAATGCAGCCACTGTGCTAATTGTCACCACTGTGCCCATTGTTGCCACTGTGCATGTCACTGTTCTGTGCCCTTTATTTGTTGCCACTGTGCCCATTGTTGTCACTGTGCTGTGCCCTTTGTCGCCTCTGTGCCCATTGTTGTCGCTGTGCTGTGCCCTTTGCCGCTCTCTGTCCCCTTTGCCGCTCTCTGTGCCCATTGTTACCCCTTTCCCTGTAAAATGAACTTACCTGAGCTTCCATGTCCTCCCTCGATGTCTTATCCCGCTTGGTGACGCTTCAGCCAATCATGTTCCTAATAACCAGAATCCTGGAACCTGATTGGCTGAAACGGCCATCAGTCTTTTTCAAGGAACGCATGCTGTCTGCGCTCCGAGAATTGACTTCCGAGAGCCGGAGGGCGGTCCGGGAAAAGCCTATCAGAGCCGCTGGCTTTGATAGGCAGTTCCCCTCAGCCAACCAGCTGCCGCTATTCGGGTAACCGGCGACCCATGTCCGGTTATATGAATAGACCAGGCAGCTGGCAAGCAACAATAACATACATTTGTGCATTTATGCACAAATGTGTGTTATTTGCGAGAGGGGGTGGCGCTACAGCGCCCTCTATAGACGGCCGCCAGAACTGCGGTTAAAATGTCAAAATGTGTGACTGCGGGAGGGGGGGCGGCGCCCGTGCGTCCCTATGGACGGGCCGCCCTTAGCTGTGAACCGATGAAACTGGACTTTAGTCCGTTTTTATCCGTTTAGACTGATCGTGTGTACAGGGCTCTACTGGCGGCGGCGTAGCGTAAAGAAGATACTCTAAGCCCGCACAAAGATACGCCTCTCTACGTGAATCCAGGCCTGTATGTCTTTGGGCAGGCTGTCTTTAATTTGTTCTTTTTCTTACTATACTTGGAAAATGGCAACAAGCAGCTTGTGTTCCTCCATTGAATCACAGCTCCACCAGCAGTTTAATATACGCAACTCTAATTATTCTGAAAAATATTCATCAAGTCTGCTGTTATTCCTAATTCCTAAGTGTGGTGCTTCTCAGCCTTTGTTTAAAATGTATGTAAAGCCAGCTTTGGATAGAGAAGGAAAGGGAAGCGGTTTCTGTCCCATTGGAGAGATTTTCGGTCACTTCCTGGTGAAACGGATGTTATGCCTTGTACGCTCGACCAGTTTTCCCGTCTGGAAAACTGCCATGACAGCTTTTGGCCAGGAAAACTGGCCGTGTGTATGCTCCATGGCAGTTTTTCCAACAGGAAAACCACCAGGAAAAATTAGAACATGTTCTCTTTTTTCTTGCCGCTGACTTTTTCCCGGCAGTTTTCGTAACACTGCGGTGGAGCATACACACTGCCGGGTTTCCCGGCCAAAACTCTCATGGCACTTTTCCTGCCAGGGAAACTGGCCGTGTGTACAGGAAAAAAACTGCCGAGCCGGTTCTCGGCTTTTCCCTCAGATTCAGATTTCCCAGCGTTAAAAAGTCTGCCGAGAAACCCGTACATGTGTACGAGCATCACTCTCCACTTAACCTGTCCTGTCACTGGGAAAAAGTCATCTAAGAGGACCTGGGGCCAGCTGGATGCTCTGCTCTGCATCCCATAACTGAACACTAGCACAAAGAATTATGGGTATTGTAGTCTACCCCTCACCACAGCGCCCCATGTTGTCTGCAGAAAAAGACTACGGGCCAGATTCTTAAAAAATTGCGTATCTGGTGGCGCAGCGTATCGTACCGCATTTATGCTACGCCTACGCCAATTACTGGAGCAAGTGCCGTATTCTCAAAGCACTTGCTCCGTAAATGCGGCGTCGTAAGGCCGCGTAATTCAAATAGTGAGGGAGGGGGCGTGCTGTATTTAAATTAAGCGCGCCCCCGCATCAAACGAACTGCGCATGCGCCGGCCGGAAAAAAAGCCCAATGCGCATGCTCCAGCTCACGTCAGAAAGCGTCGTTGAAACCGACGTCAAAACGACGTGATCGTCACTTACGCAATTCCCTATTCGCGAACGACTTAGTAAAACGACGTAACCGATGGAAAAAGACGACGCTGACCCGACGCCATACTTAACATGGCAACGACGGAACTTTGGAAACCTACCCCTCATATAGCAGGGGTAACCTTACGAGTACGCAACCTACGTAAACTACGTTGCCGCGTCGCAAAAAAGTTTGAGAATCGGCGTATCGGCTCATTTGCATATTCGGCGGTGAAATGGACGTAAACGCCACATAGCGGCCGTCGTAGTATTGCATTTAGTATCCGACGGTATAAATGACTTACACAAGTCGGATCTAAGCTTAAAACCGGAGTATCATGTTTTCAGAATAGAAATTCGAATTACGCCAGTGTATGTGTACATACACTGGCATAATTCCTTTGAGAATCTGGCCCTACAACTCCTTGTCGGCCCAGCCCTCTGAGTTTAACTGTTCCAGTAGTGCCATTACTCCAGTCAATTTCCGGGTAGTTAAAATTCTGCATTATTATCACTATCGCAGCCCTTGCAGCCCTTTCTATCTGTGCAAGGAGCTGAGTCTCCACCTCCTCATTAACATTGGGTGGCCTATAACAAACTCCAATAATTACCTTTGTAGTATGCACACCCATAATGTTTTAGCCTCATCACACTCTCCACCAACTAAGTCCTCTTTCACTCGCTTTGAGATCACTTCTCACATAGAGACAGAGACCACCGCCCCTCCGTTTTACCCTGTCTTTCCAAAAGAGAGCATAGCCAGGAATATTAATAGCCCAGTCATGTGAAGAATAAAGCCAAGATTCAGCAATACCAATTAAATCATATGTGACAGAACCCACTGTCACTGTATGTCTTGGAAAGGATTGTGGGCGTGCCTCCTACCGACAGACTATGGGCCAGAAATATACTGGAGACCTGAAGCTGGCATTATTGTGATGTAATGTAATGTTACAGCCCTACACCCCCCACCCCCCCTCCTCTTGTTGCTGGACACAGACAATGGAGAGTGGACTGCAGACGTCTCTCCGCAGGGGGTGTGTATTGAGAAGCTAGGCTGCCTGCTTACCATAATCTCATTAGGTTTCTGTACACTGTTTCAATGTCCAAATGTTCTGTTCCCATTTATTGTTCCTTGTCCCCCTCCCCTCAGACAAGGCAAAGGGGAGTGTCCCTTACTGTGTGTAAAACTGTATAGTTTGGATTTTAATAAACAGTTAAGCTCTGGATGTGTAACCCTCAACATGTGTGGATTGTCTCGTGATTGAGGGGTTAAGGGCTGGTTATGGCGAATCTGCAGGCTGCGGGTGCGTTTGGAGGACAGGAGACACAGGTCTGGCGGATGTGCCCAGCAGGGGTACTTGAGGTCCGTCACAGTGGTGGCAGCGGTGGGATGTCTCCTGCAGTCCAGGACATCCAAACCACCACCAGGATTCAAGATCTGGGCAGCTGCCGAGGAGCGATACGGGGACCAGCCAGCATGAGAGCGGAGTTCGGGAGGAGGCTGCAAGGCATGCGGAAGAAACATCGGGGACCAGTGACAGAGCGCACCATGCTCGGCTGGGAGGATGTGATCCGCCGGCAACTCTGGCATGAGGCGCTAAGCTACGAGCGGCGCCAGCAGGGGAAGATCCTTCCCTCCTCCTCAGAGATGTACTGGACGCAGTACTGTGCGCGAGAGGTGTTCCTGAGGGAACGACCGCGAGATGATTGGAAGACGGAGCTCAGAAGATTGGTCCAGGAGGAGATGAAGCTAGACGCCAGCTACAGAGCCCTCCGGTGGTTCGCGGCTCAACTTTGGCCAAGTACAGCAGATGGCAGCCCAACAGAAGGCGTTGGCTATGGCGGCGTGGGGCTGCTCCATCAAAAAATGTACGGAGACCCAGACTTTGGGAGCGATGAGGAGTGGCGGTGGGAAAACATCTTGGACTTCCGAGATGAGGTGCTGGACCTCCCTGTAGAGGCATGTGACCTGGGGGAATTGGAGTTCCTGGTTGAGCAGGAATTTGAGCTCGAAATTGCATACAAGCGGCTGTTTGATGGTGATGAGCAGCCTGGCATGGCTCCTGTTACCTGGGACTGTCCTGGAGAAATAGCAGACAGTCACAAAGATGAGCAAATGGGGCCAGGGGTGACCCTACATTTTCCTGTCCTAACCGCAATGGAAGAAGCGGCAATGATACAGAGGGCACTGCGAGCGCTAGAATGCCGGAACGCACCGGAGGTCCCCCAGGCAGTGAGACAAGCTAATAGCATCAAGGTCTCAGAAAGTGGAGTTGAGACAGGCGCTGGAAGGCTGGAAAATGGTGATCAGCAGCAAGTCCAGAGTATCTCATCTGGGGCCCCAGCAGAAGCGCTGGCTACAGGGCAGAGTGCCCCTGTTATCTGTCCAGCATCAGAAAAAGAGTTGGCTCCGGAGAGTCCGAGAGATGACCTGCGTGAGCTTTTTCCCCAACTGCAGATATCCCCACCTGGAGTAGAGGAAGCAATTCTCCCTCCCCAGCAATTGGACACTACCCCAATGTTCATCCCCCCAGCAGAAGCGTTGGCTATGGAGCAGAGTGCCACTATAATCTGCCTAGCATCAGAAAAAGAGTTGGCTCCGGAGAGTCTGAGAGATGATCTGCTTGAGCTGTTTCCCCAACAGCCGCTATCTCCACCTGGAGTAGAGGAAGCAATTCTCCCTCCCCAGCAATTGGACACTACCCCAATGTTCATCCCCCCAGCAGAAGCGTTGGCTATGGAGCAGAGTGCCACTATAATCTGCCTAGCATCAGAAAAAGAGTTGGATCCGGAGAGTCTGAGAGATGACCTGCGTGCGCTGTTTCCCCAACTGCAGATATTCCCACCGGGAGTAGGAGAAGCAATTCTCCCTCCACAGCAATTGGACACTACCCCAGTGGTTCTCTCCCCAGCAAAAGCGTTGGCTATGGAGCAGAGTTCTGATGGTCCCTGCCCAGCCCTCAGTATGTTTTTGGAGGGTTTGGGAGACAGCCCCTGTCAGAAGTCACCCCAAGGGCTGGTCACAGAACCGGCAGGGGAGAAAACCCTTCCCCCTCTCCAGCAGCTGTACCCAACATTTTCATATGTCTCCCCGGCAGAAGCGCTGGCTACAGGACAGAGCGATGATGGTCTCTGCCCAGCATCAGAACAAGAGATGAAGAACCCAGGAGATAGTCCCTGCAAGATACCTTCTCAGCGGCTGGTAACTACACCACGAGAAAAGCAAGTACCTTTGCCTCCCCAAATGCATAGCCCTACCAGCCTATGTTCCCTACCAGCTGAAGCGCTGGAAGCAGGGCAGAGGATTATTCAGCTTCCCCCAATATCTGCAACCCCCCCCAGGATCAGAGGAGTGCAAACAACTGTTCCCACTCTGCAGCGGCTGTTTTTATTCCCGGGAGACCATCTGTGCGGTTTTGCTCCCCAGCGCAAGAGTCGTACTTTTACTTTTCCTGGTTGCCTGGGGTGGAAGTTTGTGACTAACGCAGGTCCAGACCAGTTGGGGGTCAGGAACCTGGTTAGTCTGTTTTTAAAAGGGGAGAAATGTGACAGAACCCACTGTCACTGTATGTCTTGGAAAGGATTGTGGGCGTGCCTCCTACCGACAGACTATGGGCCAGAAATATACTGGAGACCTGAAGCTGGCATTATTGTGATGTAATGTAATGTTACAGCCCTACACCCCCCACCCCCCCTCCTCTTGTTGCTGGACACAGACAATGGAGAGTGGACTGCAGACGTCTCTCCGCAGGGGGTGTGTATTGAGAAGCTAGGCTGCCTGCTTACCATAATCTCATTAGGTTTCTGTACACTGTTTCAATGTCCAAATGTTCTGTTCCCATTTATTGTTCCTTGTCCCCCTCCCCTCAGACAAGGCAAAGGGGAGTGTCCCTTACTGTGTGTAAAACTGTATAGTTTGGATTTTAATAAACAGTTAAGCTCTGGATGTGTAACCCTCAACATGTGTGGATTGTCTCGTGATTGAGGGGTTAAGGGCTGGTTATGGCGAATCTGCAGGCTGCGGGTGCGTTTGGAGGACAGGAGACACAGGTCTGGCGGATGTGCCCAGCAGGGGTACTTGAGGTCCGTCACATCATAGTTTTCTTCATGCACCAAAGCTTCCAACTGCCCTATTTTGACTGGCAGACTTCTGGCATTAGTAAACAAACACTTTATTGAATTGTCACATTTTGCATACAAATTTTGCATGTTTTAATTTGGTACAAATAGTACCATTTCCAATGGTTGTTTGTAACATGGGAGTCTTCATATCACCTGCCATAGCCCTTCCCTCATCTTTCCCCTTTCCACCCACCAATAGGGACTCCAGCCTTCCCATAAACCTCTTCCCCATAACAGCAGACCCCCTTCCATTTGGGTGCAAACCATCTTTAGCATATAGGTTACACCCCAATGAAAAGTCAGGCTCAGTGCTCTAGAAACCCAAATCGCTCCTTCTTACACCAGATCTTTAGCTATGCATTCAGTTCTCTAATCTCACCCTGTCCTTCCTGTGTTGTGCATGGCACAGGCAATATTTCAGAGTGTATCACCCTGAAGGTCATTCCCTTCAACTTGCAGCCTAGTTCCTTAAATTGATTCTTAAGGAGCCTCCACCTTTAATATATTCAACATGGACCAAGACAGCTGGGTCATTCCCAGCCCCTCCCAGTAATTTATCAACCCGGTCTGCCTCATACCGAACCCTGACACCAGGGAAACAGCAAACCGTTCAGTTGAGACGATCATGTCGACAAATTATTCTATCAGTCCTTCTGGTTATAGAATCTCCTATTACCTCCAACTGTCTAGGCCAGTGGTTCTCAACCCTTCTAGTGCCGTGACCCCTTGATAAAATTTCCGAAGTTGCGGGGACCCCCAACAGAATTTTTTTTTTTTTATTGTGGCAAGTAATTTGCTCACCTAACCCCTTCCACTCCACAATTTAAAATGTACCACTCTCTTTTATCTCCCTATCCTAATTTTTTTTCCCCATCTCTCTCTAGCCGTCTTTCTTGTTCTCTCTTATATTCTTTCTCTCCCTTTTTCTTTGTTACTACCCCTCTTTTCCTCTCCCTTCCATGTATTCTCTCTTTATTGCTTCTCTTACTCCTTGTTGGGGGGAAGGGGGTGGAGGGAATGGGAAGTGTAGCTGGGGACTTTAAAGCGGAGGTTCACCCAAAAATCAACTTTCTGACATTAGATCCAGCATACTGCTAACATCTGCAGTATGCTGGGTTTTTTTTTTTTTTTTTTTGTACTTATCGTTTTTTGAGCCGTTGTTATCCGGCTCCGAGCGGGGAATCCTGCGGGGAGTGGGCGTTCCTAAGCCAAGAGGAGTTGATTGACGGGCTGCTAAGGCATGTCACGCCTTCCGAAAATACCCGAGTGTCACTTCGGGTATTTTCGGAAGGCGTGACACGCCTTAGCAGCCCGTCAATCAACTCCTCTTGGCTTAGCAACGCCCATTCCCCGCAGGATTCCCCGCTCGGAGCCGGATAACAACTGCTCATAAAACGATAAGTACAAAAAAAAAACCAGCATACTGCAGATGTTAGCAGTATGCTGGATCTAATGTCAGAAAGTTGATTTTTGGGTGAACCTCCTCTTTAATGGCAACTATAATCACAGGCAGTGTTACTCACTGTGTCTCCGGGTTTATGGTATCTCGCAGGCGTGACCCATATGGCAAAATCAGGAGATGGGGTCTCCTCCAGCCCCTTCCACTTCACATTCCTCACCAGTCAGCTGACCCCTAGTCTCCCCCCCCCACATCCATGCCGTGAACTGAATGGGCAGCTGCGAAGAGACTGAGTGGGCGGCTGCAAAAACGCTGGTAAAGCGGCTTGGGGTTCAGGAACAGGTCCTGACCCCCAGGTTGAGAACCACTGGTCTAGGCCTACCTGCACTACCCTCACCACCCCTACTAGATGGGCTGCTATCCTGGCTGTTAGAGGTAGCAATGACACCATTAAGCTTGCCACCCCCACTTCTTCACCCAACTTGGCAAATCTGTTTGGGCACTCAAACCCAGGGCTGGCCTTCTTTTTCTGTGGGCCCCTACCACTCCATTTGACTACAGTAACCCACCTTCCTAGCTGATATTCCTGACTTAACCCTCCACCCCAACCGTACTAACCACCTGTTCACTGGGGACTTCTTTCAAGGTTGTTAGTTCTGTCCAGTGGTGCAACTTGCTCCTCCAGACCATGAATGTGAGCTTCCAGAAGGGCAACCCACTCACATCTGTCGCAACAGTATCCATTCTGGAGCTGATTGATGTATACATGTGGCACACTGTGCACTGCACAAAACCTTCAATCTTGCTAGCACACATTATGACGCAGGGAATACTGTTTTAAGGAAAGTGTATGTGAGTTGTAATAACCATACCCAGTACTCTATGATGGCGTTTTTTGTGTATATTGAGAGGCAATGGTTTACAGAAACGTATGTGAGTGCTTATTTAGTGTTGTGATGAATAGATTTTTTTTTGAAGGGATAAAGCACTATTACACCGAGGAGAGCGTGGGGAAGCTGTTATAGGAAAAAAAGCACATCAGGAATTGAATTCACCATTTAACAATAGGACGATAACGATATTCAATACTCAAAGCGAGATTTGGCCATACTTAATTGTAGGGTCAACAAATGTAGGTGAGAGTACCACTTGACTGGTGGATATCAAAAAGAAGGAACAATAATTACAGGACATTACCAATAGGTATTTTTGGGGCTATGGCCAATAATATATTTTTATTTTTTATTTGTAGTTATTCACTGTTGTTACAGCACTGCACTTACATAGAGACTATTGGCATTTACAGTCTACGGCAGTGTTTCTTAACCTGGGTTCTGCGGAGCCCTAGGGTTCCTCCTAAGGTTACTAGGGGTTCCTTGAGCCTTGAGCAATGATGGATTGATCTCCCACCTTTACTGATCACCAATGCAAGGGGGTACATTTCCACTACTTCTAAACTAACCAGTAATGTTGGTGTGGACACTACATGACTTATTCTTATATTTACAACTTTCTTTGATGTACTAATTATGCTAATGTATCATGAGATGTAGACATAATTCTATTTAGCAGGGGTTCCCCCGAAAAGTTGAAATTATTTTAAGGGTTCCTCTGGGTAATAAGGTTGAGAAAGGCTGGTCTATAGACTTGAAGGTATAATTTTTACTCATGAAAATGCTTAGTATCGGCACTGATACCGGTAGATACCAGAAGAAAAGTATCAAAGTCCTGCATTCATTTGGTTTCACCTACAAATCTACCTAATAATGACACCAACAGCAATAGAAACTTGTGTTTGCGAAAGTGTTTGTGTATGTGTGACCAAAGTGCTGGATACAACTTGTAGGCAGGTAGTGGTTACTGCTGCCTTAGCAGGATGTATGGGGGTTAACTGTAATTCCCATGTTTTTCTTGATGGATTTTTCTAAGTCTGACCCCCAGTCCTATTTGATGAGATAAAGGTCTGGACCCAGAGAGAGAGATAGTGTGGAGGGAAGTAAGGGGAAAGAGAAGGAGTTCAGTTTAGGCTTGGTCCACTTTGCCAGGTCTGCCGGATGCCGATACCAGATTCTGAATGGCCAGACTGTCGTCTCTGCCATCATATTCATTTTTTCTTCAAGTTAAATGTTTGAAACTTCACCTTTGCCTGGTGTGAAGTTACTAAAGGGGTGCAATGTAAGTAACTGACTTATACAGTCTACAGCATGGGTCACTAAACAAACTGGGGTATGAAGGCATCAGTTTAAGAGTTAATACCATGTGAAGATACAGTGGTTACCAAAGGTAATGAGGGTTCCTCTTGCTTGCGCCCAATGAAGGGGGGGGGGGGGGGAGTGGAGGATGTGGTAACCACCCCAATACCCTACCCCCCCTTACAAACTAATCCATGGATCATGATAGAGGTGGATCAAGCTAATTTATATGGAGCTCAATGGATAAGGCTGCTCTTAAATGCAGAGTATCCTTAAAGGAGTTGTAAAGGAAAAACATTTTTCGCCTAAAATTAATGTCTGCAAGGTAGACAGACAGAATAGTGTAATGATTCTGTTAACAAACGAGTAAATACCTATTACATTCCTTCATCTATATCACCTCCGGCGTTCTAGTTTCTGTTCTCTCATTCACTTCCTGGTTTGCATCATTTGTTCATGTAAGAACTACATTTCCCAGTATGAATTGCGGTACGCCCAGTAATTCACACCTCCTTGAAGTCTCTAACACGTAGAGAGCGTCCTGCCACGCAGATGTAGTTCCCAGGAGGGGGTGAGCACGTTACTGACCACCACAGTAAAGTCTCCCTTCACGGTGGTCAGTAAAATCAGACAAGCAGGAAGTGAACAGAACAGAAGAAATAAAGCAACTTCTGAGCAAAAACAAACAATGAGGAAGTGAAAAGAGGAATGTCTGCGGGTAAATGATGCTTATTAAGAAAAAAAATGTTTTTCTTTACAACCCCTTTAAGGCCTCGTACACACGAGGCAATCTATTTGTTCAAATCGGTCGGACCGACCGATTTGAACAAATCTGTTTGCTAGGATTTTGGCTTGCTCGCGTGTACACACGAGCAAACCAAAATCCCCGCCAGCAGACGGCGCGCTGACGTGTCGGTGACGTGGCGGTGACGTTGACGCCGCCACGTCACCGAACCAGGAAGTAAAACACTTCCGCGCATGCGCCGAATCCATTCGGCGCCGGTGCGAGACGACAGGTCTGCTGGTAAGTGCACTAACCAGCAGACATGTCGGGCGGACGGATTCCCACCCGATAGATTTCAAAGCATGCTTTGAAATCTGTCAGGTGTCCAAATCCGTCGGCTCGCCCGTACACACGATCGAATCTGTCTGCTGGGACGGTCTAGCAGACCGTTTCCAGCAGACAGATTTGATCATGTGTACGAGGCCTAAAACATGTAGATCTAATTTCTGGAAGCTATGTATACAAATTCCAAAAAGAGCCCCAGACCAATGGAATGAGAGTTTCTAAAGAAAACAATATTGATGTTCGTGTAAAAAAACTCTGCCATCTCGCTCCTAGTATTTTCAATTTTTTTTCCATCTTTCAAACAATACATTTTTTGAATTTTGAGTTCTCCCAAGTTTATGCAATGCCTAAGTCTTGAAGAAGGGGGATAGATTTGAACCCCTATAAACACTTTGGCTGTTGTATATTGTATACAATTAAAAGTTTTGGGGATTTTCAGCAATAAAACCCTGACGGAAGTTTTAATAATGTGCAACGCTACCCAAATAAAAAAAAAAACAAGTTCTGGACATTCAAATTTTGGCTTTAAGTGTTGGTGCTTCCTGTATACTACTGGTGTGGCTCACCGCTCCTCAAGTAATTTTTTTAATTGGACATTAGTACCACAGTTACCTAATCATTTTGGTTTATAGCCAACCCTTCTTTTTTCAGTGAAATATACTTAGAGCCGGTTCACACAGGGGGGCAACTCGGCAAGGCGATCTCAAAGCGACTTGAGAAGCGACTTGCAAAATGAATATTGAAGTCAATGCAAGTCGCCCCCAAAGTCGTACAAGAACCTCTTTCTAAGTCAAAGCGACTTGCGTCGCTCCTATTAGAACGGTTCTATTGAATAGAGTGGAGCGCGACTTGTCATCTGACAAGTCGCCCCAGTGTGAACCAGCTCTTGCCGTGATTTGTTTAGTATTTAATTTACTAATAATAACGAAGTAAGAAATTTGGCCCTAGTCTCATGTTGATGCCTTAACCACTTAAGGATCGCCGCACGCCTATGTACGTCCACAACATGGCTCGTACAGGCACAAGGGCATAAATTTACGTCCTCGCCTTTGTGCGGTTCGGGGGTCCGATCGGGACCCCCTCAGTGGCGTGCGGCGGTCCCCCTGGCTCTGGGAGCGATCGCCGACGAGCGGGCGGATGTCCGTTTTTTTCCGCCCCCGCCCCCCCGTGATCGCTCCCCCTTCGTGTCACTTCCTCCTCCTGTGTTTACACAGGAGGAGGAAATGATGTCATCTCTCATCGCAGCAGTGTTTCCCACCGCTGCTGATGAGAGAAGACATCCACAGTAAGTGTGCACCAACACAACACTGACACACACACACATAGGCACATTAACCCCTTGTGATCTAATCACTGCATTTAGTGTCAGTGTGACAGGCAGTGTGAAAGTTAGTTAGTGTTAGGTTCAGGATAGCCCCCGTACCCCCCCCCCAATAAAGTTTTAACCCCCTGATCACTGCCCTAGTTAACCCTTTCACTCCCTATTGCCAGCGTCACTAAGCGATCATTTTTCTGATCGCTGTATTAGTGTCGCTGTTCCCGCTAGGTAGCTATTTTTTTTTTTTTATTGCGATTTTTTTTTTTTTTTTACTAAAGACATGTGGCTGAATTAATTTTGGCCTAAATGTTTTACTAAAATTTAGTTTATTTGATTTTTTTATAACAAAAAGTAAAAAATAGTGTTTTTTTTCAAAATTGTCGCTCTATTTTTAGTTTATAGCGCAAAAAATAAAAATCGCAGAGGCGATCAAATACCACCAAAAGAAAGCTCTATTTGAGGGAAGAAAAGGACACAAATTTTGTTTGGGAGCCACGTCGCACGACCGCGCAATTGTCTTTTAATACGACGTAGCGCCGAATTGTAAAAACACCTTGGGTCATCTAGCAGCATATGTGTCCGGGTCTTAAGTGGTTAAAGGAACACTAAAGGTTTGTTTTTTATTAGATCAATTGATTGCTGTAAGCTAGAGCATTTAAATATCACTTACCTCGTTTTTCCTTTTGACCTCCAAAATACAGTAATCCAGGTTTGAAAATGCCATTTCCTGTCTCTCCTCTTCTTGCTTTCCACCAGCATCTGAGGCCCCGTACACACGGCAGAGAACCTCGACGGGCGGAACGATGTGTTCCGCCCGTCGAGGTTCCCTGCCGGCCATCAGAATCGGCGACCCGCCCGTCGGGAAAGGCAACCAGCCATTCATCCCGACGGGCCGTCGAGCAAATAGAGAACCTGTTCTCTATTTGCTCAACGGGTTTCCTGACGGGCGGGGCTCGCCGAGAGCGTACACACGGCCGAGGTTCTCGGCAGAATGCGGCTCCCAGCGAGGTTCTCGCTGGTTTCTGCCAAGAACCTCGGCCGTGTGTACGGGGCTTCAGCCGTTTTGCATGGTGGAAAGCAGAATGTGCTCACCCCCTCCCTATGACTACAGCCCTGTGTGAAGATGCTCTCTTATCCCTCACAGGCATGGAGGCTAAGCCTAATGGGAACTGTCGTTCCCATTAGGCTGTGATGTAGCAAGAATGAATGCGCACCGCAAACCAGGAAGTCAGTGAGAATAACGATTCAGGAGTGACAGAGGTGAATAAAACAGCTCGATTTCAACAGGTATCAAACTAGTTATAATGCAAAACATTACTTTTTACTTTATCAGCTACTGTCAGACTTTAATTTAAGAGGAAAATATTTTTGTCTTTACAACCCCTTTAAATTTCCTTGGTGGAAAGGGATACTTTATAGGAAGGAGGATGATTTAATACTACTTCACCTTTTTTTCCTTGATGATAGCTCTAAACAATTTATTCCATATAAGCCAGACTAGGTTGAGTATTCAACGCTACAATTCTGTAGATTCAGCTCTCTAGGGGTCTTACAACAATACATTACACCATACAGAAAACATTTTAAAGGTCATTGCGCAAAGCGGTGACCTTCCCAGCTGTAGTCAGAGGGACACATTAGAAAGAGGCACAAGGCCATGGCAAAGAACAAATAGAACTTTGTGACATCTTTGTCAGGTTTTCCACCTGCTGCAATAATTGGGGTAAGGCAGAGGACCTGTTTGTGTCCTCGGTTAAGACAAGGTCGCAGGTCAAGAGGCATGCTGGTGAAAGAAGGCTTTCTTCCTTCTGCAGTGGAGACAATACTTTCCTCTCGTCAGTTCGGAAACAGGACAATAATGACTCTTGGCTTTTCTGTATCATGACATACATGATTCATTATAACATTTGTGCACGCTTGTCTGGATTGTTAATGACGGTGGCATTTTTTTTGTTTGTTTCTACCAAAGTAGTGTTTTTGTGGTCATCAGTCAGCCTGGCTGTCTCTAATACCCCCACAAAGATCTTTAGTAATTGTTAAAAAATTTGAATGCAGATACTAGTTTGGTCAAGGAAAATTCAGCAATACGACCCTGTTATTATTTTTATTTTTCTTGTAGATGAGATTAATTTAATGATCATTTTACTGTGTGTTAAATACGTTTTTTTTTTCTGTTTATAGTTAGTAATAATCTATTTAACCCTTCACCCACCCAAAGTACTTCCTGGGGTATACATAAAGGCCCGGATTCACATAGGACTTACGCCGACATATCTCGAGATACACCGTCACAAAGCTAGATACGTCGCAAAATAAGGCATCAGTCGCCCGACGTAACTTGCCTACGCCGGCGTATCGTGGGCGCATAGTTACGCTGGACGCATTCGGCGTTCTCATTTTAAAGATGCAAATGAGTAAGATACGCCGATTCACGAAAGTACTTGCGCCCGGCGCATGTTTTAAGCGATTTGCGTAAGGGTTACGTCCGGCGTAAAGTTATTCCTCATATAGGAGGCGCAACCCATGCACAGGTATGGACCAGGGAACGAACGCCATCGATTTTTACGCCGTTTACGTAGTATGTAAATAGGGCTGTGCGTAGGTTACATTGACGTCGTAGGCAGTGTTTTGACGTATCTTAGGCAGCTATTTTGACGTAACTGGCAGCATGCGCACTGGGATACGTCCAAGATACGACGCATGCGCAGTTCGTTTTTTGAAGCTCAGCCCATGATTTACATGTTGTCACGCTTCATTTAAATATATCACGCCCACTTCCAGCCCACTTCCACCTACTTTGACTTACGTCGGCTTACGCCGACAACTATACGCTACACCGGCGCAACGTTGAGAGCATTTTCTTTGTAAATACCATGCTTGGCTCTCAACGTTGCGCCGGCGTAGCGTGAAGAAGATACGCTACGCCCACATAAGAATGCGCCGAGGCGCGTGAATCTGCCTGTAAGTGTATTTTTGCTTGTAGGGAAGGATTCAGATCAGCCGTTCTCAACAGTGTTCCTTTAGATGTTCCCTTACCACTTCAGCCCCAGACCATATTGCTGGTCAAAGACCAGAGCACTTTTTGCAATTCAGCACTGCGTCGCTTTAACTGACAATTGCGCGATAGTGCGACGTGGCTCCCAAACCAAATTGGCGTCCTTTTTTTCCCCACAAATCATTTTCTTTTGGTGGTATTTGATTACCTCTGCGGTTTTTAGTTTTTGCGCTATAAACAAAAATAGAGCAACAATTTTGAAAAAAATATTTTTTACTTTTTACCATAATAAATATCCCCCAAAAATATATAAAAAACTATTTTTTTCCTCAGTTTAGGCCGATATGTATTCTTCTACATATTTTTGGTAAAAAAAATTGCAATAAGCGTTTAATGATCGGTTTGCGCAAAATGAATAGTGTTTACAAAATAGGGGATAGTTTTGTTGCATTTTTAATAATAATTTTTTTTTCGTGACTGCGACATTATGGCGGACACATCATACAGTTTTGACACATTTTTGGGACCATTAACATTTGCTATAAAAATACATTGATGACAGGGAAGGGGTTAACACTAGGGGGTGAGGAAGGGGTTTAGTATGTTCCCTGGGTATGTTCTAACTGAAGGAGGGGGGTGGACTCACTATGGGAAATTACTGATCGCTGTTCATTCATTGTATGTTTACACACACAGCTCCCGGTCCTTGCTCTGTAACAAGCAATCGCCGGTGCCCGCCGGCAATCACGCCCGCCAGGCACGGGCGTCAGGGACGAGCGCGCCCCTATTGGCTGCTCGGCGAGATGACGTATAGTTACGTGATCTCACCCAGCAGAGCCGACCTGCCGCAGTAAAACGGTGGCGGCTGGTCGGCAAGCAGTTAAAGGGGTTGTAAAGGTAAAAGTTTCTTTACCTTAATGCATTCTATGCATTAAGGTGAAAAAACATCTGCGGATTAGTGGCCCCCCAGCCCCCCGTTTACCTGACCCCTCGAAAGTCCCGCACCATTAACGCGCTTACTTCTTGGCCAGGCTCATTCATTGGTTGATTGAGCCATTGGCTAGCGCTGCTGTCAATCACATCCAATGACACAGCGCGCTAAGGGGCAGGGCCGAGTAATACAGTGAGCGGCTATGGCCGCCGGCTGTATCAAAGAAAGCGTGCCTGCAAGAACTCATCACCATACGAGCTTGCATTAAAGTGATGAGTTCTTGCGAGGGGGAGCCGAGACAGCCACCGAGGGACCCCAGAAGTCCAGGTTCGGGGCCACTCTGTCCAAAACGAGCTCCACAGTGGAGGTAAGTATAACATGTTTGTTATTTAATTGTTTTTTTTTTTATCAACCTCCCATTTTAAGGTGCCACTTGGAAGAGCCAGCTTCATGACACCAATAATCGCTTTTGCTGTCTGTAATGCCACGTACACATGACCGTTATTCATGTCATGGAAAAAAGTTTTTCTCGACGTGATTCCTCTCAAACCTGCCTTGCATACAAAAAAAGCATGAGCAAAGCGCGGTGACGTACAACACGTACAACGGCACTGTAAAGGGGAAGTTTCATTAGAATGGCGCCATCCTTTGGGCTGCTTATGCTAATTTCTCCGTCTGAGCTTCTGAGCATGCGTGTTTCCCCCCCCTCATTAAAGCATACACAAACACGTGAAAAAACAATGATGTGAAAAACGACAGTTTTTCATGACCAATTTAAAAAAATATATTGCTGTCTTGTGTACACGGCGAGTACATGAAAAAAAGTATCGGTACTTGTACTCGGTCCTAAAAAAGTGGTATCGGGACAACCCTAGTTACGTCGCTTCACCCTGTGACTAGTGTTGCTCACGAATATTTGCATTGCGAATATTGGCTACGAATATTGCATATTCGAGTATTCGCGAATAACTCGAATATTGCGGCGAATATTCGCTATGGCGAATATTCGTATTTTTTCAAATGTATTTTTAAAACAGATCACATCCTAGTGATCTCCATCGACGTCTAAAAGCATTGCTGGTATGATTAGAGAGAGACCCTGGGCCGAGTAGCTGATGCCATTCTTTTATGTTGCCGAAAATTCGCATTGCGAATTTTCGGCAACATAAAAGAATCGCATCAGCTACTCGGCCCTTCTTTTGCATCAGAGCCAATCAGAATAACTCGAATATTCGGCAAAAGGAATATTGCGCGATTATCTTCTCCGCCCTTCTTTTGCATCAGAGCCAATCAGAATAACTCGAATATTCGGCAAAAGGAATATTGCGCGATATTCCTTTTGCCGAATATTCGAGTTATTCTGATTGGTTCTGATGCAAAAGAAGGGCGGAGAAGATAATCGCGCAATATTTCTTTTGCCGAATATTCGAGTTATTCTGATTGGCTCTGATGCGCCCTTCTTTTGCATCAGAGCCAATCAGAATAACTCGAATATTCGGCAAACGGAATATTGCGCGATTATCTTCTCCGCCCTTCTTTTGCATCAGAGCCAATCAGAATAACTCAAAAGGAATATCGCGCAATATTCCTTTTGCCGAATATTCGAGTTATTCTGATTGGCTCTGATGCAAAAGAAGGGCAGAGAAGATAATCGCGCAATAGGAATATTGCGCGATTATCTTTTCCGCCCTTCTTTTGCCCCCTTATTCTCCTTTCTTTTAAGTAGAGTTAGTGTAGAGTTAGTGTTTAGTGCATATTAGTTTAGTAATACAGGAAATGATCTCCGTTTATGAGAATTTCGCAATCATTTTCGCAAAATTTTTTTTGGATAAAATATCACGAATATTCGATATTAGCAAATATTCGCGAATATTCTTCTATATATTTGCGCAATATCGCAAAATCGAATATGGCGTATTCCGCTCAACACTACCTGTGACCACCGGGCACCCACAATTGCTCATGACAGAGCAAGAATGGGGAGCTGTGTGTGTAAACGCACAGCTTCCTGTTCTCTCAGGGGGAAAATTACTGATTGTGTGTTCATACAATGTATGAACACTCCCCTAGTAAGTCTCATCCCCCCACAGTTAGAATCACTCCCTAGGACACCCTTAACCCTTTTATCACCCCCTAGTGTCAACCCCTTCACTGCCATTGACATTTTTACAGTAATCAGTGCAATTTTATAGCACTGATTGCTGTAAAAATGTCAATGGTCCCAAAAATGTGTCAAAAGTGTCCGATGTGTCCGCCATAATGTTGCGGTCCCAATAAAAATCGCTGCAGATCACGGCAATTACTAGTAAAAAAATAAAAATGCCATAAAACTATCCCCTATTTTGTAGACGCTATAACTTTTGCGCAAACCAATCAATATACGCTTACTGCGTTTTTTATTTGACCAAAAATATGTAGTATACATATCGGCCTAAACTGAGGAAAAAAATTTTTTTTTAAAAGAATTTGGGATATTTATTATAGCAAAAAGTAAGATATTGTGTTTTTTTCAAAATTGTCGTGGTTCTTTTGTGTATAGCGCAAAAAATAAAAACCACAGAGGTGATCAAATACCACCAAAAGAAAGCTCTATTTCTGGGGAAAAAAGTACGCAAATTTTCTTTGGGTACAATGTCGCACAACCGCGCAATTGTCAGTTAAAGCGACGCAGTGCCAAATTGTAAAAAGTGCTTTGGTCAGGAAGGGGGTAAAATCTTCCGGGGCTGAATTGGTTAAAAGGCATTCCTTTCCACGGGTTAGATTAGTGGAGCACCTAAACTACTAGTCATTAATTACAGAGTTACATAGTAGGTGAGGTTGAAAAAAGAAGTCCATCAAGTCCAACATATGTGTGTGATTATATGTCAGTACTACATTGTATATCTCTGTATGTTGTGGTCGTTCAGATGCTTATTTAATAGTTTTTTGAAACCATCAATGCTCTCCGCTGAGACCACTATTATCGAAATGGGTTCTATCACTGTGATATATTCATTTGTGGGAACATAAACTTCTAGTATCTTGTCAACCATTCAGGACATTTTCCTTTCCTACCCACACGTCTTGCTTTGCTCCAATTTTTGCTAATTGCTGGATTTGACTAGTCAGACACTTTAAGTGGTTCTAAAGTCAGAAGGTTTTTTTATCTTAATGTATTCTATGCATTAGTAAGAAAAGAAATGGCTGCACATCCAGAAATTCCGATTGGTGTTATCACTTTGAACAATAGGCAAAGACACCAACACGAGGTCACATAGACGCGTTTCACTCAAACATCTTGTGCTTAATCATTACTTGATGATTGGTAATGATTAAGCACAAGATGTTTGTGTGAAACGCGTCTATGTGACCTTGTGTTGGTGTCTTTGGTTTTATCACTTTGAACAATAAAAGGCAATCGGAATTCCTGGATGTGCAGCCATTTATTTTCTTACAAGTTTCCAATGGAGGCGGGCCGAGGCTGGGACTCTACAAGACATTCCACCTCAGGTTATCATCCTACACCTGGAGCAGCGGTTCTTTTTCTTTGTATATTCTATGCATTAAAGGGGTTGTAAAGGAAAAACATTTTTTTCTAAATAGTTTCCTTTACCTTAGTGCAGTCCTCCTTCACTTACCTCATCCTTCCATTTTGCTTTTAAATGTCCTTATTTCTTCTGAGAAATCCTTACTTCCTGTTCTTCTGTCTGTAACTACACACAGTAATGCAAGGCTTTCTCCCTGGTTTGGAGAAAGCCTCTTGAGGGGGAGGGGTGAGCAGGAGTGTCAGGAAGCTCACTAACACACAGCTCCTTTCTCCATCTGCAAAGTAGAGAGTGTCCTGTCACTCCTGCTCGCCCCCTCCCCCCTCAAGAGGCTTTCTCCACACCAGGGAGAAAGCCTTGCATTACTGCGTGCAGTTTCAGACAGAAGAACAGGAAGTGAGGATTTCTCAGAAGAAATAAGCAAAATGGAAGGATGAGGTAAGTGAAGGAGGACTGCACTAGGGTAAAGGAAGCTATTTAGGGGGAAAAAAATCCTTTACAACCCCTTTAGATAAAAAAACCTTCTGTGTGCAGCACCCCCCCCCCCCAAGCCCCTTTAATACTTACCTGAGCCCAATCTCAATCCAGCAATGTTGCATGAGACTTTTGGCTGTACGTGACTTTCCTTAATCATTGTCTGAGACAGCTGTGGGTGCCATTGGCTACTGCTGCTGTCAATAAAAGTAATTTAACCAATGAGGAAAGAGAGTGGGCGGGCCTGAGCCATGGCTCTGTGTCTGAATTGATACACAGAGCAGCAGCTCCACTTGGGTGCCCTTATAGCAAGCTGCTTGCTCTGGGGGCAGGAGGGAGGGGCCAGGAGCGCGGGTGGGGGACCAGAGAAGAGGAGGATCAGGGCTGCTCTGTGCAAAACCATTACATATTTATATTCTGCATTATCCAGTGTAGTCTGATTTGCTCCTGTTCTTATAACTGTAAAATGTTTATAGGAACCTGAAGTTTTCAAAAAAAAAAGCTCTTTGGCAGGATGTATCAGTTACAGAGTTGAGACAAAACATTTACTACTGCGAGGGGGTGCTTACAATGATCCCCTTTTATATATTTGCGTAAAGCCTCTTTCCCAAAAGGAAAAAAACCTGTTGCTGTCACTGCTTATAAAGTGTTATCTGGAGATGGCTTCAATTTGATAGTGTATTTAAATCTTCTAGCACATCTAACACCCCCCTCCCCCCGACTGACAATGCTGCTGTCCAAATGTGCTCCTTCATCCAGAGTGGAGGCACTCTGATACAGAAGGTAACTGGCCAGATCGGCAGGTGAAAACAGAGGGGGAAAAGCAAAAAATAAATAAAAAAATTAATGCAGCCACTACATCGATTAATTGGTAAGCTGCAATATATTACATTTTTGGTTCAGCGTTTAATGCAACTTTAATGTTTATCTAAGCCCAAAAGCAAAATTGTAATATATTAACCACTTAAAACCCGGACCATTATGCAGGTAAAGGACCTTGCACCTTTTTGCGATTCGGCACTGTGTCGCTTTTACTGACGATTGCGCGGTCGTGCGACGTGGCTCCCAAACAAAATTGGGGTCCTTTTTTTCCCACAAATAGAGCTTTCTTTTGGTGGTATTTGATCATCTCAGCGCAAAAAAATAAAATATTTTTTACTTTTTACTACAATAAATATCCCCCCAAAAAGATATAAAAAAACATTGGCCCAGATTCAGAGAGAATTAGATCAGCGTAGAGTAACAGAAATACTCTACGCCGCCGTTTTTTACCTGGCTCTACGTGGAATCCCGGTAGATTTTGTCCAGTAAACGACGGCGGCGTAGAGTATTTCTCCCGGCGCAAGCCATCTACGCGAGTAGGGGGCGTAAAGCATTTAAAATAGGCGCGTTCCCGTGGCGATCGAACTGCGCATGCTCCGTTCAGAAATTTCCCGCCGTGCATTGCGCGAAATCACGTCGTTACGTCATTCGTTGTTTGAGTAGCGTAGTTTACGGACATTCCTATTCCCGAACGACTTACGTAAAAAAAAAAATAATAAATTAAATTCGACGCGGGAGCGACAGCCATACTTAACATGGGCTACGCACCGTTAGACCAGCAAAAAGCTGGTCTAACAGTACGTATAAAAAAAATAGACGTAAGCGATTGCGAAGACCGCTCGTATCTTCGTGGATCGCCGTAAAAACTCATTTGCATATCCCGACGCATGAAAACGACGCAAACTCCTCCCAGCGGCCGCAAAAATATTGCAGCGTAGATCCGAAGGCTTACGAAGACGTAAGCCTCTCGGATCGAAGCCCGAAGCCGCCGTATCATGGTTTGAGGATTCAAACTAGTGATACGGCGCGCAAAATTTGAAATTACTCCTGTCTAACACCAGTTAGACAGGCGTAATTGCTCTGTGAATCTGGGCCATTGTTTTTTCTTAGTTTAGGCCGATACGTATTCTTCTACATATTTTTGGTAAAAAAATCACAAAAAGCGTTTATCGATTGGTTTGCGCAAAATTTATAGCGTTTACAAAATAGGGGATAGTTTTATGGCATTTTTATTCATTTTTTTTTTTTACTACTAATGGCGGCGATCAGAAATTTTCTTCGTGACTGCAGACACATCGGGTACCTTTGACACATTTTTGGGACCATTGTCATTTTCACAGCAAAAAGTGCTATAAAAATGAACTGATTAATGTGAAAATGACAATGGCAGTGAAGGGGTTAACCACTAGAGGGCGCTGTAGGGGTTAAGTATGACCTAATGTGTGTTGTTTCTTACTGTAGGGGGGCGTAGCTGGACGTGTGACATCACTGATCGTCATTCCCTATGACAGAGAACAAACGATCACGGTCGCGAACACGACGCCCGGGGTGTGCTTTGCTACTCACAGCTGGGTGCTTAAAGGGGACTTACATGTACGCCCTTGTGCCCACCCGTGCCATTCTGTCAGCGTATATCATCGTGCGGCGGTCCTTAAGTGGTTAAAATCCAGACCAGACCTGAAGGGTTCAATAACTTTTATCTGTATTGCCTGGACCCGACAATTAATGAATAGCTGCGAGTAGTTTTAAATGACATTTTTTCCTTTTAGTAATGACACTTTGTGCAGGGACAGTTCTAAGCACGGGAAACATGCGCTACTTTACAGGCATACTATACACACCCAACCAGAAATGAAATTTATAGAAATATTTCACTTTTATTGTTTCACTTTAAGCATTATTAAAATCACTGCTCCTGAAAAAACTGTGGTTTTTAAAACTTTTTTGCATTGATACATGTTCCCAGAGGCAGGACCCAGGTCCCCAAACACCTTTTATGACAATAACGTGCATATTAACCTCTAAAATTAGCACTTTTGATTTTTCGTGTTCGTGTCCCATAGACTTTAACGGTGTTAGCGTGTTCAAACACATTTTTTGCCTGTTTGCATGTTCTGGTGCGAACGGAACCGAGGGGTGTTCGGCTCATCCCTAATCCAGAGTGGAGCCACCACATCGATGAATTGGTAAGCTGCAATATATAATATACATTTTTAACTGCTTGCCGACCGCCCGCCGTCATATTACTGCGGGACAGTGGCACTGTTTCGCGAGAGCACGTAGCTCTACATCCTCTCTTTTTCGGCCACTAGGGGGTGCGCACGCGGGTGGGTACAATCGCCGCCGGGCACACGCGATCGCTCGTTACAGAGCGGGGAACGGGAGCTTTGTGTGTCAGCGGGGGAAACGCTGATTTTCTGTTCATACAATGTATGAACAGAAGATCAGTGATTTCCCCTAGTCAGGTCAACCCCCATACAGTTAGAACACAAACAGGAACACACTTAACCCCTTCCCTGCCCCCTAGTGTTAACCCCTTCACTGCCAATGGCATTTTTATAGTAATACAATGCATTTTTATAGCTTTGATCGCTATAAAAATGCCAATGGTCCCAAAAATGTGTCAAAAGTGTCCGCCATAATATCGCAGTACCGGAAAAAAAAAAAAACGCTGATCGCCGCCATTACTAGTAAAAAAAAAATATTAAAAAAAATGCCATAAAACTACCCCCTTTTTTGTAAACGCTATAAATTTTGGGCTAACCAATCAATAAACACTAATTGCGATTTGTTTTTTTTTACGAAAAATATGTAGAAGAATACGTATCGGCCTAAACTGAGGAAAAAAAATGTTTTTTTATATCTTTTTTGGGGATATTTATTATAGCAAAATGTAAAAAATATTGCATTTTTTTCAAAATGGTCGCTCTATTTTTGTTTATAGCGCAAAAAATAAAAATCGCAGAGATGATCAAATACCACCAAAAGAAAGCTCTATTTGTGGGAAAAAAAGGACACCAATTTTGTTTGGGAGCCACATCGCACGACCGCACAATTGTTAGTTAAAGCGACGCAGTGCCGAATCACAAAAAGTGCTGTGGTCTTTGGACAGCAATATGGTCCGGGGCTAAAGTGGTTAATGCAAATTTAAAGTGTATCTAAACAAAAAAGCTACATTTTTATATATTATAGCTTACCAATTCTTAGCTATGGTGGTCACACTCGTTTTATTTTTTATTTTTTTCCTCTCTCTCTCTCTCTGGCTAGTAAGTGTTATCTTAAAACAAGAAAAATCAGACAAAAGTTTGCAGTTCATGAATCCTGGGGATTTGCTGTGACCCATGGTAGCAGTGAACCTGAACCTCATCCCTAATTGCTGTATTAAATAAGCAGATTAGTCAATAATTAACAGACTCGACCATACATTTAAAGCCTCAATGCAGAGCAAAGAAAAAAGTCACGTTAAACATTTATCTACTTTCAGAAGTACATAACTGTATATAAACAATCATGTAATACAATTTATATGCATAATAACCGGGCTCTGCAAAGTAATAAAAGATCTTGATAAAAGAAATTTAATTTATATACAGATGAAACTCGAAAAATTTAAATACGGTGCAAAAGTTCATTTATTTCAGTAATGCAACTTAAAAGGTGAAACTAATATATGAAATAGACTCATTACATGCAAAGCAAGATAGTAAAGCTGTGATTTGTCATAATTTTGATGATTATGGCTTACAGCTCATGAAAACGACAAATCCGCAGAAAATTTGAATATTGTGAAAAGGTGCAATATTCTAGGCCCAAAGTGCCCCACTCTAATCGGCTAATTAAGCCATAACACCTGCAAATGGTTCCTGAGCCTTTAAACGGTCTATCAATCTGGTTCGGTAGGAATCACAATCACGGGAAAGACTGCTGACCTGACAGTTGGGCAGAAAACAGTAGGAGGGAAAGCCTAAAGTGCTGTATCAAAGCACATTGATAGAAAGTTATGTGGAAGGGAAAAATGTGGAAGAAAAAGGTGCACAAGCAGCAGGGATCACCGCAGCCTGGAGAGGATTGTCAGAAAAAGGCCATTCAAAAGTGTTGGGGACTTTCACAAGGAGTAGACTGAGGCTGGAGTCAGTGCATCAAGAGGCACCACACACAGACGGATCCTGGACATGGGCTTCAAATGTCATATTCCTCTTGTCAAGCCTCTTGAACAACAAACAATGTCAGAAGTGTCTCAGACTTGGTGTGTTGCTCAGTGGTCCAAAGTCCTCTTTGCTGATGAGAGCAAAGTTTGCATCTTATTTGGAAACCAAGGAGCCGGAGTATGGAGTAAGAATGGAAAGGCACACACTGCAAGATTCCTTATGTCCAGTGTGAAGTTTCCACAGTCTGTGTTGAGTTGGGGAGCCGTGTCATCTGCTGGTGTTGGTCCACTGTGCTTCATTAAGTCCGTCTACCAGGAGATTTTGGAGCACTTCATGCTTCCTTCCACAGATGAGCTCTATGGGGATGCTGACTTCATTTTCCAGCAGGACTTGGCACCTGCCCACACTGCCAAAAGCACCAAAACCTAATTCAATGACTGTGGGATTACTGTGCTTGATTGGCCAGCAAACTCGCCTGACCTGAACCCCATAGAGAAAGATGAGAGACATGAGACCGAACAATGCAGAAGAGCTGAATGCCGCTATTGAAGCTTCCCGGTCTTCCATAACACCTCGGCAGTGCCACAGGCTGATGGCTTCCATGCCACGTCGCATTAAGGCAGTAATTGCTGCAAAAGGGGCCCAAACCAAGTACTGAGTACATATGCCTGCTTATACTTTTCAGAGGACCGATATTGTTCTATGTACAATCCTTGTTTTATTGATTGCATGTAATATTCAGATTTTTTGAGATTGTGGATTTGGGGTTTTCATGAGCTGTAAGCCATAATCATCACAATTATAACAAATCAGATAAAGCAAAAAGAAGCAATCAACACAAATTTTCCACGTTCAACAAATTTTGCGCTGGTCCCAAATACCTTCGACACCACTAAAAACATCATCAGAAGCCTCCGAGACAACACATCTCCTAATGAGACCATTCCAATAAAACTCTTGAAAAAATGTACCGACATCTTGGCACCCACCATAACGCACATCATAAACCAATCGTTCAGGGAAGGGATTGTTCCGATTGCCCTCAAGCAAGGCATAATTAAACACCTCTTAAAGAAACCCAACCTCGACCCCAAAGACCCAAACCATCACAGACCAGTAACAAGCCTGAACACCATTTCCAAGATCATGGAGAAAGCAGTAGTACAACAGCTACAGCCCCATCTGGACGACTACAAACTCCTAGATCCCCTTCAATTAGATTTTCGCCCAGGCCACGGGACAGAAACAGGCCTCAAGACATGGGATGATGCCCTCGAAGCAGCAGATGACAGAGAATCCTGTCTCCTAGTGCTGCTGGACCTCAGTGCAGCCTTTGACAGGGTAGAACACAACACCCTGCTCACTTGACTCAAAGAAGTAGCCGGAGTCTCAGACTCTACCCTACCGTGGTTTGCATCTTTCCTAGAAAATCGCACCCAGACCGTGAAACTTGGAGGCTTCACGCCAGAAACACGGACCATTACATGTGGAGTCCCTCAAGGATCACCCCTTTCCCCGGTACTCTTCAACATCTACATCTGCCCGCTCCTCAAAATCATCAGCAAACAGGACCTGCTACCACTCTTATGCTGATGACACGCAACTTTACCTTCAAATCACCAACAAAAATTACCAATATCATGAACTAGGAAAATGCTTCACTCTGATCGATAATTGGATGACTGAAAGCTCCCTCAAACTCAATGGATCCAAAACAGAACTCCTCATCCTTCACGCAAATTGGAAATCTAATTCTAGGACCACATGGACACCACCCACCATCCTTGGACAAACCATCGTCCCAAGCAACAAAGTCAAAAGTCTCGGAGTCATCTTAGACTCAGACATGACGATGAACGCACAAATAGGATCAGTAGTCGGTGGTTCTCATCATCCTCTCTGCATGCTACGTAGACTCATCCCCTTCATACCGGAAGGGGACACAGCAGTAGTGGTTGGAACAATCATCAATTCACGACTCGACTACGCAAACTCCCTCTAACTAGGACTACCAAAATACCAGATTTCACATCTACAAGTCGTCCAGAACACGGCAGCCAGACTGGTAACAGGTAAAAAAATGTGGGAACCAATCTCCCCGGTCTTGAGGTCCCTCCTCTGGCTGGCCGTAAAGGACCGGGTGACATTCAAGACACTCTGCCTCACCCACAAATGTACACAAGGAAACGCTCCTCAATACTTAAGCGAGAAAATAAAACCCTACGTCACCAATCGCGTGCTCCGGTCAACCAACCATAACCTTCTCCAAATCGCCAAATCCCGCTACAAATCTAAGGGAGAACGTAGCTTTGCATTTCAAGGACCCCGGCTTTGGAATTCTCTACCCACGACCATCCGCTTGGAAGAAAACCATCAGGCTTTTAGGAAAAAAACTAAAGAACCAGCTCTTCTGAAGGATCAGGACGACACTGGATGCAAAGTGCCTTGAGGCGATTAAGTTCGCATTTGTAGCGCTATACAAGTTACTCACTCATTCAAATCACAGCTTGAACTATCTTGCTTTGCATGTAATGAGTCTATCCCATATATACATTTTTACCTTTTTACATTGCATTAGTGAAATAAATGAACTTTTGCACTATATTCAAATTTTTCAAGTTTTACCTGTATGGGAGCTATATGTCCACTTAACAGTTGTGTTGCAAGCTCCAGAAATACAGATTTACTCCTGTAGATATCATAATATTTTTTTCTCTGTTTTGCAGATGAACGCACAGAATCCCCCTTCTTAACAACGAATGGTGGTCTTCATTCCATATTAGAAGACACAGTATCTCCAGCTTTTGGGGCAACTGTAATCATCATTGTGACCGTTGTGATTTCTGGCAGTGCCTATCTATGCTTTCTGAAGTATATATGCTCTGGATGTTGTAAAGCAACACAGGTGGTCCCAGTCAGAAGATTTGACCCTTCTCGATCTGAAGAGCAAGTATAGCCTATGTGTCGTGGATATGTGTTGACACCGTAAGAACCTTTTGACCAAGTTGGCTCAACGTAGACTGCCTTACCCCACACCATGGAACAATATATGGTGTCATAACCAAAAACCATGGAGTGACTACTTGGGAAAGTTTGGAAGATGTGTGACACGGTGCCCACAAGCCATAATCCATGCTTAAATGCATCTCATGTTTTTGCTCATCTCAGTTTTGTTTTAATACTAAATGGAGAAACTTTGAGTATGTGTGTTGAACAAAGTTTATCGAAAGCCATTTTTTTTTATTTTGGAGTACGAAAAGGTTAAAGAACCCTGCCATTTTTTTCTACATCCCTGCCCCATTGGGGAGAATTACTTTCACCGCCTGTCTCTCACACAAAGTTAGAGGAAATCTTTTAATTGTCAAGCAAAACAAGTTTCTCCACTAGAAGATGTGCCTTCTATTCCTGTCCCAACAGTAATACAAATTTGTGGATTTCCCTTATATTCAGTCCTAGTGACAATGGTCATCATGATTAATAGAGAGGTTAAACTGACAACAGACAAAAAACAAAAACTTAAAGGGTTAATAAAGGATTTTTTTTTCTTTAAAATAACAAACATGTCATACATACCTCCACTGTGCAGTTCGTTTTGCACAGAGTGGCCCCGATCCACGTCTTCTGGGGTCCCTCGGCAGCTGTCTCTGGTCCTCCCCACAAGTACCCGCGGATGTGCTCCAGTGATACAGCGAGTGGCCATAGCTGCTCACTGTATCACTCGGCCCCGCCCCTCGGCGCGCCGCGTCACTGGATGTGAAAAATGTCAATAAGTATTTGTAAATCAATTACTAAAACATAAAACGTAATTCATAAAATGGCATACATATAGAACCATGTGAATAAAAAATAAAAATGTATATGAAGTGCCATAAAGTGCCAATGCATAACGGTCCAAAATATCAAAAGTGCAAATTAGTGCAGATGTGAAGATCTGTAAATCCAAAAAAGGACAGTTCTGGAGATAGTGTGGTGTCTTTAATGATGGGTTTCATAGTTAGTCAAGCTGAAAAAAGACAAGTCCATCCAGTTCAACCATAAAAAATAAAAATTAATTAATAATATCATACAATCTTCATATACCCAATTCTATAACCATAGTTGATCCAGAGGAAGGCAAAAAACCCCAGCATGTCCCAATTTGTAACAGCAGGGGAAAAAATTCCTTTCTGATCCCCCAAGAGGCAATTGGATAGTCCCCGGATCAACTTTACCTATAAATGTTAGTACCCAGTTATATTATGTACATTTAGGAAAGAATCCAGGCCTCTCTTAAAGCAATGTTTCCAGACAATATAGAGTAGCAGCTCTAACAGGTTAGATCCATAGAGTACACAAGAGCATAGGTATAGGAATAAATGGAAACAGGCTAACTACAGTAATGTTCCGCATGGGCAGTAAGTTGCCATAGCCTCTGATGACGTCATCTATGACGAAACGTGTAAGGCGGAGTCAGGAAGCACGACATGACAACTTAATGCGCAAGTACGATCTTATTGTGGCCATTTTGGAACCTGGCGCTGGGATGTTCATAGCCGTTTGTGGAGTAGACATTGGCGCACTGTTTACGATTGATTTGTAAGTGCAATATTCTTTAATTAACATTGATGTATATGTGGAACTTCACTATGGTTGGCCTGTTTCTCTTTATTCCTATATCCATGCTGCGTTGTACGCTATGGATCTAACCTGTTGAGTTACAACTTTGTATTGGCTGGGAGACCATTATTGGAGGTGTATGCTGTTTAAAGGTCCATATTGACTGCTCCACTGTGGTCAAATACTTCTGGTAAGCCCCCCTTTTTTTCTGTACTAGAGTGGTGCGACCTTCATTCATTCTCTCTGGAAATTTGAATTCTTTATACTGCTACTTTGAAGACACCACCCTGTCTATCTCCAGAACTGTCCCTTTTTTTCTTCTAAAACCAAGTTCAGACTTTAGATACACCTGAAAGACAAGACGAAAATGAAAGCGCAAGCTTATAATAAAAAAGAAACAAAATCTCAAACTTTGTTGCTGTAATAAAAGTGTGGTGCTTTGTTCTTTTGCTTGAAAAAAAAAATGTTTAAACCAGAAAGTGCACAGCAGATGAAAGTCAAACTACAAATACAAAAATACGCTGAAGAAAGAATTCGCCGGACAACATCTCTCAAGATTGTACAAGATGGATTGTTGCACTGGACTTTGTCTATCAGTATTTTTTTAAGACTTGAAACATTTGATAAGTCTGGAAAAAAAAAAGCTTTTGTTTTTCCTCTTATCCAACAGAAAAAAAACTTTACTTCTGAATTTTTGCATCTGAATTTATTGGGGAGTGTGTTCTATTTTATTTATTTTCTATTATATTTTCTTGTTTTTGTTCTTTCTCACTCTTAATCCGCAGGGCTTCAATAAAATCCTACAATAATAAATATAGATTTTTGAATTGTATTTATATGTTTTATATCGTATTATTTTTTTTTTTTACTGTTTTAAAATGAAAAGGTATTCTTTCGAAACTGACTCTATTCTTGCAGAATTATGCTGATGTTAAGAAAAAAAAGAGGATTTGGCTTAATGTAGACCTGAAATCAAAAAATTGGAGTTTGCTTTGATATAGTTAACACATAGAAATACTAATTGCACCCACTAATTGCTATAAAACATGTAATTCCTGTAAGTAGCAGTTCTTTTAAAGCCTCGTACACACGATCGGATTATCAGACAAGAATTGTGTGATGACAGGCTGTTTATATGCTCCATCGGACAATTGTTGGATTTTCCACCGAAAAATGTGGGATAGCATGCTTTATAATTGTCTGCCAACAATTGCGTGTTGTTGGATTTTCCGATCGTGTGTATACAAGGCTATCGGACAAAACTCCAAAGTACAAATATGCATGTTCAGAAGCAATGCTCATCATAACACAACATTATCAGAAGTTGCCCAAAGGGTGGCTCTGAAGAGCTGAAAAACCACGTAGATTTATGTTTGTTGGCTGACAATTATTTGCTGTTTTATATGCAAGACAAGTTCTTGGCCAACGCTACTCTGTCCTATGACGAGCCAAAAAAAAAATGAATTTCAATGCTTCTGAGCATGCGTCGACTTGATTCTGAGCATGCATGGGTTTTTTCTCCTATGCCTAACTATTTTTCCTCATTCCTTCCTTCCTCCATCCATCCTTTTCTTCTTTTCTTTCCCTTGCTTTCCCCCTTTCTTCTTTCCTTCCTCAAATTCCTCTCTTCTACTACACGTATGCCTCCTTCCTTTTTTCCTTCCTTACTTCCTTCTTTCCTTTATTCCTTCCTACCTTTCTTTTTTCCTCATATACTTCTCTTCTCCTACGTCTATTTTTTTTCCTCATTCCTTTTTTCCTTTTTCCCTTCCTTCCTTTTCTTCTTTTCTTTCCTTTCCCCTTTTCTTCTTTCCTTACTCATAACCTTCTCTTCTCCTATGCCTATACCTTTTCCCTAATTCTTTCCTTCCTTTTTTCCTTCATTCCTTATTTTGCTCATTTTTTCCCTTCCTTCCTTCTGTTTCTTTCCTTTCCCCCCTTTCTTCTTTTCCTCTTTCTTTTCTCATATATTTATCTGTTTTTCCTCATTCCTTCCTTCCTTTTTCATCTTTTCATTCTCTTTCCTTTCCCCCTTTCTTATTTTCTTCCTCATATCTGTCCAATTCTCCTATGCTTATCACTTCTTCCTTCCTTCCTTCATTCCCTCCTTCCTTCCTTTCTTTTCTTCTTTCCTTCCTCATATCCTTCTACTCTCCTAGGCCTATCTTTTTTTCTTCCTTCCTTCCTTCCTTACTTTTCTTCTTTTATTTTCTTCCCTTCCCCCTTTTCTTATTTCCTTCCTTATATCCTTCTCTTCTCTTACCCTTATCTCGTTTTCCTTGTTCCTTTTCATTCATTCCTTCTTTTGGTTATTTTTCCCTTCCTTCTTTTTCTTTTTTCTTTGTTGTTTTCCTTCCTTCCTTCCTTCCTTCCTTCCTTCCTTCCTTCCTTCCTTCCTTTTCATCTTTTCTTCCCTTTCTTCTCCCCCTTTCTTCTTTCCTTCCTCATTTCCTTCCCTAACCTATGCCTATCTCTTTTTTTCCTTCCTACCTTTTTTCCTTTCCTTCCTTCTCTTCTTTTATTTTCTTTCCTTTCCCCTTTTATTTTTTCCTTCCTCATATCCTTCTCTTCTCCTACTCTTATCTCTTTTTCCTCATTCCTTCCTTTTTTCATTCATTGCTTCTTTTGGTAATTTTTCCCTTCCTTCTTTTTTTCTTTTATCCTTTTCCTTCCTTTCCTTTCCTCTTTTTCCCCCCTTCCTCATATTCTTCTCTTCTCGGACTCTTATCTCTTTTCCTTCCTTCCTTCCTTTTCTTCCCTTTCCTTTCCCCCTTTCTTCATTCTCACCTCCTATCCTTTTTCCTCATTCCTTCCTCGTATCCTTTTCTTATCCTATGACTATCTTTTTCCTCATTCCTTCCTCGTATCCTTTTCTTATCCTATGACTATCTTTTTCCTCATTCCTTCCTTGTATCCTTTTCTTATCCTATGACTATCTTTTTCCTCATTCCTTCCTCGTATCCTTTTCTTATCCTATGACTATCTTTTTCCTCATTCCTTCCTCGTATCCTTTTCTTATCCTATGACTATCTTTTTCCTCATTCCTTCCTCGTATCCTTTTCTTTTCCTATGACTATCTTTTTTCCTCATTCCTTCTTTCCTTCCTTCCTTACTCCCTTTTCCCTTCCTTCTTTTTTTCTTTTCTTTCCTTTCCTTTCTCGTATCCTTCTCTTCTTCTGCGGCTATTTCTTTTTCCTCCTTCCCTACCTACCTCTGTCTTAGCTGATCAGCCTTGTCTCTCTTTCATTTCAATGTATTATGTCTTATCAGACTCGCCCTACTCTATTCTACAACACATTCAGAGTCCCCCATATGGTAAAGTCACTGAATTGACAGTGGTGGTGCATGGTACCAGAGTATCTAATCATCAAGGCTGGGCATAGTTCAACAGGTGTCCTCACTGGCAGGTTTCCCCTACCCTGCCAACATGTGGAGTCTGCTGGGCCCCTCCCACAACTTAGATTTCTGCACAGGTTATGTGCTGCACAGTGATGATGTCATGATAATGTACAAAGTAATACAGTGGAACCCTCAGTTAAAGAAAGCGTTTTGATTTGCAAGCAACTTTTTTTTTTTTTGGCTCTAAGCCAGCCAGCACTGCAGAAATCTTGCCGCCCGCCGTGAGGTCACTGAAGACTGGAGGCGGGGCAGCCCTAGCAACCAGTTTGGCAATAGTCTATTGGGGTGGCTGTGTGTCCTGATTTCATTCCAGGACGCTGTATTGTCCCGGAATGAAGGTGCCCAGGACACGGGACACAAATACGAATTGCGGGACAATCCTGGGCAATCCTGGACAGATGGGCACCCAACTACTGCATGCAGGTCCTTGCAGAGTCTATGCTAGGAAGTGGGTGCAAGGTATCTGCACCCCCCTCCCCCTGAAAGGTGCCAATTGTGGCACCGGAGGGGGGGAGGAATCCGATGAGCGGAAGTTCCACTTTAAAATGGAGCTCCGGTTTAAAAAATCTCCATAGGCGACATATAAAAATTTCTACAGGCTTTTCATGTTTTGAGTTACAGAGGAGGTCTTGGGATAGAATTATTGCTCCTCCGGACAGCGCTTTTAAAAAAAAATCTGATTTATTTTACTTTTATTTTTTATTTTGACGCTGTTTTTTTTTTATATATTTGGGTCACTTTTATTCCTATTACAAGGAATGTAAACATCCCTTGTAATAGAAAAAAAAGCATTAAAGGACCTCTTAAATATGAGATTTGGGGTAAAAAAAAAAAAAAACAGATCTCATATTTAGAATAAAATGCTATATTTTTTTTTTTTCATGTCATTTAAAAAAAATATACAAAACAAAATGTTCCCCATAACAGATCCTCCCCATCATAAAGCCCCCCAACACAAACTCCTCTCCATCACAAAGCCCAGAATAACAGACCCCCTCCATCACAGACCCCCATAACAGATCCCCCATTATAGACTCCTCTCCATCACAGACTCCCCCCATCAAAAAGCCCCCATATCAGGTCCCCCCTCCCATAGCAGATCCCTTCCATCACAGATTCCCCCTATTTCAAAGCCCACTTAACACAAATTCCTCTCTTCACATACCCACCCATCACAGATCCCCCAATCAATATTATCCTTCTATAACATCCCAGCACTCTGCCTCTCTGCTACCTCAATCACACAAGACACGAAGCATGGCAGGTCCGGACAAAGGGCGGGACTTTTCTAGTGAAAGGCAGGTGTTTGATTGCTGAAACCGCCCCACTGCTCAACTCAAAAGACCCGCCTTTTTTCCGAACCTGTCATGTTATTCATCTTGTGTGACAAAAGAAGTAGCAGAGGGCAGGGGGATTGCTGCAATTTTAAAGGGGCAGTCCGCGGGCTGGGTAAATCACACTGGCGGGCCAGATTCGGCCCGCGGGCCGCAGTTTGAGGACCCCAGCCTTAGACTGTCCCCATACCCACAAGGAGAGTGTTCTCTCATGTTATGAGTTTTGCTAGCAATACATTACAATAAATCTATCCCTAGCCTGTTTATTGGAGCTGTAGTGAATGGACTGCTGCTTGGGTGACTGCTGGCCTCTGTACTGTTTGGGAAAGAACCAGCTAATATCAGCAGCTCCTACACGGGTAGCGCTCAAAAGTTTTAGTTGTAAATGTCAACATTTTAACTTGTACCTGTCATGTCCTATATTTAACTGCTCTGATCTGACCATCATCAGGACTGTCTCATCTTGTTCCAGAACTCGAGAACAAATCTACATCTATTTTTGATGTCTGGATGAAAACAGCAGTAGCAGAATAATGAGTTGCTAATGAGAGCTAAAAATTGAGAAGACCATCAGCAGATGTCAAATCTACACAATTATAGTTCTTAAGTGTATCGCTGTTCTCGGCCATGACACAGGTAATATTAGGACTGTCAATCTCCTTTGAAAAGATTATTAAAAGAATACTTTTGTCAGGATGAGAATGAACAAACATTAAGTTAGAACTCCAGCAAAAGTTTTTTCTTCTTAAATATATGGGGGGGGCAGTTTCTTTGCACATGGCCGACATGTGCAGCTGGACCCCACCTACAGTATATACAGGGTCTCCAGGTCTTCTTACTGTATTCCCTGCCCAAACTCACACCTTGTTCATGCGTGTAGCGCTACCCCCGCAGGAGCCGCTGGATAGATTTGGGATGGCGTGTTATCTGTATGAATGTCTAGGGGTATGATGATGATGATGATGATGAGAACAATGACAGAATGTCCAAACAGCCGGTGTCTTTCTTGTGCTTTTATTCTTGCCCAACGTGGCAAACAATTAACTTGAGGTAGACAGAGAAAGATTGGTGAAAAGGAGAATTGCAGATTCAGGCCTTAACCATACAGAAGCAGTCCTGCTTCCAACTTTTGCTTTGTCGCCACTCCAGCCGGAGTGGGTGTAGTGTACCTGGACAGGCCTCTCACACCGTCCTGGCAGCCAGGGTATCACTCGGAACCTTGAGAAGGAAAACAAGTCTCTGCCACAGACTTGGCTCAAATAGAAATAGGAGTGGAACAACTGCCATAGGCCCTTGCTCTGGAACGCAGTTTAATGGAGCGATTCCTTCTCAATGAGAGTAGTTGCCTGAACCTCCCTCAGGTAGTTTTCTTGGTTTTGGGTCACCGACTGACAGGTTGCCATTAGACAAACTCCCAGTGTCCAGTACCTCGATCCCCGATGGCTTGTCTAGGCCCTATTGGATCGCCTGCCTCCAGGCTCTTCTCAGACTGACTCCCCACCGAACAGCACAACTCGCTTGGGATCTTCTTGTAAGAGGTAGGGGACCCAATAAGTCACCGGGTCCCATCGCAGCTTCAGTCGCTCCGGGCCAACATGGTCCCGGAACCAAAGACAAGGTGTGGCACGTGCTCCTCGGTCTGGTAGGCCATATCGCCGGGGCCCGTGATGTGCGCACACCCTGAAGGTGGGTGCCGCACTCGGATCCAACCACGAACTCCCCCCACCCAAAGTGGCATCTCTATAGAAGTACCCTCCCCAGCATGCCTCGCAAGGGAGAAACTCCTCTGATTGGCTGCTGGCAAGAAGACACTCTGGCCTGAACTCCACTGCCGCCACCTGATGCCCCGGGGTCGAAAGGCACCTCAGAAACATAGAATGAACTGACAGCACAGCCCAGCTAGAACAGAGCTGAATTTGCACAAATCATATGGATGAGAGCTACATAACTCTCTCATCCCCCTATAGATTTAAGATAGCACCTGGACTGAAAGTACACAGGCGTTACATGTGCATGAATGTTCTAGACTTTCCCACCAAATCCTCCTGGTCAGTGTGCACATTAATCACTTAGTACCCAGAGTACTCTTAAGCCTCATACACGCGATCGGATTATCTGCGGACAAAGCGTAGGACTTTTGTCTGAAGGGCGTTGACCATGAACTTGTCTTGCATACAAACAGGAAAGAATTGTCGGCAAACATCGGTGACGGTTGAGCATCAAGTATTAAATTACAAAATTATAATGAGGTGGTACTGGAGTCCAGTGGCCCTAAAAAAAAATAAAGAGAATACAGAGACTTGCTGGAGATGTCCTGTGGACAGGGGAACAATGATTCATATCTGGTACGGGTGTCATATGCTGACGGATCTCTGGAGTAAGATACTGGAGATATATCATAAGGTGTCTGGATCTGAGATACAACCAAATATAAATAGTGTAATATTATCTATAATACCAGGCTCAATAAACACTATAAAGACAGACATTCACCACATGATAACAGCAGCCTGAATAATAATACCCCCTAAATGGCGTAAAATAAAAATAACGGAATGGATCCGTGAAATTAACAAAATACAACATATGGAATAATAGATTAGGGAGGAGGGGTTTACAAAGAATCAAATGCCTAAAATAAAGCAACGATGAGACGAATTTCTTAACTCAAGGAACTTAATACTTGAGGTGATTATAGCCGTATTAGTGCAATTGTGAAATAAATAAAGAAAAAAATAAAATATCGCGAACAGTACTTAAGGAACTTAATAAAATTTGTGAACGGGAAAACTTCGCCCCAGGGAGCAAAGAAGGTAGAAGTGGGCAGGAGGAAGAGGGGGTGGTCCTATATATATATATATATATATATATATATATATATATATAGTATGAGGGATTCACTCGTAGCGGGTGTGTGTGACCCCCTGGATGGGTTCACTACACGCTGAACTATACAGAAAGGCAGTTGAGGATGATTGAAAACAAAGAATATGGTTTATTTTTCCATATTGCTGGATACAAGTGCAAGCATCAAAACAGCATAAACAAAACATAAAATAAACCCTTGCCACTTGGGGCATCTATCTTCACAACACAGGAATCTACCTATGGAGTCTTGCACAGCCTACTGCTGGGCAGACACTGCTGGTCATACAGCAGAGAAACAATAGTCTTTTTGATTTTTATCACACAGAAAAATCAACAACCACCTCACCTCTTCAGAAGTCTTTCTCACTGCTCTCCTTGTGCAGCAATCAGTAGTCATCCTTTGAAAAACTTATATAGGCCTTAATTGCCTCATTCTGAACAGCTGAAGTTTTCCAACGCCCTAAACCTTTCTGGCTATTTCTGCAGCCGACACCTAATAGTAATTGGTGAATTGTCTAAACAAGGCAGAAATGTGTCTCCCGTCTGTGGCACTACACCCACAGATTTACCTGACTTCCTGTCACAATATGTATATATATATATATATATATATATATATATATATATATATATATATATATATATATATATTGTAATGTGAGTATAATGAGTATAATGAATGAATGTGGAGATAGGCAACAACAACGAATTCCTGGGAAAATGACAAAGGAAAAGGGTATAGACCTTGTTTTATAAATCAAGATCCCAAGTTAGGAAAACAGGAGGGGACGAGCAATATTTAAGGTTGTCAGGTAAAGGGTGGCTAATTACCTGCTCTTCCATTTAAAGGGAAATGTGTAGATGTTAATTGTGGGTTATACCGCTCGGTGATCCCGCAGCTCTCCTCTTTCTCCTGTCATGATCTGGCCACCAATGGTGGCACAGTGAGTCCGCAGTGGGGGCACTGTGAGGCTGCAATGGTGGGCATGGTGAGGCTGCAATGGTGGGCACGGTGAGGCTGCAATGGTGGGCACGGTGAGATTGCAATGATGGGCACAGGTTAGCCTGCATTGAAGGGCACAGGTGAGGCTGTACTGAGGGGAACTGATAAAGTTGTTAATATTTATTTTTGTAACTTAATTCTGCATTAAGTGTATGTAACGCCCCCTTACTTTCTGTAGGGGCGTTACGCTAAAGTTAGCGGGGAATGGGAGAGTTACGCAGCTCCCATTCACAATGTGTCAAATTCAGGCTGCTGTCATTCCCAGAACTGTTCTGTAGGTCGGTCTGCATTCCAGGGGTGTGTTCCCACCCCTGGGTGGCAGCTGGCGCTAGAGGGGTTCTGGCGGACTCGTTTTCCTCAGCAGCCAATCAGAGAGGTTGGCGCCCTCGCTAAGGCATGCTGAGGGAGGCTATATCTGGGGCAGCCACCTCAGGGCCGTCTTTCTTTCTGCGGGGTCCGAGTTCCAGGTGCGGCATCCACCTTAAGGGTGCGCGCATCCATGGACCTCACAGCCGTAGCCTACCTGGCCGAAGTTGCGCACCATGCGGAGCTTCACTCTAATATGGAGAGGGATCCCAGTAGCTGCTGGGTCCCAAACCTTTTGTGGTGGGGGATCGGCTTGCAGAGAACCCGGAGGCAGGTGATCCAATAGGGCTTGAACGAAACATCGGGGATCCAGTAACTCTGACTAAATTCATTGGGAGGACTCGCTCTATTCAAATCACACTCATTCAAGTAATTGGCCTGTGGCAGAGGCCCGAGCCAGGCCTGTGGCAGAGGTCTGTCCGGGGGCACTTTACCCATTCCAATTGGAGTGGCGACAAACTGAGTTCATCACTGCTGAGACTAAGGTTGTTCCCTCACCTTTCGATATCCAAGGCCTGATACTCAAGCTCTTTCTCTGCTCATCAACCTTTCCTGTCCTGTACCATGTTGATGTTGGCCATGTTGGGCCTTGGAATAAAGCATTGAAGAAAACCCAACTAAAGACTGGACATTCGCTCTCTTCCTCAACTCACAAGTATCACCCCTAGACACCTGCCAGGTAACACATCACACCGATCCCACTTATACTCAGCGGCTCCTGAATGGGGTAGCACTACCTGTAATTTCAAGACATAATTTATGAGCGCGTGATTAGCGCCTTGGTTCCTTGCTAGTGGCTCAAGACTTGAAATTTTGAGCCCTGGTCTATGTACATGTATTATGTAAAGTGTTTATAAATTTAATAAAAAGAGATTGAAAACAAAAATGACAGCCATGACATCACAACCCCACCGATAAGGAGGAATAAGAATGAAATTAGATTTTACTTCTGCCTACAGGTAGAGAGGAGAAACCCTTTTCAGGTTTGTATTTCTTTTTTTTTTTTTTTTCCTAACAATTTTTATTGAGATGTTTTAAGACAACATACAGAAATGCATATAGTGTATACAAAAGATGGTACGAAATAGGAATTACAGTTGGGAACAGGCGAACAGGTACGTTATGCAGAACAAAGGAACTACAATATCACAGTAATTAGCATTACTTCCAAAACTCAATCCATAAAACATAACATCTGTGGCCCCTTAAGGGGAATAGTAGGAGTGTGACTGCAAGCAATAAGGGTAGGGCCCTATCTCCAATACCACTAGGAGAGGTGGAGAAACGAAGACCTGCTGGAGTCCCTATGATTTGACCTCCAACCCCCCCACCCCAATCGGGATCTATCTGTGGGCGGGGGAGGAGGCCCATGAAGATTGACGACAAGGGGTTATATGCAGGGCTCCTTCATCAAGACTAACGAAACCTCTAGTGGGTGCGGGAGGTCCAACCCGCACGAGATGGAGGGACACTGAGGCGGCGTACACACGATCGGACATATCCGATGAAAACGGTCCGCGGACCATTTCCATCGGATATGTCCGATCGGGAGTTTGATCCGATGGCGTGTACACACCATCGGATCAAATTCCCCGCCGCCGGACGGCGCGGTGACGTGGCGGTGACGTTGACGCCGCCGCGTCACCGCCACGTCACCGCACCAGGAAGTAAAACACTTCCGCGCATGCGCCGAATCCATTCGGCAGCGGCGCGGCGGCGGTGGGGGCCGACATGTCTGCTGGTAAGTGTACTAACCAGCAGACATGTCGGGCGGACAGATTCCCACCGGATAGATTTCAAAGCTTGCTTTGAAATCTGTCGGGTGGAGAAATCTGTCCGCTAGCCCATACACACGAGCGGAGATGTCTGCTGAAACGGTCCATCGGACCGTTTTCAGCGGACATATCCCCTCGTGTGTACGCCGCCTGAGATTCAGGTTTGTATTTCTGCCTGTGTCCCCATAAATTCCTGTCCCGGAGACATGACAGTAAATTCTTTAATAATGTTTTGTTTTCAACATAAAGGTGGAATGACAGCAGCAAACCTTTTGATTTCCCATTACAATTGTCACCAGGGCATTTAGAAAGGGTGACTCCCCTTAAGTGGGAACAAAGACAACTGAAGGAGGTTCCAAAACCTTGGTAGTCCAACAAAAGGCCACCAGCACTCAGCGTCCAGCATGTATGGGCCACATCTCTAATAAGTGGGTTTCATGCTGAAAGTAGTTCTAGAAGCCATGGTAATGGAACCACTGGCTATGAAGGTATGGATCAGCTCCTGGGCTAATGCTATGTAAGAGCTGCTGGTTTAAATTTGGGCCTGCTGTTACCTCACCTCGTTCCTCTAAGGCTCCATTCACATCTAGGCATTTTGTCGCCTGAAGCCCGACGCTGAAGCAGCCTGACATACACTGGAGGGGGGAATTTACATTGTCGGCTATGGAGATGGTTCACATCTCTACGCCGAACGCCGATACGCCTGAAGCGTGAAGCCTGAAACAAGTCCCGGACAAGTATCGGGCGTTCGGCCATAGCCGACAGTGTAAATTCTGCCCTCCAGCAAAAAAGCAATAGGCGTTTTGTCACCGCAAATCGCGGGGACAAAACACCTATTGCATGTCGCCCGAATACGCCCGCTGCCGCCGACGCCTAGATGTGAATGCAGCCTTAGGGGTCCTCCTTTAAGAGTTATTCACAAATGTTCGAATGTTCGCACCAACACTTAGTCTCTTTTCTTCCAAGGTTTTATTGAAAAAACTCAAACAGAGGGGTGGAGGGTTAGGGGAGATTCAGGTACCTTGCTTTGCGGATCACGGGTATGTTCTTGGATCCAGAGGACAAATTGTTTCCACACTGGATTCAGCAACCACTGGACTCTCTCACTGACCTAGCAGCCGGTGCGAAAGCTCGATCAGAAGTCTCTGCCACAGACTTGATGAATCTAAACGCGTCATTGCAAAGTCCTCTGCCACAGGACCATGTAACTACACACACACTTTGTTAAAGTTCCAAAGACACAGCTACACAGTACCAGGATCTTTCAGCCAGCCGGCAGTACTGTGAGGTAAATTGGCCAAGATGTGTCCTCTAATTGAATCCCCAATTGTTCGGCTTCTTTTCCGGCAGGCAAGACAGAACAGGACCACCCCTGGACCAGTATGCCCCAGAAACTCCTGGGCCTACTCTCAGTAACGGAGCCTCGGGCCAGCAGGCCTAGAGGCTGGGAAAAGACTGCTAACACATCCCTGAACCCAGGAGGGCCATCAGGTCAGAATCGGAAGACCCCGCCAGAACAGTGTCTGTAGCTTAAGTATCCTCTCCCAGAATGCACAGTGGCGGGGATCACGCCTGCTGAGCTGCTTCTGGGAAAGAATACTCAATGCACACAACCTGCTGCATTTCCAACCATGACCTGTGGTGACAGCGACACCCACAGTAAAGTGGAAAATATGCAACAGCTGTGCTGAATGCCCAGCTTGGCATGGACTGAACTGCTCCACGATTACAACACCGGAGGGGGTGCTTCCATTGGAGGGGTGGTAGTTCTGTGTTATGTTGCTGATGTCACAGTTCTCTGCTATTTGAGGCTGTCCAGAATTTCGATTCCAGGTATTGGAGTGTACACAGCAAAGGACCATGGCCTGTCCCTTCTCATCCGGAAACCCCACCCTGCTCTAAAAATCCTGACCCTAATCGGCAGAGCTTTAACCCTTATTCGCACATATGCTCCAGGTGTACCCAAATGATGCAGGGCACCCTATTTATCTGGTCCCCTGTCAAGATGGCCTCCTTAGATTTTTACAGGATTCCGGCATTCAATCAGGCAACTGTCTTTTCCAAGATGGCTGCCGGGGCCCACAAGATGGGACAATTCCCCTTACTGAACTCCTCTCCACCTTGAGAAGTAGCATGATTCCACCTACAGGCTTGAAGAGAATGCAGCCTGCTTCTGCCTATATGTCAGGTCTCCGCTAACCATATCCAGACCCTGGGCCAGATTCTCGTAGAATGGCCGACGGCGTAGCGTAAGCCATTTACACTACGCCGCCACAACTTAACAGAGCAAGTGCCGTATTCTCCAAGCACTTGCTCCGTAAGTTGCGGCTGCGTAGTGTAAATGGCCCGGCGTAAGGCCGCGTAATTCAAAGGGGGCGGCTTGTATTTAAATTAAGCGTGCCCCTGCGTCGATCGAACTGCGCATGCGGCGGCCGCAAAAATAGCCCAGTGCGCATGCTCCAGCTCACGTCGTAAACCATGAATGAAACCTACGTGAGCGTCGTTTACGTAAATCCATATTCGCAAACGACTTAGTAAAACAACGTAACGACGGAAAAAGACGATGGTGACCCGAAGCCATACTTAACTTGGCAACGACGGAACTTCGTAAACCAACCCCTCATATAGCAGGGGTAGGTTTACGCTTACGGAAACAACGTAAACGACGACGGGGCGGCGTAAAAACTTTCGGGAATCGGCTTATTAGGCTCATTTGCATAGGCAAATGAGAAATCAATGTAAAGGCCACCTAGCGGCCAGCGAAGTCATTACATCTACGATCCGACGGTGTAAGTGTTTTACACCTGTCGGATCTTCACTGTATCTATGCGTAAGTGATTCTAGGAATCACACGCATAGATACCCAGTAAAAAAAAACAGAGATACGACGGTGTTTCCTGCGATACACCGTCGTATGTCTTTTGAGAATCTGGCCCCCTGTGTGCAGAAAAAAAAATGTAAAATGTAAAAAAGGAATAATTATAAAAATGAATACATTCATAAAAATAAACCCGCTCCCTAATCCAAAGGTCACACCAAGTACATTAATATGTTCTGGGTGACATTTAGTTTACTGTATAAGAAAGTGGAATATAATTGAGAATTTTATTGATCGCAAACCTGTGAAAATGTCACCAACGTGCTGATTTCTGTATGTTTAAAAATGACTTGATCTTATCTGAGGACGTGTTTAGACTATGCATTGCATTAACTGCTCTTTGTATGTGCATTGCTTTATAGTATACACTACATTGTCAGAAGTATTGGGACGCCTGCCTTTACACGCACATGAACTTTAATGACATCCCAGTCTTAGTCCGTAGGGTTCAATATTGAGTTGGCCCACCCTTTGCAGCAATAACAGCTTCAACTCTTCTGGGAAGGCCGTCCACAAGGTTTAGGAGATTGTCTATGGAAATGTTTGACCATTCTTCCAGAAGTGCCTTGTGAAGTCAGACACTGATGTTGAACAAGAAGGCCTGGCTCGTAGTCTCTGCTCTAATTCATCCCAAAGGTGTTCTATCGGGTTGAGGTCAGGACTATGTGCAGGCCAGTCAAGTTCCTCCATCCCAAACTCGCTCATCCATGTCTTTATGGACCTTGCTTTGTGCACTGGTCCATCATTTGGTGGAAAAGGGATTATGGTGTGGTGTTGTTTTCCAGCCCCTTAGTTCCAGTGAAGGGAACTTTGATGCCGCGTAAACACAACCGTTTTTCGGGTTGTAAAAAAATTAAGGGGCAGATTCACAGAGAATTAGATTCTCGTAGAGTATCAGAAATACACTACGCCGCCGTTTTTTACCTGGCTCTACGTGGAATTCAGGTAGATTTTGTCCAGTAAACGACGGCGGCGTAGTGTATTTCTCCCGTCGCAATCCATCTGCGCGAGTAGGGGGCGTGAAGCATTTAAAATAGGCGCGTTCCCGCGGCGATCGAACTGCGCATGCTCCGTTCGCAAATTTCCCGCCGTGCATTGCGCGAAAACACGTCGTCACGTCGTAGTAGCGTCGTTTACGTACATTCCTATTCCCGAACGAGTTACGTTAAAAAAATATATATATTTTCAAATCGACGCGGGAACGACGGCCATACTTTACATGGGTTACGCACTGTTAGACCAGCAAAAAGCTCCTCTAACATTACGCAGCCAAAAAATGACGTAGGCGATTGCGAGGGACACTCGTACCTTCGTGGATCGCCGTAAAAACTAATTTGCATACCCCGACGCATGAAAACGACGCAAACTCCTCCCAGCGGCCGCAAAAATATCGCAGCGTAGATCCGAAGGCTTACGAAGACGTAAGCCTCTCGGATCGAAGCCCGAAGCCGCCGTATCATGGTTTGAGGATTCAAACTAGTGATACGGCGCGCGAAATTTGAAATTACTCCTGTCTAACACCAGTTAGACAGGCGTAATTGCTCTGTAAAATCTGGGCCTAAGTTTTTAATGGTCAAGAACAAACAATGTTTTTTTCAACCCGATTGTTAAAACAGCCTTGCCTTCACACGATCGTGAAAAAAAAATGCTCTAGCAAAGTGCGGTGACGTACAACACGTAGAACAGCACTATAAGGCCCTCTTTACACTGGGGCTTTTTTAGAGCGTTATTCGAGCGTTATTCGAGCGTTTTTCGAGCGTTATTACAGCCTTATTACAGCGTTATTCGAGCAAAGCCTTATCTGCAATCCCAATGTGTTGGTAAAGCACCGATAAGACCCCAACGTTTTAGTTTGTTTTTGCAGTGCCTCGGTGTGAAAGGGTAAGGCGTTTTTACAGCGCTTTTCAATTCATTTCAATGAAGAAGGGCGTTTTTTGGAGCGTTTTTTTCAGTGCCCAAAAGCTGCTCCAAAGATGCTGCTTGCAGGACTTTTCTCAATGCCCCGCCAGTTCAACGCCTCAGTGTGAAAGGGTAAGGCGTTTTTACATCGCTTTCAATTCATTTCAATGGAGAGGAGCGTTTTTGGAGCGTTTTTTTCAGTGCCCAAAAGCTGCTCCAAAGGTGCTGCTTGCAGAACTCTGTGTGAAAAGGTTCATTGAGATGCATGGAGAGCGTTTTATGAGCGTTTTAAGAGTGATATTTTTAACGCTAAAACGCTGTAAAAACGCTTCAGTGTGAAAGGGGTCTAAAGGGGAAGTTCCATTCGGATGACGCCACCCTTTGGGCTGCTTTTGCTGATTTTGTGTTAGTAAAAGACAATTTGCGCTTTTCAGTCTGTTACAGCGTGATGATTGTGCTTACTCCATTACGAATGCTAGTTTTACCAGAACGAGCACTTCCATCTCATAATATAGAAAAATTCTAGAGCAACCACCTTTTGTTATATGTTATGCATAAAGAGACCATCTGCATCGGAATCCCTCCGTAAAGTATAAGTTAGAAGGGTTCCCCCAATTAAGGGTAGAGTGTGATTATAGGGATTCTTACTGATGCACAATGGATATATAAAGAATGAATGAGTCTGATCAAACCCAAAACAACTGAGTCATGAAAACAAATAATATTAGTATAAAATTAACAAAAATTTATTAATACATAATGAACAAACAGTATGTTAAAAACCATTCAGGTTTAGAATTTAGGGAAAAGGTGTTTGATAGAGCAAATTTTTGCCAAACAGCTTCTTCATTCCTGTGATTGGTTCTACTAGTTTCGCCCTATCGGGCTTCGTCAGGAACTCACAATGGAAAGTATTCTATATAGATGAAAAGTATACAGTGAGAAAGCATATCAGAAACAATATTAATAAAAAATCATTAACACTGACATAATAACTATTGGTCCAAAGTTACGATCAGTAAAGTATAATATAACATCCTCAATGGAAAAATCAATAAATAAAGAATAATAATCGTATGATGACACATAGTACTGTGAGTCAGGAAACATAGAGCATACCTTGACTGAAAGGAAGGGAGAACCATGGAGGGGGGTGCCCACTAGGGCGTGTTCTCAACAAATGATGAAAAGACCCCTGGTGGGTGCGATGGATAGTGACCAGATGGTAGGTCGCTGTACAGGTGTGTTCCTATGTGTAAACCTGATTGGAGGAAACTAGGTTAAAAGGGGATGTGAGATGTTGTGTGTCAATTCGCGACAGTATTGGCGTGATGAAAAAACGGATTTGCTTACTGGAGCACAGTAGTCAACGAATGTGATTATTCCATAAGGTCGTTTGTTCCGGGACAGCAGGTGCAATGATCCCAGCCATTAGATAGTAATATGGCAGTTTAAACCATAAGCACTACAGAGTAAGAAAATTATTTAATAATATACTGTAAAAAACAGTGATAAACCAACTTGAGAAAAATAATGAACTCTAGATAAAAGTATAAAGAATAATATAAGGAATAAAATAACTGCCCATATTAAAGGACAGAAAATAATAGTCATTAGCACATCTCCCCGAGAGTATATAAATATATCTCGGGGAGTGCAGATATAGTAAGCTGCAGCAGTGCTTGACTATAGAAAGGTACATAAAGATGTCACTGTTAAGATTCTTTTTATATTTTTATTTACTGACCTTGCGGCTGATTGATGAAGAGTGGACTCTCAGTGCTATGATTATCAAGACAGATACTAGCCCTGATAAAAAATAAACAGGGAAAGGAGAGCAAAGTTTGAAAGAAATTAGAGATCACTATCAAGAAGGAGCGATCCAAATTTGTTGTTCCCAATGATCTGTACCTGTATGCAGCATAAGTTAGAAGGACACACATCCGATCTCTCCATGAGCTCAGCGCTGAATGCTGACAGCTCATGGAGCTTTTAATATAGTCCCTCCTATCAGGTTCAACGCACCTCAGCTGTTAGAAGGGCGGAGAGCCTGGTGGTATTGGGCGGAGAAATGACATGTCTGGAGGGAGTTCCCTAGGAAGCCCTGATGGAGGCGCGCATACGTGCTGGCGCAATGTGCGCGCAATTGAGCCGACAACACTCGGGAACACCGGAGACCGCCCACGGGAGGGGCGCGAGTACACCCCAACCAAAGGGGATTGTCAGAGGGCGGACCTGAACAACATCTGGGCCTCCGCTCGGATTCGAGACTAAGCCAGCAAGCATCGGTTCAGGCCCCCTACCGCCCATAGGCTGTTACACATAGTCAGAAACACACAAACTGCTTGATATCAATACGTCCTATGTAGGACGACGGGGCCCCTGAATCAATGGCTGTCATCGTCCTCCCTAATGTCAAGGATATATAGCAACATGCCCCCACTCACAGATACCATGGCAACAATAAAAGTTTATATGATAAAGTGTGCTAAAAAGCATCCACTGTATGAAGGAAGAAATGTCTTTAAGGTATTATTAAATATTTAACGAAAAATAATAAATAAATAAATGCAATATTATATGGCCTGAGTCATAGATTGCAAAGATAAAGAAATAAATAAATACATGATACTCTGAACAAACCTCCACCTATCGTGACATCATAATGTGGTTCACACTATATCATGTCTGGTGAAGGCATTAAGAGCCAGAGTAGCAAATGTTCTGCCTTACAGGGAAAAAATCAACCAAAGGACTAACGATGTCAACAAACCCTCAATCAATGATGGGGCGCTGGTGACTAAGAGACTCCTCAGAATTTATTAAGGCTAATATGGTCAGGAAGATTGGAAATTGACAATCATCTATTCATTAGTTGAAGTAACCACAGATGGAGATATATATAATAGAGATGTCTTGATGTTAGATCATTGTAACTCACCTAAGATATTCTAAGGGACCAACAGGGGTAAAGGGTGGATATATTGTTCATGTAAAGTTAAACAATTATGAAGCAATGTGCTTATTTACAAATATCTCATCACCAGTAGCAGGTATGTAAGAAAATATAGAATTATATAAAAAAAGATTTATACAAAAATATATATAACTGCAAGAGGTCTATAGAAAAGGCTTGTAGCTGATATTCTCATTCAAGCCTGGATGTTGGGAGGCTCGTAACAAATAAATCCATCTTGCCTCCAGTTGAAGAAGACGTTTGTCTGCGTCACCCCCTCTTTCGTTGAGAGGTATGTGTGCCAGGGCATAAAAGCCCATAACTGCATTATTGTGGTTATGGAAAAGCTCAATGTGGCGGCTGATGGGTGTCTCCATCAGTTTCTTGTTGACAGCTCGCACATGATCTCTTATTCTACATAGAAAGTTGCGTTTGGTTTTGCCAACGTAAAAGGCTCCACAATCGCATTTCATCAAATAAATCAATTCCAACGTCTGACATGTCACCCGAATTTTAGGGGTCAAAACTTCGCCATTAGGGAGATTAATACTTGGACCTCTCAAAATGTAGCGGCAGAAATTACATTTTCCACAGGGGAACGTTCCTGTCTGGGTGGGTTTAGGGATTGTTGATACAGCATAGTGGCTTGAAACTGTCCTATCTCTGATGGAAGGAGACCTTTTGAATGTAATTTCTGGCGAAGTATTTATGAATTTGTTGATCTTGTCATCAGAAGTTAGTAGATACCAATATTTGCTATAGATTTTGCGTATCGAGTTGTGCTGTCTATTAAAACGGGTGATAATTCTGGTAGTGTTGGATTTAATGTCTGTTTTTGATCTATAGATGAGCGAATTTCTTTCCATACTGTTGGCTTTGTTAAAAGCTCTACGAAGGCAAGTCTTGGTATAGCCTCTATCTCTTAAACGTGCATATAGTAATCCCGCCTCGCGTTTGAAGTCCTTTTCTTGTGAACAGTTTCGTCGCAATCTTAGGTACTGGCTGTAGGGGATGCTGTTATTTAGAGGTTTAGGGTGTGAGCTGGTGGCATGTAGGAGGCTGTTGCCAGCCGTAGGTTTCCTATACAGAGTCGAGCAAAGTGTACCTTGCTCATCTATATATACTTCGACATCTAAGAATGTGATCCGGTCCTGACTGATGTTGTGGGTGAATTTAAGGTTATATTTATTCACCTGTAGTCTGTCCAGGAACGTTAACAGATTCTCCTTGGGGCCTGCCCAAACCATAAACACGTCATCAATATATCTATGCCATGTTAATATGTTGGCAGATAGATCGTCGAAGGAATCCTCCCCAAAGAGGTCACGCTCCCATCCCCCCAGGTACAGGTTCGCATATGAGGGGGCACAGCCCGCCCCCATAGCTACACCCTGTACCTGGAGGTAATGGGAGCGTTTGAACAGAAAAATGTTGTTGGTCAAGATAAATTCTAACAACTCGATAATAAAATTGTTATACTTGCAGGTATTCTTGTCGCGTTCATTCAGAAAACGTCATTAGAAGTTTTCTGAATGAACGCGACAAGAATACCTGCAAGTATAACAATTTTATTATCGAGTTGTTAGAATTTATCTTGACCAACAACATTTTTCTGTTCAAACGCTCCCATTACCTCCAGGTACAGGGTGTAGCTATGGGGGCGGGCTGTGCCCCCTCATATGCGAACCTGTACCTGGGGGGATGGGAGCGTGACCTCTTTGGGGAGGATTCCTTCGACGATCTATCTGCCAACATATTAACATGGCATAGATATATTGATGACGTGTTTATGGTTTGGGCAGGCCCCAAGGAGAATCTGTTAACGTTCCTGGACAGACTACAGGTGAATCAATATAACCTTAAATTCACCCACAACATCAGTCAGGACCGGATCACATTCTTAGATGTCGAAGTATATATAGATGAGCAAGGTACACTTTGCTCGACTCTGTATAGGAAACCTACGGCTGGCAACAGCCTCCTACATGCCACCAGCTCACACCCTAAACCTCTAATTAACAGCATCCCCTACAGCCAGTACCTAAGATTGCGACGAAACTGTTCACAAGAAAAGGACTTCAAACGCGAGGCGGGATTACTATATGCACGTTTAAGAGATAGAGGCTATACCAAGACTTGCCTTCGTAGAGCTTTTAACAAAGCCAACAGTATGGAAAGAAATTCGCTCATCTATAGATCAAAAACAGACATTAAATCCAACACTACCAGAATTATCACCCGTTTTAATAGACAGCACAACTCGATACGCAAAATCTATAGCAAATATTGGTATCTACTAACTTCTGATGACAAGATCAACAAATTCATAAATACTTCGCCAGAAATTACATTCAAAAGGTCTCCTTCCATCAGAGATAGGACAGTTTCAAGCCACTATGCTGTATCAACAATCCCTAAACCCACCCAGACAGGAACGTTCCCCTGTGGAAAATGTAATTTCTGCCGCTACATTTTGAGAGGTCCAAGTATTAATCTCCCTAATGGCGAAGTTTTGACCCCTAAAATTCGGGTGACATGTCAGACGTTGGGAGTGATTTATTTGATGAAATGCGATTGTGGAGCCTTTTACGTTGGCAAAACCAAACGCAACTTTCTATGTAGAATAAGAGATCATGTGCGAGCTGTCAACAAGAAACTGATGGAGACACCCATCAGCCGCCACATTGGGCTTTTCCATAACCACAATAATGCAGTTATGGGCTTTTATGCCCTGGCACACATACCTCTCAACGAAAGAGGGGGTGACGCAGACAAACGTCTTCTTCAACTGGAGGCAAGATGGATTTATTTGTTACGAGCCTCCCAACATCCAGGCTTGAATGAGAATATCAGCTACAAGCCTTTTCTATAGACCTCTTGCAGTTATATATATTTTTGTATAAATCTTTTTTTATATAATTCTATATTTTCTTACATACCTGCTACTGGTGATGAGATATTTGTAAATAAGCACATTGCTTCATAATTGTTTAACTTTACATGAACAATATATCCACCCTTTACCCCTGTTGGTCCCTTAGAATATCTTAGGTGAGTTACAATGATCTAACATCAAGACATCTCTATTATATATATCTCCATCTGTGGTTACTTCAACTAATGAATAGATGATTGTCAATTTCCAATCTTCCTGACCATATTAGCCTTAATAAATTCTGAGGAGTCTCTTAGTCACCAGCGCCCCATCATTGATTGAGGGTTTGTTGACATCGTTAGTCCTTTGGTTGATTTTTTCCCTGTAAGGCAGAACATTTGCTACTCTGGCTCTTAATGCCTTCACCAGACATGATATAGTGTGAACCACATTATGATGTCACGATAGGTGGAGGTTTGTTCAGAGTATCATGTATTTATTTATTTCTTTATCTTTGCAATCTATGACTCAGGCCATATAATATTGCATTTATTTATTTATTATTTTTCGTTAAATATTTAATAATACCTTAAAGACATTTCTTCCTTCATACAGTGGATGCTTTTTAGCACACTTTATCATATAAACTTTTATTGTTGCCATGGTATCTGTGAGTGGGGGCATGTTGCTATATATCCTTGACTTTAGGGAGGACGATGACAGCCATTGATTCAGGGGCCCCGTCGTCCTACATAGGACGTATTGATATCAAGCAGTTTGTGTGTTTCTGACTATGTGTAACAGCCTATGGGCGGTAGGGGGCCTGAACCGATGCTTGCTGGCTTAGTCTCGAATCCGAGCGGAGGCCCGGATGTTGTTCAGGTCCGCCCTCTGACAATCCCCTTTGGTTGGGGTGTACTCGCGCCCCTCCCGTGGGCGGTCTCCGGTGTTCCCGAGTGTTGTCGGCTCAATTGCGCGCACATTGCGCCAGCACGTATGCGCGCCTCCATCAGGGCTTCCTAGGGAACTCCCTCCAGACATGTCATTTCTCCGCCCAATACCACCAGGCTCTCCGCCCTTCTAACAGCTGAGGTGCGTTGAACCTGATAGGAGGGACTATATTAAAAGCTCCATGAGCTGTCAGCATTCAGCGCTGAGCTCATGGAGAGATCGGATGTGTGTCCTTCTAACTTATGCTGCATACAGGTACAGATCATTGGGAACAACAAATTTGGATCGCTCCTTCTTGATAGTGATCTCTAATTTCTTTCAAACTTTGCTCTCCTTTCCCTGTTTATTTTTTATCAGGGCTAGTATCTGTCTTGATAATCATAGCACTGAGAGTCCACTCTTCATCAATCAGCCGCAAGGTCAGTAAATAAAAATATAAAAAGAATCTTAACAGTGACATCTTTATGTACCTTTCTATAGTCAAGCACTGCTGCAGCTTACTATATCTGCACTCCCCGAGATATATTTATATACTCTCGGGGAGATGTGCTAATGACTATTATTTTCTGTCCTTTAATATGGGCAGTTACTTTATTCCTTATATTATTCTTTATACTTTTATCTAGAGTTCATTATTTTTCTCAAGTTGGTTTATCACTGTTTTTTACAGTATATTATTAAATAATTTTCTTACTCTGTAGTGCTTATGGTTTAAACTGCCATATTACTATCTAACGGCTGGGATCATTGCACCTGCTGTCCCGGAACAAACGACCTTATGGAATAATCACATTCGTTGACTACTGTGCTCCAGTAAGCAAATCCGTTTTTTCATCACGCCAATACTGTCGCGAATTGACACACAACATCTCACATCCCCTTTTAACCTAGTTTCCTCCAATCAGGTTTACACATAGGAACACACCTGTACAGCGACCTACCATCTGGTCACTATCCATCGCACCCACCAGGGGTCTTTTCATCATTTGTTGAGAACACGCCCTAGTGGGCACCCCCCTCCATGGTTCTCCCTTCCTTTCAGTCAAGGTATGCTCTATGTTTCCTGACTCACAGTACTATGTGTCATCATACGATTATTATTCTTTATTTATTGATTTTTCCATTGAGGATGTTATATTATACTTTACTGATCGTAACTTTGGACCAATAGTTATTATGTCAGTGTTAATGATTTTTTATTAATATTGTTTCTGATATGCTTTCTCACTGTATACTTTTCATCTATATAGAATACTTTCCATTGTGAGTTCCTGACGAAGCCCGATAGGGCGAAACTAGTAGAACCAATCACAGGAATGAAGAAGCTGTTTGGCAAAAATTTGCTCTATCAAACACCTTTTCCCTAAATTCTAAACCTGAATGGTTTTTAACATACTGTTTGTTCATTATGTATTAATAAATTTTTGTTAATTTTATACTAATATTATTTGTTTTCATGACTCAGTTGTTTTGGGTTTGATCAGACTCATTCATTCTTTATATATCCATTGTGCATCAGTAAGAATCCCTATAATCACACTCTACCCTTAATTGGGGGAACCCTTCTAACTTCCATCTCATAACTTGCTTCCAAGCATGTGCGTTTTTTTCACGCCGTTAAAGTCCACACATGACAATTTTTTATGGCGTTGAAAACAACAACGTTAAAAATGTTGTATCAAAGAAAAAATATGTTTTAAAAACGGCAGTTTTTCGGGAGCAGTGATTTTAATAATGCTTAAAGTGAAACAATAAAAGTGAAATATTCCTTAAAATTTTGTACCTGCGCTTGTTTCCCGTGCTTAGAACTGTCTCTGCACAAAGTATCATTTCTGAAGGGAAAAAAAAAGTAATATAAAACCACTCGCGGCTATAATGAATTGTCGCTCCCGGTAATACAGAGAAAAGGCATTGAAAGTCATTGATAAAAAAAAAAAAAATGTGTGGGGGTCCCCTCAAATTCAATTACCAGGCCCTTCAGGTCTGGTATGGAAATTAAGGGAATCTGCATTACATCAGAGGGTGGCAGAGTCACCCGATACGTTACTGGGTAAGCCTGGGTTTCCCTTTGCGTCAGAGGGGGATGGGATTACGTGACGGGTGGCCCCGCCCTCAGCTACATAAGAGCTGTCACTGGCTCCCGCCGCATCATTCCTGGGGTGTCTCCGGTGGAGAAAGGATGCGCAGTGCTGGACATCTCATCGCTGGATCCTGGACCTAGATGAAGAGGGGATCATCTCATTGCTGGAGATGAGAGCATCCATCGCAGGATACCGACAGCGTTGGAGCGGAGACAGAGAGTGGATCACCACCGCTGGAATCTTTTTTTTTTTTTTAATAAAGGACTTCTTTCAATGGTGTCTGTGTGTTTTTTTTTTTACAATTTGTTACACTTTCTTTGTGAAATGGTAGGGGTACCATGTACCCCATTACCAATTCACATAATGGTGGCCGGGATCTGGGGGTCCCATTTGTTAATGGGGTCTTCCAGATTCCGATAAGCCCCCTGCCCGCAGACCGCCACAACCACCAGGCGAGGGTTGTAGGGATGAGGCCCTTGTCCCCATCAACATGGGGACATGGTGATTTGAGGCGTCACAGACCCCCAAAGCATCCTCCCCATTTTGAGGGCATGTGGCCTGGTACGGTTCAGGGGGGCTGCTCTCTCGTCCCCCCTCTTTTCCTGCCAGGTTGCATGCTCGGATAAAGGGTCTGGTATGGATATTTGGGGGGAACCCCACGTCTATTTTTTTTTTAATTTGGGGTGGAGTTCCCCTTAATATCCATACCAGACCTGAAGGGCCTGGTAATTGAATTTGGGGGGACCCCCACACATTTTTTTTTTATCAGTGACTTTCAATGCCTTTTCTCTGTATTGTCGGGAGCCGACAATTCATTTTAGCCGCGAGTGGTTTTAAATGACTTTTTTCTTTAGAAATGACACTTTGTGCAGGGACAGTTCTAAGCACGGGAAAAATGCACTGCTTTACAGGCATACTATACACCCCCTAGGTATGAAAGTTCAAGGAATATTTCACTTTTATTGTTTCACAATAAATCACAATCATTATCATTATTAAAATCACTGCTCCTAAAAAAAAAAAAAAAAAAAATAATTTGTTTTTGCACTGATACATGTCCCCTAGGCAGGACCCGGGTCCCCAAACACTTTTTATGACAATAACTTGTATACAAACCTTTAAAATAAACACTTTACATTTTTCATGTTCGAGTCTCATAGACTTTAACGGTGCTCGGATGTTCGAACAAATTTATTGCCTGTTCTCATGTTCTGATGCGAACCAAACTGGGGGGTGTTTGGCTCATCCCTACCCACAATGCACAAGTGTGAATAGGACCATATGCGTTTTAACTGTTTCATTGTTTTTTAAAAAAAGCGCAATAAGCAGTCAAAAGTTAGATTTATGTAACAAGCTAAGACATAAAGAAAGAGTAAAACAGCCTCAAAGTTTTGAATCGAAACAAGCCGACACATTAAAAATACATTTCCTGCAGCCTGTCTTTCCATATGGAGGAAGAATGGTATCTGAGCTTATCCTCCTGTCCCGCTGATATGATATATCTTCAAACTGTGAAGGAAGCAATGAGTTGCCCTTTCCATCCCAAGAATCTATAATGTCTCTTGCGGTTTCAGAAATTCATCAAGAAACTCTCAGGGCTTCCATTCCATAGACAGAATATTCACATACTTTGTCCTCCTAATTTTCTTAGACGTGGTGTAATTTTATAATCCTAATTCATGTAGAAGGAAGGTTCAGGGGGGTTTCTCAATATGTGGTACTGGAGGTACTTTGTGAGGGTATTGATGTCTGCTAGATTTCTTTCTAGAGAACAGTTTAAGCAAATAACAAGACACGAATAAAACATAAAATGAATTAGGTACTGATTTAAAGAATAGTTGTACTTTAAAAAAAATAAAGATAATAGGCTAAAAATCAGACCTCAGACGCAGAGTAGTACCCCTCTAAAATACCTGGTTTGCAGTGGTACTGTTCAGTGTTTACTTTTGTTCTCCCACAATGAGAACAGCGAGCATCATAACTGTAGCGCCCCTGAGGCCCTGTACACACGACCCGTTTCCTCGGCAGAATTCAGCAAGAAACTCGATGGGAGACGTATTCTGCCGAGAAAACCGGTCGTGTGTACACTTTTTTCGCCGAGAAAACTATCGAGGAACTCGTCGAGCCAAAAAGAGAGCATGTTCTCTATTTCCCCTGAGCTATGACTAAGCATTTTTTACCCCACTGTTTGCTTTTTTGTTGCTGTTGTAGTTACATTTTGATTGGAATAAATAGGCACTATTTTTTTAATTTTTTCATCTTATTGGAGTGCGGCTGTCCATTTCCTTCTTCTTACATTGCACTGCGCATTGCCTGCACCCATTTGGGTTTTGAACCCCACCCACCATTGAAGAGCACCTGTCTGGAGCGGCGGTTCTCTCTTCATATTCTCTATTTCCTCGACGGGCAATGGGAAAATTTGGCTCGACGAGTTTTTTGACAGCCGAACAAGGAACTCGACGGGGAAAGCGATGTGTTTCGCCCTTTGAGTTTCTTGGTCGTGTGTACGCGGCCTCACTTTCAGTATGGGCACTACGCTAAAGTTAGTTGGGATAGGAGAATTACATTGCTTCCATTTGTGATTTATCTAAATCGGGACTTCTGTCATTCCAGAAAAGTCTCCTGGGCCAGTCTGCTTTCTAGAGATGTGGTATCATCTCTGGCCAGCAGTTGGCGCCAGCGGGGTTTCTGGCAGAGCAAGTCTTCCCCAGCAGCCAATTGGAGGAGTTCCTCGCTCGCAGGGCATGCTGGGGAGGAGTAGATCTGTGACAGGTGTCATGTGTTCTAAAATCTTTGCGGGGTCCGGTGCTGGGTGCGCGCACCTATGGGCCCGCCGGCATGGCCCTCCTGTCCAAGCTTACAGGCTTCATCGAGACTCCACCGGAGGTGAGAGAGGACCCCAGTGACCTACTGGGTTCCAGGTTCCATTAAAACGGATCTCAGGCTGAGTGCCGCATTAATCGGGGATCTGGTGATCGAGATGTTACAAGTACGCATTACTGTCTCCCGGTGACCTGGGCTGGAGTCCATTGGAAGGATTCACCCCTATTCATTCATTTGACAGAAGCGACGATGAGCTTACAAATCGGTACTACTAAGGGCTGGCTTGCCCGTCCACATCCAGGCCTGACACAGCAAGTTCACCTCTTTCCTTTCATCAACCTTTCTCTCCTAACTGAAGTTGTAGTTGGCTGTGTTGGCCTGGAAATAAAGCATTGGAAAACTTTTATTGACTGTTTGGACCTCCGCTCACTACTTTGTTCCTGAATCACACCCCTAGACAACGATAGGGTAACGTAATGTGCCGATCCCAACAATCAACCAGCGGCTCCTCCGGGGGTAGCGCTACATAACCAAATCTCAGTCCAAATCTCCTGAGACTAGCAGTCAAAAGTAGAGTTGGGTGAACAATTCAGGCTGAGCAAAAGTTCAGCCCATTCACTGAACACCCGAATCTGCAGGTAGCTCTGCGAGATGTTTGCCTGCCGAGCGCCCCACAGTGCATTCTAGGGCCCTAATTGGATGAAGCCTTGCACCTGACCAGAGCTTCAACAATTAGCACTGTCAGAGCCCTGATTGGAGAAAGTATTGATGACTTTCTCCCATCACGGCTCAGGGCTATTAGTTCCACCCCACACCTTAAAAGGTAACTTCCCATAGAAAGATTTTGTAGTGTTGTTGGAGTGGAGTTAGATAGAGCAGGGCTCAGTTTATAACAAGCGAGTTAGGCCGCGTACACACCATCGAATATACACACCTTTGGATCAAAATCCCTGCCGGCGGACAACGCGGTGACGTGGCGGTGACGTTGACGCCACCACGTCACCGCACCAGGAAGTGAAACACTTCCACGCGCATGCGTCGAATCCATACGACGGCTTCGACGCATGTGCGGGCAGATATGTCCGCTGGTTAGTGTACATACTAGCGGACATATCCGACGGACATGTCCGACGGACATTACCCCCTAAGCGTTCAAGGTGCCATTCAATGAGTCAGGCTAAAAGATGGCATGCAGTGCTTCAGCTGGTCTGTCTCGGGGACAAGAGCCACACTGGAGCAGAGGTTTTCTCAGCTCTGCGTGGACAGGCCCAGAGGTGGTTCACGCAGCGGAAGATTACTGTAAACCAGGAATGGTGGTGTGTGATAATGGCACTAACCTTCTGTCTGCCCACCGATGGCTGGCATAGTCCTCAATTTGGTGGTAGACCCGGACCTTTAGGCAGCTAAAGGACCCGGCCATTTTTTTGCGATTCGGCACTGCGTCGCTTTAACTGACAACTGCACGGTCGTGCGACGTGGCTCCCAAACAAATTGGCGTCTTTTTTTCCCCCACTAATAGAGCTTTCTTTTGGTGGTATTTGATTACCTCTGCGGTTTTTATTTTTTGTGCTATAAACAAAAATAGAGCGACATTTTTTAAAAAAATGCAATATTTTTTACTTTTTGCCGTAATAAATATCCCCCAAAAATATATATAAATATATATAAAAAAATGGTTTCCTCAGTTTAGGCCGATACGTATTCTTCTACCTATTTTTGGTAAAAAACATCACAATAAGCGTTTATCGGTTGGTTTGCGCAAAATTTATAGCGTTTACAAAATAGGGGAAAGTTTTAACTATTTTTTTTTTTACTACTAATGGCGGCAATCAGCGATTTTTTTTCATGACTGCGGCATTATGGCGGACACTACGGACAATGTTGACACATTTTTGGGACCATTGTCACTTTCACAGAAAAAAATGCATTAAAAATGCACTGTTTACTGTGAAAATGGCATTTGCAGTTTGGGAGTTAAACACAAGGGGGCACTGAAGGGGTTACATGTGACCTCATGTCTGTTTCTAACTGTAGGGGGGTGTGGCTGTAGGTGTGACGTCATCGATTGTGTTCCCCTATAAAAGGGATCACACGATCCATGACAGCGACACAGTGAAGAACGGGGAAGCCGTGTTTACACACGGCTCTCCCCGTTCTTCAGCTCTGGGGTCCGATCGCGGGACTTGAGCGGCGATCGGGTCCGCGGGTCCCACTGTCACGGAGCTTCGGACCGGGTCGCGTGCACGCATCGGCGACGCGGGCACCACCCCACGGCTGGGCTTAAAGAGCCACGTACCTGTACTTGGATGTGCCCAGCCGTGCCATTCTGCTGACGTATATCGGCGTGAATGGGTCCTTAAGCGATTAAACAGGTACCCAGAGTTGCAAGATCTTCTAAAGAGGACACTGTGGCCATTTCAGGTGGACATACATAGCCAGTGTTCAGTTGGCTGAAAAAATGCCCGTAAACTGCTTGAATTGTGACATGCCCACCAGGTCGAACTCAACTTTGGGAATGCTGCAGCAGCACCATTTGAGGAGGCAACAAGGACGGTGAGCCATTACAATGCACATGCATCAGTGACACAATCTCTTTTCTGTTCCTGCTGGAGCAGACTCTGTGTGGCATTATGTACAGGGCACTTGAGGAAGAGAAGTGGGATGAAGAGGAGGACTTTCTTTCCTCTCAGGGCCTGCTTTATGCAGACACCATTCTTGCAACGGCACCGAACACACAAGTGTAGTTTTGGAGGCATTGAAGCAGAGGAAGACATACGTCAAACCTTCAGAGATGGTTTTCAGTCCCCAGAGGAGGTAGTTCCAGATACTGTAATCCTCAGTGACCCTGAGGACTCTGCTTCTCATGTCTCCGCAAACTTGCGATGCATGGGCTCCCTTATTCTTTAAAGCCTGCGAAAGGATCCGAGAATATGTGGCATCAAGGATAAGATCATTATTTATTGGCAACCCTCTTTGACCACTGTTACAAGACTCAAGAGGAAAGTCCTGGAACTCATCCTGCCCCCGCAGAGGGAGCAGAGGATGAAATATCTTAAAGGGGAGTTCCACCCACAATTTCACTTCTTAAATATAAATACCCCTGTAATACACAAGCTCAATGTATTCTAGTAAAGTTAGTCTGTAAACTAAGGTCCGTTTTGTTAGGTTGTTACAGCATTTAGATACTTTATAATCTAGAAATAGACCGTGGCCATCTTAAGTGTGGGCATCATGAAGCCAGACTGTATGACTTCCTGGATTTCAGCTTTGCATATCTCGCACATGTTCAGTGCTGCACAAGCAATGTAATAGGTTTCAGTCAGGTTTGCAAGGACTACTGGGAAACATGATGCCTAGCCCAGAAACCCTTGCAAATAGCCATGTGACTTAATAGCCTAGGCTAATAAGGAGGAGGAAGTAACGAAGGACTACAAAATAAAGGAATTTACAAGCAACAAAATAAATAAAAATTGTCCATTCTGAACACTATGGCCCAGATTCACAGAGCGATTACGCCTGCGCAACAGGAGATGCGCGTGCGTAAGTCGAAATGTGCGCGTGCGTTTCGATGCGCGGCATCCCCAGAACGAGATACGCCAAAAATCTACTTTTTTTTGTCCCGCGTAATTTCGTTAGACTGGCGCATCCGTCCGCGCAAAAGTGCGCTAGACAGACCATTGATTTGCTAGTCAAATATCCTAATGAGGGGCTTACGGGGATCCACAAAACAACGTTGGGGCAGCGCAGGCTACGCAGTGTGCGCAACAGCAAAATGTCCTGTCTAAAATTAGAGCATATAAAAGCTGGTCTAAAAAGAGAAAAAAAGTCTACTTGTTAGATAAAGCAACACTGTTAGTGAGGAGCTCAGCAGTCACACGTGTTGCACAACAATCTGTATGCCAACATGCCAGGGGCATCGTCGCACATAGCTATACTACTGACTTTAGATGAACAAAGAAGGATGAGGGCACGGAGGATGGCACGGAGGATGGCACGGGAGAGGATATACCGCACCCGCATAGACCTGTTTGGCATGAGTGATTCTGAGGTGTTTCGCATCTTCAGATTCACCCCTCATGCCATCCTGGAATTAACCACAACCCTGCAGGAGGACATCACCAGCCGAACACACCGCTCACATGCAGTGCAGCCACTGGTCAAGGTCATGGCAACACTCCATTTCCTTGCCAGTGGCTCTTTTCAGCGTACAAGTGGAGTGGTGGCTGGGATGTCACAATCCTCCGTGAGCAGATGTGTGCACCAGGTTGTCCCTGCAATTCTCAGACGCATGGCCAACCAAATCATCAAACCCACCACTGAGGACCTGCGGCTGAAGGTAATGACAGATTTCTACAGAATTGCCAGATTCCCACGCACTGTGGGGGCCATTGATTGCACACATGTGGCACTCCAGCCCCCCCAGGAGACAGAGCACATGTACCGCAATCGGAAGCATTGGCATTCCATCAATGTACAGGTGATAGTCGATGCCCAAGGCCTCATATGGCACGTCCGTGCCAAACACCCAGGGTCCAGCCATGACAGCTACATATACAATCAATGCCACATCCGAATGGAATTCGATCAGAACGTGTATGGGGACACCTGGCTGGTTGGTGAGTGACATGGGTGGCAGGCATGACTATCCCCTCCCATGATGCACATCACAAGGGGCACATGCATGACTAACATCCTCCTGTCTTTTCCCTTACAGGTGACTCTGCATATCCACTGGGACCCCATCTCATGACTCCTATCAGGAACCCCCAAACCCCAGGAGAGGAAAGATACAATCAAGCACATGCCCAAACACGAGCAGTGGTGGAGCGCACCTTTGGCCTCCTAAAGTCACGTTTCCGATGCCTGGATAAGTCTGGGGGTACCCTCTTGTATTCCCCAAACTTTGTGTGCCAGATCATCGGTGCATGTTGCATGCTGCACAACTTCGCAGTAAGAAAGGGCCTGCAGATTGACCTACGTGATGACCTGACCCCTGAACCAGACAATCCCCCCCTAACCGAGGCTACCCCGTCTTCTGAGGGAAGAGCAGCCAGGAGACAGCTCACATTGGGCATCTTTGCACGTTAAACACACACATTAATCATGGCACAATGAGAATGCATGCATGCACAACACTGTGGTCCCTAGCACACACACCCCACATCCACATCAAATTGGATTGGCACCAGTCCACCATGCAGGACTTGTGAGCAGCAACGCCACGCCAAGGCTCCAATTATGTCACTGTACATTCATACACCATTTACACGGACCTGGGGATCACTTCTCCATGGTCCTGGGGAACCCTTCTCCACCAAAATTGGGGGTGACACCCCTTTTCCGGCAGGAATGTCACCCCCACATTCACACAGCATTCACAACACAAAAAAAAAAAAATTACCTGCAAAAGCAAAAAATTTCCAGCATAAAAAAAAAAAGGGGGAAAAACAAATTATTGCCCTTTGCGTGAGCCACGCCTGGGTCGCCCCCGGCCACGGCCCCGGCTTCTCAGGGGAGACTCATGGGGAAGGGGTAAAACCGGGGAAGGAGGAGCAGCCCCTGATCTCTGCCCACCTGGCGGCCTGCCCTCCAAGGCCACGGCTATTCTGTCCAGGGCAGCACCAAGTGTTGCCGTGTTGGCCTGGATAGCCAGGGTAAGGGCCCTCACATCCTGCCCAACGCCTGCTGATGTCGTCTGCAGTTCATTTAGGCAGGTTGTGAAAGCCCGGGAGTGGGAGTCCAGGTTCCCCAGCGTATCCTTGATGGAGGACAGGCTCTCCTCCATCCGCACCAATGTCTGGCTGACCTGTCCCAGATGGCGGGTCTGGAGGAACTGGTCCCTTCTCAGAGTGGCGGGCAGGAGATCGGCCACCCCCCTGGTGGTCTGGGATGACATCCTGCCTCCAGCTGATGCTTGTGGCCGGGGAGAAGGGGAGGCCCTTGTGAGGGGAGCCATGTTGGGGGAGGAGGGGGGGGCTCCCCCTTAGGGAGGCCTGCCTGCTGTCAGCCAGAGGGGAAGAATCCTCAAAAACCAAACGTCCAGTGCCTGACATGGACTCCTCCTCCTCATGATTCTCCTCCTCCTCATGATTCTCCTGCTCCTTCTTGAACCTCCTCCGCGGACTCCGGCCTAGTTGGGGGGGCCTCATTAGGCTGCTGTCCTGGGGTTGGTGCGGTCAGGCCAGATGGCCCTGCACCCTCCTGCACATCTGTGGATGACACAAAACATTCACAGGTTGGAGGATCAACACACTTGCCACATATTCCCTTTCACCCCCTCCCCCACACATGCTACACACCTGATATAAAAAAAAAAAAACTTACCTGGCACCACGGGCTCCGGACTTGAATCAAAGCCAGGCAGGACCTCAACTTCATGCCGATGAAAGGTCAGGGCCACCGCACGCTCCTCCGCTGTCAGCCTAATACGGCATGGTGGGCCCCCTCCTGTGCCCCTGGCATGGGCATGCATTCTGGCCATCTTTTGTTTGACCAGACGCCGGAGGTCATTGATTTTTTTGTCAATCCCAGACCGGGTCCGTGTCTCCCCCTGCCCCGCTGAATTGACCTGCTCAGTGATCCTATCCAAAATCTCCCTCCTCCTGGCCGGGGTGGTGTTGGCACTGTCCGGGCCGTGGAGGAAACGCCCATACTCGCTAATGGCCCGGGCAAGAATCTGTTTTTCCACAAATGTAAAATTCAGCTTGCGTTTTCTCTCAGTCATCCTTCCAAAAAAACTCAGTCCCAGTCAACAAAATTCACGCACACAAACAAGCCCAACCAATCAAGCAAAAACACACACAAAGAGAAAAATACTCAGCAATAAACAGTCACAAAAAAACAAAACAAAAATACAGCAGGAAAAGAAACAAACACAAATATATCAATCAAACAAACAGTCACTCAAACACTTATCAAAAACCACTTTCAAAAATCTACTAACAACCACTTGATCACACAGAACACTAATCTGACAACTACAAAACACACCGCAACGAACAACAGGACAAAAGCACTTGGTTAAATGGGAAGGGACAAAGGGATGTACTTTTGCAAAGCAAGTGCGTTTGTGTGTGTCTATTTATGCTGTTTGCGTAGTTCACAACGTTGCCCTAGTCCATTTCCAATTTCACTGATTGCGCCGCTCCCGAGTTGTGAGCATGCACACAGCGGAGCTGACATGGTATGCTTCAAGCGCGCATGCGCGAGCCGGCCGGCCCTTCATTTGCATGGGGTCACGGCTCATTTCAATGTAACACGCCCACGTCCTTCTCAATTTGTATTACTCCTCCTTACGCCTCTGAAAAAACGTTACGCATGCGCAATTTCCTGCGCAAAAGCTACGAGAATAGGGTGATTACGCGGCAAAATTGCGCAAGTCTAACGTAAAGGCGGTGCGCTACGCCGGTCCAATAATGCGCAGATGTACCTGAATCTGGGCCTATGAGATTAGGGCATGCAGCACAGACAAACATAAAAAAATGGGTGGAACTCCACTTTAAGGACACCTTAACCCCAATACCGGGCTTTTATACCCACCTCAATGCCTATTCTGTAACTTCTCTCCTACATGTACAAATCATCATTCTTTTGTTAGAAAATTACTCAGAACCTCCAAACATTATATATGTTTTTTTAGCAGACACCCTAGGGAATAAAATGGCAGTCATTGCAACTTTTTATCTTGTGCGGTATTTGCGCAATCATTTTTTAAACGCCTTTTTTGGGGAAAAAAATGTTTCATGAATTAAAAAATAAAAAACAGTAAAGTAAGCCAAATTATTTGGAAAAATATGAAAGATGATGTTACGCCGACTAAATAGATGCCTAACATGTCACGCTTTAAAATTGCGCACACTCATGGAATGGCACCAAACTTTGTAACTTAAAAATCTCCATAGGCGACGCTTTGAATTTTTTTACACTTTAACAGTTTAGAGTTACAGAGGAGGTCTAGTGCTAGAATTGTTGCACACGCTCTAACGCACGCAGCGATAACTCACATATGTGTTTTAAATGGCGTTTACATACGCGGGCGGGACTTACGTGTGCATTCGCTTCTGAGCACGAGCTACCGGGGACAGGGGCATTTTAATTTTTGTTTTATTTTACTTATTTTTTATTTATTTTTTACAATTTTTTTTTGATTTTTTTTTTTGGATCACTTTTATTCCTATTACAAGGATTGTAAACATCCCTTGTAATAGGAATAATGTGTGACAGGTCCTCTTTATGGAGAGATGCGGGGTCAATAAGACACCACATCTCTCCTCCAGGCTGGAAAGCTTGAGATCGTGAAAAAAAAATCACCGATCTCCATGCTTACTAGCCGCAATCGCGGCTTTGTTTACTTCCGGGTACCCGGGAGTGACGTCATCACATGGCGCCCGGGCCTCCGACGGTCATAGAGATGACTGGTGACCATCTGGTCACCAGTTATCTCTATGCTTCCCATCCGGCGTTGGGCGATTCTTTCTCCGGGCCCCCGATGGGACGGGAGAGCCTGGAGAAGCACCGGATGGCGGCCACTATGATCATTCTTATGGTACGCAGAATCGTCGCCGGCAAATAATGATTTCTTGCCTCTAGCTGCAGGCATCATTCAGATATCCCCTCACAAAGCCCAGGATGTCATATGACGTCCACCCAGGATGGGAGATCCCCTCTGTGGATGTCATATGACTATAGGCCGGAAGTGGTTAAAGAGAAGTTTATGTAACAGAAGCCTCTCCATATTTCGTAGTCCAGCACCCGGATGCTCACAAAGGGACTTTGTTTTTTTTTGCCTTCCTCTGGATCAACTGTGGTTATATAAAAGTTTTCTATTTGTTTATTCTTCTCTTTTTTTTCTTTATCTTTTTTCTATTGGCTGAACTAGATGGTCTTTTTTTCAACCTGTTAATCAGTTCTTCACAAATTGAGCACTGATAATGAGTATTAATGCCTCTCTATGGGTGGATGTTTATTATAAAGATGCTCTTTTTAAGCAGACATTGTGCAATGGTAAAGATCCCCGCCACTGCCACCACAACTAATGTCTCTGAGTCATTCCTTTGCAAAATGAGCGCTGATAATGACTGATAATGAGTCTCTATAGAGAGGCGCTCCGTAAAAGTGTTCTTTATATAGAGATGTTCTGCAACAGAAAAGATCCTGCTGCAACAGCTAGTGTCTCCAAGACATCAGGAAAAGGACAGATACGTATTGGACATTACAGGCCCCAATAAAAATCATTACAAAGCTGTCATTGTTAAAATCTAATTTCAGTTTTATCATCAATCCGTACTGAAAACAGACTTTCTAATGAACACCCGTTTTCAGTACCGATTGGTATTAAAATTACCATTAAAACGAATAAAATAAATGGTTCAAAGTTAAGCCTCGTACACACGATCATATTTTTCCGACAGGAATTGTGTGATGACAGGCTGTTGGAGGAAAAGCCGACCGTTTGTACGCTCCATCGGGCAATTGTTATCAGATTTTCCACAGACAAATGTGGGATAGCATGCTTTAAAATTGTCCGCCAACAATTGTGTGTTGTCGGAAATTCCAATCGTGTGTACACAAGGCCATCGGACAAAACTCCAAAGTACACACACGCATGCTCAGAAGCAATGCTCACCATAACACAACATTAGAAAAAGTTGCCCGAAGGGTGGCGCTAAAGAGCCAGAGTTTTGTGTTTGGCCTTACAGTGACAGAATACACTCACTAAATGGCTGACTAGTGGTGGCCTGTAATGCAGGGTGCAGGGGGCGCTGCCCCACATCAATGCATCACGCCCCCTAATCTACAAACGGGGCACCGGATACATGGATTCCAGTCTTAGGACTCCCTGGTCAATTGTGTCTCAGGACACACTTTCTGTTCAGCTGGGAGGAGAATGTCTCCCTGTGTGCTGCAGACAATGTTTTTGATGTCTGGCTGGGAGAAGTGGTCCCTGGCTCTTCCTTCCCCTTGCCTCCTAATGTAAGGCATCTGATTGGGACATTCACGTCCATCCCGTGGGCTTTGGGGGGAATGGGCTTGGAATCGCTGCTGTCCATCCCTCGCATGGTGGTGGCAGTGATCGCCGCCGTCCATCTCCCGCGGGGGGGGGGTTGTTAGTTTACCACCCCCCCTAAATATTGAGCACCAGCCGCCACTGTACCTGACTGGTCACTTGTAGCCCACCCACCCCACAGTTAGAATCACTCCCTAGGACACACCTGCATCGCCACCTAGTGTTTAACCCCTTCCCTGCCAATGTAATTTACACAGTAATCAGTGCATTTTTATAGCATTGATCGCTGTATAAATGACAATGGTCCCAAAATAGTGTCAAAAGTGTCCGATGTGTCCGCCATAATGTCGCAGTCACGATTAAAAATCGCTGATCGCCGCTATTAATAATAACAAATAAATAATAATAAAAATGCCATAAAACTTTCCCCTATTTTGTAGACACTATGGGCCAGATAAGCCATCTTATTTCTGCGTCTGAGCCCTCCTATCTATGCGCCTGATTCATAGAATCAGTTACCCATAGATTTCCATAAGTTCGAACTGGCATAAGTCTCTTACGTCGTTGAATCTTATTTTCATATTTTAGGCTGGACGCTAGGTGGCGTTCCCGTCTAAAATATGCAAATGAGCCTATACGCCGATTCCCAAAAGTACGCCCGGCCGACGCTATTTTTTTACGCCGTTTGCGTTAGCGTAGTGCCGTAGTAATGTTATTCCTGCTATATGAGGCGCAGCCAATGTTAAGTATGGACGGCGTGCCGGCGTTTTTTTTACGTCGTTTACGTCGTTTACGTAAAACGTTCGCAAATAGGGCTTTGAGTAAGTGCCGTTCACGTTGTTTAGACGTCGTATTGACGTTGAAATTTGGAGCATGCGCACTGGGATCAATTCACGGCTTGCGCATGCGCAGTTTCTTCGGCGCGGGGACGCGCTTCATTTAAATAATACACGCCCCATACCCACCGAATTTGAATTTGGCCGGCTCTTTTACGCTACACCGCCTCAACTTTACAGGCAAGTGCTTTGAGAATAAAGCACTTGCCTGATAAAGTTGCGGCAGTGTAGTGTAAATACCAGACGCTAGGCACGCCTAAAGATAGGCAATTCTACCTGAATCTACCTCCTATAACTTTTGCGCAATTGTATATTTATAAACACTTATTGTGATTTATACCAAAAATATATAGAAGAATATGTATCGGCCTACACTGAGAAAGAAATTATTTTTTTTATATATTTTTGGGGGATATTTATTATAGCAAAAAGTTAAAAATATTGCTTTTCTTTCAAAATTGTCGCTCTTTTGTTTGTTTATAGCGCAAAAAATAAAAACCGCTGGCTCTACAACCCAATACTTTGTAGAGCCACCTTTTGCGGCTATCACAGCTCCAAGTCTCTCTTGGTAAGTCTCTATGAGCTTGCCACATCTGAGGCCCAGTACACACGACCGAGAACCTCGGCAGAATCCAGCGAGAAGCTCGCTGGGATCCATATTCTGCCGAGATACTCGGTCGTGTGTACGTTTTTGCCGAGCGTCCCGTCGAGAAAGCCGTCGAGCCAAAATAGAGAGCAGGTTCTCTATTTGCTCGATGGCCCATCGAGAACCATGGCTGGACGCCTTTCCCGATGGCTTGGTCGATGATTTCGACGGCCGGGCGAGAACCTTGACGGTCAGAACGATGTGTTTGGCCCGTCGAGGTTTTCTTACGTGTGTACGCGGCCTTACCATTGGGATTTTTGCCCATTCCTCCTTGCAAAACTGCTCCAGCTCCTTCAAGTTGGATGGTTTGCGATTGTGAACAGCAATCCTGAAGTCTGACCACAGATTTTCTATTGGATTGAGGTCTGGGCTTTGACTAGGCCATTCCAACACATTTACATGTTTCCCCTTAAACCACTCAAGTGTTGCTTTAGCAGTGTGTTTGGGGTCATAGTCCTGCTGGAAGGTGAACCTCCATCCTAGCCTCAAATCACACACAGAGTGGTATGGGTTTTGCTCAAGAATATCCCTGGATTTAGCACCACCCAGTTTCCCAGTCCCGACTGCTAAAAAACATTCCCACAGCATGATATTGCCACCACCATGTTTCACTGTGGGGATGGTTTTCTTTGGAAGATGTGATGTGTTGGGTTTGTGCCAGACATACAGGGAGTGCAGAATTATTAGGCAAGTTGTATTTTTGAGGATTAATTTTATTATTGAACAACAACTATGTTCTCAATGAACCCAAAAAACTAATTAATATCAAAGCTGAATATTTTTGGAAGTAGTTTTTAGTTTGTTTTTAGTTTTAGCTATTTTAGGGGGATATCTGTGTGTGCAGGTGACTATTACTGTGCATAATTATTAGGCAACTTAACAAAAAACAAATATATACCCATTTCAATTATTTATTTTTACCAGTGGAACCAATATAACATCTCAACATTCACAAATATACATTTCTGACATTCAAAAACAAAACAAAAACAAATCAGTGACCAATATAGCCACCTTTCTTTGCAAGGACACTCATGCAGCCTGCCATCCATGGATTCTGTCAGTGTTTTAATCTGTTCACCATCAACATTGCGTGCAGCAGCAACCACAGCCTCCCAGACACTGTTCAGAGAGGTGTACTGTTTTCCCTCCTTGTAAATCTCACATTTGATGATGGACCACAGGTTCTCAATGGGGTTCAGATCAGGTGAACAAGGAGGCCATGTCATTAGTTTTTCTTCTTTTATACCCTTTCTTGCCAGCCACGCTGTTTAGTACTTGGACGCGTGTGATGGAGCATTGTCCTGCATGAAAATCATGTTTTTCTTGAAGGATGCAGACTTCTTCCTGTACCACTGCTTGAAGAAGGTGTCTTCCAGAAACTGGCAGTAGGACTGGGAGTTGAGCTTGACTCCATCCTCAACCCGAAAAGGCCCCACAAGCTCATCTTTGATGATACCAGCCCAAACCAGTACTCCACCTCCACCTTGCTGGCGTCTGAGTCGGACTGGAGCTCTCTGCCCTTTACCAATCCAGCCACGGGTCCATCCATCTGGCCCATCAAGACTCACTCTCATTTCATCAGTCCATAAAACCTTAGAAAAATCAGTCTTGAGATATTTCTTGGCCCAGTCTTGACGTTTCAGCTTGTGTGTCTTGTTCAGTGGTGGTCGTCTTTCAGCCTTTCTTACCTTGGCCATGTCTCTGAGTATTGCACACCTTGTGCTTTTGGGCACTCCAGTGATGTTGCAGCTCTGAAATATGGCCAAACTGGTGGCAAGTGGCATCTTGGCAGCTGCACGCTTGACTTTTCTCAGTTCATGGGCAGTTATTTTGCGCCTTGGTTTTTCCACATGCTTCTTGCGACCCTGTTGACTATTTTAAATGAAGCGCTTGATTGTTCGATGATCACGCTTCAGAAGCTTTGCAATTTTAAGAGTGCTGCATCCCTCTGCAAGATATCTCACTATTTTTGACTTTTCTGAGCCTGTCAAGTCCTTCTTTTGACCCATTTTGCCAAAGGAAAGGAAGTTGCCTAATAATTATGCACACCTGATATAGGGTGTTGATGTCATTAGACCACACCCCTTCTCATTACAGAGATGCACATCACGTAATATGCTTAATTGGTAGTAGGCTTTCAAGCCTATACAGCTTGGAGTAAGACAACATGCATAAAGAGGATGATGTGGTCAAAATACTAATTTGCCTAATAATTCTGCACTCCCTGTAGTGTTTTCTTTGATGGCCAAAAAGGTCAAGTTTAGTCTCATCAGACCAGACATTTAGTTTTTTTGCTGAAAGTAATGGTTTTCTTTTGGCCACTTTGCCATAAAGCCCAACTCTATGGAGCGTATGGCTTATTGTCGTCCTATGTACAGATACTCCAGTCTCTGCTGTGGAACTCTGCAGCTCCTCCAGGGTTACCTTAGTTCTCTGTGCTGCCTCTCTGACTAATGCCCTCCTTGCCCGTTCTGTGAGTTTTGGTGTGCGGCCTTCTCTTGGCAGGTTTGCTGTTGTGCCATGCTCTTTCCATTTGGGTATGATAGATTTGATGGTGCTCCTAGGGATCATCAAAGATTTGGATATTTTTTTATAACCTAACCCTGACATGTACTTCTCAACAACATTGTCCCTTACTTGTTTGGAGAGTTCCTTGGTCTTCCTGGCAGTGTTTGGTTAGTGGTGCCTTTGCTTAGGTGTTGCAGCTTCTGGGGCCTTTCAAAAAGGTGTGTATATGTAATGACAGATCATGTGTTACCTTTAGAAGTCACATAATTAGTAAAATGATGTCCACCTGTGTGCAATCTAAAGCCCCATACACACTATCAGTTTTCCTGATGGTTTTCTCATCAGGTTTACCAAAACCATGTAGTGCAAGGGCCTGCCTGATTGCATACAAATTGAAACTCTTGAGGTTTGACCTCATATTAGATAGTTTTGGTAAACCCAAAGAGAAAACCGTCAGGAAAACTGATAGTGTGTATGGGGCTTTAGATTGCACACAGGTGGACATCATTTTACTAATTATGTGACTTCTAAAAGTAATTGGTTGACCAGAGCTTTTTATGGGTGTAGCAGGAACTTCTTCAGACTGATCTAATCTATTAGGGCAGGGGTCGTCAACCCCCGGTCCGCGGCCCACTACCGGGCCATAGCGCCTCTGCAGCTGGGCCACAGCGGACAGGTGGATCAGACAGGCGGGTGGACGGCCAGCCGGGTGGATGAGAGAAGCGCGCTCTCACTCTTTTCCCACTTGCTGGTCATACGCTCACGTCTGCTCACTCTCCCCCACTGTGCCTGCCTCCCTTGATTGGTCGCTTTCTGATCTAGGGGCGGGATTCGCTGAACTCGCGTCTCCATGACGACATCGGCAACGATTCCCTTGCTAAGATGTGCGCGCACGGCCCGCTACAGGCCTCCCTGCACATCCACGTCAGACGCCTTGAGCGTGGCTGGTTGCTAGGTTACCGCCTACGAATACCGCTCACCCTGCACTGGCGCCATCCAATCGGGAAAACACATATATCTCCCACAGCAGCCGGATGGTGTCACTTTGCAGCTGATAACAGGCACTGGCAGGTGACATAGCAAAAGGCATTCCTCATCTGGTGACCTTGGCATGTGACATGGCAAGTGACATTTCTCATCTGGTGGCCTTGAAAGGTGATGTGGCAAGTGGCATTTCTCATCTGGTGGCCTTAAAAGGTGATGTGGCAAGTGGCATTATTCATCTGGTGGCACAGGCAGGTGACGTGGCATTCCTCATCTGGTGGCACTGGCAGGTGACGTGGCATTCCTCATCTGGTGGCACTGGCTGGTGACGTGGCATTTCTCATCTGATGGCACTGGCAGGTGACGTGGCATTCCTCATCTGGTGGCACTGGCAGGTGACGTGGCAAGTGGCATTCCTCATCTGGTGGCACAGGCAGGTGATGTGGCATTTCTCATCTGGTGGCACTGGCAGGATACGTGGCAAGTGACATTCCTCATCTGGTGGCACTGGCAGGTGACGTGGCAAGTGACATTCCTCATCTGGTGGCAGGCGACGTGTTAAGTTACAAGCTACATCTGGTGGCAGGTGACATGGCAAGTGACACGCTCATGGCTCCCACTGATTCTGCATTATGTGAGTTAAACTATTTAATTTATATTACAATGTAATATAAGAAATAATGTTCTTCAATCATTCTGACACCATACCAACCATAGTGCCGTGATGATTGAAGCGCCAACAGCAGCCGGATGGTGTCACTTTGCAGCTGATAACAGGCACTGGCAGGTGACATAGCAAAAGGCATTTCTCATCTGGTGGCCTTGAAAGGTGATGTGGCAAGTGGCATTTCTCATCTGGTGGCCTTAAAAGGTGATGTGGCAAGTGGCATTATTCATCTGGTGGCACAGGCAGGTGACGTGGCATTCCTCATCTGGTGGCACTGGCAGGTGACGTGGCATTCCTCATCTGGTGGCACTGGCAGGTGACGTGGCATTTCTCATCTGATGGCATAGTGCCGTGATGATTGAAGCGCCAACAGCAGAACATCCCCGATAAATTGCCAGCGAAAAATCGCTTACCCCCCGCATGTGCGTACATCCCCCCCCCCGCCGAGCCTTGGCACAATTTTCTTCCATGCAGCCGGTCCCTGCTGCCAAAAAGGTTGGGGACCACTGTATTAGGGGACAGCAGCATGGGCTTTTTCACCCCCCTTTCTCTCTTTACACACAGACTCTCAGAACTGCTTGCTTGTAAACTCCCTATTGGAGGTTTCTGTAAACTCCCTATTGGAAGAGCCTGAGCCAATCATCAGACAGCAGCAAAGGACTGTGGGGAAGGTGATTAAAAGCCAGAGGAACTAGGCCAGAGACTCTTTTTGCATGCACCCCATCAGGAGAGCATCTCCTGCACTGTGTGTGTGGAATCGCGGCCCACCAAGGAGCACACAGTCTGCAACTCCAGCCCAGAGGAACAGATTGTTCATGCAGCTCCAGCCCAAAGGAACTGGAGTAATTCCATTAATCACATTGCTATGTGTGCCAGAGGGGCTGGGACATTTCATTGGGGTTGAAAGACAGAGTAACGGACTGAACAAACAAGAGCAGCTCCCTTGGGGGTTTACTAGACAGGCTTTATAACATAGGGGGTGAATACATACGCACATGGCAATTATCAGGTTTTTATTTCTGAAAAATAGTTTTATGTATTTATTTTTCTAATTTTACTTCAGCAACTTAGACTATTGTGTTCTGATCCATCACATATAATTCAGATTAAAAAAACATTGAACTAAAGGCTGTAATGTAACAAAATAGGTAAAAAGCCAAGGGGGTGAATACTTTTGCAAGGCACTTTATAATGTTTGGGGGTTCTAAGTAATTGTCTAGCAAAAAAATACTGATTTATTTAAACATGTAACCAGCAAATGTCAGAAAAAGGCCTGGTCAGCAAGTGGTTAACTAGCTATAAACACTTAAGTGAGTCAACTATATGAGAAATATCTGGAATATATTCTGAATATAAAGGTAATGGAGTTCAGACAAGCAGGAGCACATCTGTGGGAACGTGTGGTTTTGTTTTGTAATGTTCCGGAGCTTTGTGTAGACGCACATTATAAAACAGCCAATGAAACCGCACTAATGGAACAAGAGTGGGATACCAAAATAGAGAACAAAATTACCATAGCAAATTATGTTCTAAAACTCAGTTTTAATTAGAGACAACGTCTTAAGAGAAATGGACCGCATAGTTTCATTTCCATTTCTGAGAGTGCGCTGTTCAGAAATACGGGATAAATAAGTATCATGGAAATGTTCTCTCTCTCCACATGGGGATTATAATGAGAAATATCAAAGACCCTCATTTGAGATAAATTAATGTAACAAGACAAAATTATACCTGAATCATGGAGGCGGACGTGTAATTTTCAAAAACAGTTCTTTTGCAGCTGCACGACCAAAACCCATTGATAGAATTTGAGCAACATGTCCAGTCTATGATGAGGGGTTTAAAAATGAACCTAACAACTCAGTAATAAATCTAAAACTCTTAACCAATAGCAAAAGAAAAAAAATGAGAGTGTTTGGCAGTGGGGGGCACTCCACCTCCTGGCATTTGGACATTTGGCTACACACGGTTGTGGTGTTTGCCATCGGGCGCCTTTCAGGGCTCTATGGAAACCACTACCGGGTCCAAACATTATAATTTTCACAATTTCTATTTACTATCTTGTGCCTTGGCTGTTTTATTTTTTTTCTGTGTTTCTGCTCCAACTGATATTATTTTTTCGCCAGGATCGGCTGAAGTTACTGTATATTTCCATTTACAGTGGAGCCTCGGATTCAAACATAATCCGTTCCAGGAGAATGCTCGTACTCCTAAGTACTCGCATATCAAAGTAAGTTTCCCCAAAGAATTCAATGGAAACGAAAATAATTTGTTCTGCACTGACTTCAATGGCATGCAATACCGCATGTGACCAGAGGTGGGGTTCTGGAGAGCCTTGGAAATTATTGGAAATGCCCGAGGACAGCTCAACTAAACTCGGCAAATCTTGGAAAGGCTTTTGAACTAAGTATTTCTGAGCATTTCCGAACGGCTCCGAAAGGTTCCAAACGGCTCCCCTCGGCTTCGGTGCCCCCCACCTCAGGCCAAATGCGGTACTACGCACCGCTGTGGCTTGTATCCTGCTCATTTTGCGAGGCAACACTTGTGTCATGGATATGCAATAAAGTCTGGCAGCTTACCTGTCTCCATGTGTTCATTAGAGGCCTGACTCTGTTCTGGCTGCCTTTTTATCATCTCTCCTTCCTATATGGCCCCACCCCAGGCCATCCCAGGCAGTATATTAATTGTTGCACTGCAGGTCTGCAGGGCTGTTCAACTTTGTTTGTAGCTTGAGTTCCTGTCTGCTGTGTGCTAAGTTTACCTTCCTGTGTACCGACTTTGGCTCGTCTCTGACTACTCCTGCTTGCCAGTTTCCCTGACCTTTTGCCTGTCCCTCGGTTACCCTTGTCTGCCTGTTGCCCTGACCTCGGCTTACCCATCACTATCGCTTGTCCTGGTTGCTGCTTCCCCTCTCTCCCTATGAAGCGTGACCTAGGAGACCTCAGTGGCTGCGACCTGGATCCAGCTGCAGCGAAGGCCATCCTCACCACCAAAGGCTCTGGTGAACACTAAGCTGGGTCTTAGACTCCGCGCCCTGGGGAATCTTGGGCTCACGCTTCCTTCCTGTTCGCAGCAGTCGGCTATAGGGTTCACTACCCTGTGGTGCACCCATTACCCTAAGGGGTTTCACTTGTCATCTGGCCACAGGTGACCCGACAACTCGCAAGCTGTATATATATTAAAATAAATAAATAAGTAAATAAAATTATTATTTGTTATTATTATTTATAGTTATTTATTATATTATAATTTATGACTTTCTGTTTCAAACTTTATCATACCCGGGATGTCTCCTAGACTCTTGTTTAGACCGATTTAAGTGAGTTATTCCTAAGGCCTCGTACACACGATCGGACATATCCGATGAAAACGGTCCGCGGACCATTTCCATCGGATATGTCCGATCTGGAGTTTGATCCGATGGCGTGTACACACCATCGGATCAAATTCCCTGCCGGCGGACGGCGCGGTGACGTGTCGGTGACGCGGCGGTGACGTTGACGCCGCCACGTCACTGCTACGTCACGCACCAGGAAGTAAACACTTCCGCGCGCATGCGTCGGATCCATTCACAGGATACGACGCATGTGTGGGAGGATATGTCCGCTGGTTTACCGTACTAACCAGCGGACATATCCGACGGACAGGTTTGTAGCGGACAAATTTCAAAGCATGCTTTGAAATTTGTCCGATGGACAAATCTGTCCGCTAGCCCATACACATGATCGGAGATGTCTGCTGAAACGGTCCATCGGACCGTTTTTAGCGGACATATCCCCTCGTGTGTACGAGGCCTAAGAATTACAGGCATAAAATATAAAACGCCAAATTTCCATGCAAAATAATGGTACCGCTTTCAGCACCTAAAACCAGAGGGAATCGTACCGCCAGGGAGGTTAAAACACTCCCCGTGGCAGTTTGGCATATGCTGTTATCCATTTCTGAGACTGTTCCCATTCACATATTAAAACATTTCGCGGTTTCTTTGGCTGCTGCCCCTACAGCTTCATTACCGTTTCTATCGCCTCTTTTCCTTTGTTATTTGGCTGGTGTTGCTTTAGAAACCCACATATCAAAGTGATAACTGACACATTTCTTTTACAACCAATGCAGGCTGCTAATTGGCAGTATTCCTAATTGCATTCATTTCTAGAAGTGTTTGTTAGCTGCAAATTAATTACTGCGGTGTTAACCTGTCACCTTGGTTTGCAAAGTAATAAAAATAAAAATCCTCTGCTATACAGCAGGCACTCCTTGGCGACCCAGCTGTGATCTAATGGCTCTATTACACTGAAGTTGGCATACAACAGTAGAATTTTGTTTAAAACTTTTCGTTATAGCGTTATAAGATTGTTCATTTGATTTTCTAATCGTGGATGGATTAAACGTTTTTTTTTTTTTAACAGTAAATGTTCTGTTTTAAATAACACTTTATGGATTCCTAAGGCCTTGTACACACGAGCAGACACATTTGTTCAAATCGGTTGGACAGACCGATTTGAACAAATCTGTCTGCTGGGGACGTATTGGTTTGATCGTGTACACACGATCAAACCAAAATCCCCGCCGGCAGACGGCGCGAATTATTGAATACAAAACAATGATATGCCGGCAGGATTTTCGAATTACGCTGTGTATCTGCAGATACACAGCGTAATTCTTTTGTGAATCTGGCCCATAGGCTGTTATCAGCTTTTTTTTTTGTCAGGGTGGAAAAAAAAAACAGAACTAGTGGGCTTTGAGAGGAGTTTTTGAGTTTTAACAACTCTCTAACTCCGATAAACTGTTAAAAACATGAAAAAAAACACTGAAAAACGTAGCTATTTGGCGTTCATCAGTGTTTTTGAGCCATAAACTTTTGTGGGAGAATAGTTTTGCTTAAAAAAGCTGAAAAACGCTACAGCTAAAAAAACACTGAAAATCGCTAAAAACCGCTACAGCAAAAACACTGCAAAACTTAAAATCTACAGCTACAGCTTTCTACAACTTTCTCCAGCTTTATACAGCTAATGTTACTGGTGTTTTTGTAACGTCCTATGAAGAAGGCCTAGAAACCAGTCTATGTAGAAAATATGGTCACCCACTAACTTAACACCATCCACAGGCAGCTTAAAGGGGTGTTCCAGACATTTTTTGTGTTTATTAAAAGTCAGCAGCTACAAAAAGTGTAGCTGCTGGCTTTTAATAAACACACACTCACCTGCTCCATGTTCCAGCGACGGCGTCTTCATCCTAAGTGTGGGCACCCGGCCGTGACAGCTTTCGGCTTCACGGCCGGGCACCCACTGCGCATGCGCGAGCGTCACTGCTCATGGGCAAGCGGCGATGCGCTGTCCAATTGGACAGGCGATCGCCTACAGGGAGGGGGCTGCAGTAAGGCGATTAAGCTATTCGCCTTACCATCCCCTCGGCAGAAGGAGGAAGTGGGACAGGAAGTCTCACTCGTCCTGAAGCCCCCACTCCCCCCCCCCCAAGAAAATACATGTCAAATGTGGCATGTAAGGGGGTGAGGAGTGGGTTAAGCTGAAGTTCCAATTTTGGGTGGAACTCCGTTTTAAAGTGTTTGTAAAAAAAAAAAAAAAAGATATCCTATTCCCTTAAAGCAGATAAAACAGCACGGTGCTTGTGCTGTTTAATCTGCCCCTTTCTAAGATGTAAAAATCCTGGCTGATCCTGTCACTTCCTGTGTACTGACCACGATAATCAAGGCTGCTGAGCCCTGTTTACTGTGGTCAGTCTACATGCTTCCATTGTCTGCACCTCCTTTTTCTCCCCCTCTCCCCTGCTTGTCAGCTTGGAGTCTGCGTCTGTGTCTCCGACCCCCCCCCCCCTTTCTGCCGATATCAGTAGAAAATTAAACTTTAACAAATGTCATTGGCAGCCCTTCTATTTTATGCAGCCACATTGCCCTGTGTAAGTATATTTTTAAAGAGGAAGTAAACCCTCAGGACAACTTACACCTACAGGTAAGCCTAGATTATGGTTTACCTGTAGGTGCTTGCAATTTCCTCGAGTGATGCCTTTAACGGAGCATGCACCGTCTTTAAAGGGCACGCTGTGCCGTTTCAAACTGGGGTCAGGCCGTTAAAGGCAGCTCCCACGCGACTCCGGCCAGTCACAGAGCCGCAGTTTGTGGCCCCCAGAAGAAGAGGGGTGAAGAATGGATGCTCGCTGCCAGAGTGGAAGACGGTGACATTGCGGGTTTCTCCTGCAGGTATGCGATGCATAGTAGCCCATTATGCTTTACCTTTGCAGGGAAACATAGAGGAAGTAAAACCCATCAGGGTTTAATTCCTCTTTAAAACGATGCTGCTAAATAACTTTTTTTCAGAGATCTTCTGGCTGGTCGCATGACTCCCAGGCCGCTCTACACCTCCAATTCAGGGCTAAAGTGGGAGGGGCTGAGCGGCCCCCACAGCGGTCACGTGACCTTCTGACTGACACCAGAGGGAGGTCTCAGCCCTTCCCCCTCCCGCTGTAGCCTTAGATCGGAGTAGGAGACCGGCCAGAAGTCACATAATATCTCTGATAAAAAAGGCATTCAGAGGGAACTCTTTAAAAAAATACTTACAGAGAGTGTTATGGCTGCATATGACAGAAGGCCTGCCAGTGATATTTTAGGCTGGGATGCGAATTGGATGCGGTTTGGAGGTGTAAACCCAGCCTTAAGGTTACAAACACTTTAACCACTTGTCCACCGCCCACCGTCAAATGACGGCGAGCGGAGGACTCCAATCTCCTGACTGCACGTCATATGATGTCCAGTCACTTAAATAGGGAATGCGCGCAATCGCGTGCGCGCATCCCTGTATTGTCGGTAGCGGCGTGTCATGGAGACACCGCTCGTTACCTACAGGGGTGAACAGCGGCGCGGATGCGCTGTTAACCACGTGATCGGCCGTGATGAAGTCACGGCTGATCACGCATTGGAAACACCTCTATAGTGCACGGCGCATGTTCGCGATCGCGCCGCGCGTGCCCGTCGGTGGCAGCGTGTTCTCGGGAACACTGCTTGTCACCGACAATGGTACACAGCCATTGGTCAGGGCTGTGTACCACGTGATGAGCTCTGATCACTAACTGTAAACAAAGAGCTGTAACTGTTACCAGCTTTTCTCCCCTCACACATTGTTTCCAGTGTGGGGAGAGAAGAGCTAGAAGCAGTGAGTTACAGTTCTGTGTTACTGTAGTGTCTGCACAAACACCACATATGTCCCTTTGCCCCCCCCCCCCCAATTGTCACCAGTCACCCATAAAGTGCACCTGTCAAATAAAGAGACTGCCATCAGCGGTGCAACCGTCACCCATCAGTGACCGTGCACTGTCACCGTCACCCATCTGTGACCTACCTTGTCACCCGTCACCCACCAGTGACCTGCCCTGTCACTCGTTTATGAAGAAAAATTACTAATTTGCTAAATTTTATGACAGAAACAAAGAAACAGGCAATTTTTTCACAACATTTTCCGTCTTTTTTTATTTATAGCGCAAAAAATAAAAAACCCACGAGTGATTAAATACCACCAAAACAAAGCTCTATTTGTGTGAAAAAAAGGACGCAATTTTTATTTGGGTACAGTGTTGCATGACTATGTAGTAATTGTCATTCAAAGTGTGAGAGCACCGAAAGCTGAAAATTGGTCTGGGTAAGAAGGGGGTTTAAGTGCACTGTATTGAAGTGCTTAAAGCTGGCCATAGACAGATCGGACTTCGATCCATCTATGGGCAGGCTGAATGTAGTAAAGTTATTTTGTTTTAGCTGCTATAGCTGCTAGCCATAATCATTGTATTTTAATGGCTGCGAAACCTCCCATTGTCAGAATACAATAGCGCCGAAGGAAGGATTCCCCCATCAACACTTAGGCCTCGTACACACGAGCGATCGTGTGTATGGGCTAGCGGACAGATTTGTCCACCCGACAGATTTTAAAGCATGCTTTGAAATCTATCGGGTGGGAATGTGTCCGCCCCACATGTCTGCTGGTTAGTACACTTACCAGCAGACATGTCGTCCCGCACCGCCGCCGCGCGGCCGCCGAATGGATTCGGCGCATGCGCGGAAGTGTTTTACTTCCTGGTGCGGTGACGTGGCGGCGTCAACGTCACCGCCACGTCACCGCGCCGTCCGCCGGCGGGGAATTTGATCCGATGGTGTGTACACGCCATCGGACCAAACTCCAGATCGGACATATCCGATGGAAACGGTCCGCGGACCGTTTTCATCGGATATGTCCGATCGTGTGTACAAGGCCTTACTGTTTTCTTTCCTTCAACCAGTGTTTGAAAGAAAGAAAATTGCCTAAATACAGTCATAGATTGAACAAATCTCATCCAGTTCAGCAGGGACTGGCTGAGATTCGATCCATCAATGAGCAAACTGGTTGTACTGAAGTATCAATCGGATCCATCTGATTTTTTGCATGCGATTACTGCGGGCAGCTATAGCTAAAATACACGTACAGTTGAACCTCGGATTACTAGCATAGAGTAATCCATTCCAGGAGAATGCTCGTAATCTGAAGTACTCGCATATCAAAGCGAGTTTTCCCATTGAAGTCAATGAAAACGAAAATAATTTGTTCTGCTTTGACTTCAATGGGATGCAACACCAAATGCGGCCAGAGGTGAGGGGGGGCGACAGAGAGCGCCGAAAACGGAAAAAAAAGGCAGAAGGACACTTCGCCTTGTTTCCTACACCCCCGTACCTCAGGCCAAATGAGGTACTGCAGGCCTATTTTCGGCTCTGCTTGGCTTCTGCGCCCTCGTACCTCAGGCCAAATTAGGTACTGCAGGCCTATTTAGCTTGAATTCTGCTCGTCTTGCGATTCAACACAAAACGCTATCAAAACAAGTTACTCTTAGGCCGCGTACACATGACCAAATAAATCCGATCAAATCGGTCTGACAGACCGATTTGATCGGATTTGTCTGCTGTGACTTGGTGGTGACCTTGACGCCGCCACGTCACCGTCACCAGGAAGTAAAACACTTCCGCGCATGCGTCGATTCCATTCGACGCATGTGCGGACAGATATGTCTGCTGATTAGTGTACTAACCAGCAGACATGTCGGACGGACGGGTTCCCAGCAGACAGATTTTAAAGCATGCTTTAAAATCTGTGTGCTGGAAAAACCTGTCTGTCCGCCCGTACACAAGATCAAATTTGTCTGCTGAAACGGTCCGTCGGACCGTTTCCAGCAGGTAGATTCGATCGTGTGTACGCGGCCTTAAACCGAGGTAAGTGGTACAGAACATGGGGAAGAAAAACTAAAGCTATAGCTGCCTGCAGTAATCGTTGTGTTTTGTCAGCAGAGAAGGCTGCCCATTGGCAGAACACAGTAGCGCTGCGGGAGGGTTTCACCATCAACACTGACTGTGTTGATGGGGGATTCAAGCGATTTTGCTTCCTGCAACCTGTGGTTGCAGGAAACAAATCATACCATTTATGGCCTGCCTTATTTTTTAAAAGGACACAGAAATTGAATTCAGCTCAATTTTATCACTAATTGTGATATTGAGAATGGTTTTCTATGCTTTTAAAGCGTAAAAAGACAAAGACTTTCCTAAGCCCTGTCTCTGCAAATAAGTAGCACGGAGTGAGAGAACATGGAAGAAACAGGGAGGATCTAGTTAAAACTGAGCTAGCCAGAACTAAGCAGGAAGGGGAGGACAAAGGGAGAACCCAAACCATGCAGTGAACAAGTTGTAGTGGCCCAAAACAGCCACTAGATGTCAGCATACTACTGAACAATAATACCCTGATGCAGTTCAATATGACGTAAATAAAAAATACATGTAATTGGGACAGCGCATGGGGCCAAGAACTCTGGTTGAGGAAAATGAGTGAACATATGTCCTGCTTTTTCTTTTGTAACCCTTTTACATGCCTATGACTGTTGGTGGCCCCATAAGAATAAAATGTTTTCCCCAGAAGTAGTTGTTTGTATGAAACCCGTCAGCGTTATTTCAGCTTGGATGCCAATAGTGCTTAGCGGAGTCCCGTCTTACGGCTTTCCCTTTTCTAATTTTTGTGGTGCCAGAGAAATCTCCCCCCTGTCCTTGCGTACCAGGAACAATGGGCACTTCTGAGCCCAACGCAGGTCCTCGAGACAAAATGTGCTAATGTGACTTCTGGCATTTAGTAAGGCGACAATATTTTATTTCTTAATAGTGACATTTTCCTCCCACCGCCATTCAGCCTTGTGCGCTGGCCCAAAAACTGTTGTGTTATTTTCGCAAGGTCAGGAGATATGGCCGCGTTCCCAGCTTCCTCCACAGCAACGCGCACTTGGAAAACACTTAAAGGATTATCTCATGTCAGAGATTTCCCTTTATGCAGCATTTGCTCTAAATTTGAGAAAAACTCCCTGCTTACAGCTTACCTACAATTTGCACACCAGTAGAAAAATATGCATTTTTTTTTATGCAAGACAACTCATTATGTATTACTTATCTCAGATCGAAGCCGCCACAGCAGTCCACGTCTCCCCCTCCGGCCGCCGTAATTTCTCCCGGGCTCTTACTTCTGGGTATCGCAACTCCAGCACTGTGATTGGCTGGAGCCGCGATGGCGGCACTCCCGCTCATGCACGCGGGAGCTGCCGGTAACGATACACAGACTGAAGCAACGGCACATAGGTGCCGTTGCTTCAGTTTTCCCCAGTGCGCATGTGCCGATGACATTGGCAAATGCAGGGGACAGGGGATATCTCCTAAGCCGTGCATGCCTAGGAGATATCCTGGGGAGCTACAGGTAAGCCTTAACATAGGCTTACCTGTAGCATAAAGTGGTTGTAAAGAGCTTACAACTAATTTAACACATTTTTGTTAAGTCTGTGAATATTTGTAAAATATAAGATGTGGCTCCCATACTAAACCCCTGCTATACATGCATGCTTACCCCAAGCACGTTTAAATTCATTGTTGACTAACTAGTTTACTACCTCTGCAGGAAGTCTGCTCCAGGCATCAACTACTCTTTCAGTAAAATAATAACTTCTATTGTCATTCTCTAAGGTTAGTTTTTTTTTTTTTTTTTTTTATCAGCAGCTTTTATTAAAACAATGCCTGGTAACCCGATTATGAAGGTCCTTGTTCAGGCACGCCTGGGTAAAGGGTGACAACGCTCTGTTCCTGTCTCCCAGTTGTGCCTCATTATTGTCACCCTTTCAATTGAACTTCAAGTTTAGAGAAGTGGAAGCAGGGCTCAAGTCCTGCGGGAACGCGTGGGAACGGAGTTCCTGCACTTTTTTCACAGCAGAAACGCAGTTCCCTTTGCAGGACTAGAGCAGCTGAACCGCCCGAGCCAATCCTTCACTAAGCGCCGATGCCCAGCTTGAGTCACTGTCAGGGGCAGGCGAACCTTAGTAATCCTTTATGTTACTGGTCAATTCTTGTATATGGATTCATCAGGTAGTGTGCGGGTATTCCGTCACTTCCTCGATGCCGCAATGTCTCCTGGGAGCTTTTGTCATTGTTCCCAGGAGACTTTGCGGAGGTCTGCCGCGAGTTATCGCGGGATTCAGAAATGAATCCATATACAGGAAGCGGCCAGTACCATAAAGTATTATTAAGGTACAGTTGATAAAAAAAAATAAAAAAACATGCAATTTAGTAATTATGCATATCAGCGTTTCATTTTTTTTTTGGTGAGGAAGTGGATCTTGGGTGGGAGTTCCCACACTTTTTTCCCCAGGACTTGACCCCCAAGTGGAAGTGTACTTTTGCTTTTGTCTTGCAGAGTATTTCACCCAGGGATGATCTGTATGACATCACTGTGTAGGATTCCAGCACATTTAAAGGTGAAAGGTCCAAGTTTCCTGTCGCTTTAAATTGGTTTGTTTTGGCCAATGTGCTACATTTTGCCAGAATTTTATAACAGCAGCCATGCCTAGCAATGAGCATCTTGTTGAAGCTCCGTCTCCCCGGTCCTTGCACTCTGACAAAGGTTCCAAGCAGATGTGATCGGCATTCCATCCGGGGACATAAGAAAGAACAGCTTAGGTGAAGAATAGGGCAGGAATGCCAGGCATGCAACACACTTCATGGGGCGATGACAAAAGGATCTAATCTCCACGCCATTCTCCATCAAATGCCAACTTCATTACTTCGGCATTTTTAGCACATACCAGGAATACTGAAGTCTGACTTGTGGCTGTTGCTGTATAGTTCCATTATATTTATACTATAAAAAAAAAACTCCCAAAATAACACTAAAGCTATCTATGGACTCCCAAGAGGAGAGCCAGAAAGTACTATTTATATCTAAATTGTTTAAAGTGTATTTACACTATTGCAAACAAATTCTAACAATTTAGGCCAATATGTAGTCTGCTTTGGTAAGAAAAATCACAATAAGCGTATATTGATTGGTTTGCGCATAACCTATAGCACCTACAAACTATGATATATTTATCTATATCTATCTATCTATCTATCTATCTATCTATCTATCTATCTATCTATCTATCTATCTATCTATCTATCTATCTATCTATCTATATTTATATATATATATATACTGGAATTTGTATTTATTTATTTATTTTTTCTACTAGTAGATGGCAGCGTTCAGTGACTTATAGTGGAACTGCAAAATTGAGATGGACAATCTGACACTTTGTGGGAACCAGTGAAACTAATACAGTGATTAATGCAAAAAAAAATGCACTGTCACTGTACAAATAACACTGGCTGGGAAGGGCTTAACATGTACGGTGATCAAAGGGTTAAATGTGTGCCTAACCAGTGTTTATGTGTACACAGTGTGGTGTTTTTAGTAAGGGATGTGCTGGATTTTATTCCCTGCTTTGCATCCCTCATATGCCTGCTGACAGACAGAGCTCTGCCTTGTTAACATATGTAGGGCCAGATTCAGGTAGATGAGAGCATCTTTGCTCTGGAGTAACGCTTCTCATTTACGTTACTCTGCCGAAATTTTAGGAGCAAGTGCTGTTATTCATGAAGCACTTGCTCCTAAAGTTGCGGCAGCGCATCGCAAATGAGCCGGCGGAATTCAAATTGGGCGGGTACGGGGCGTGTATTATTAAAACTAAGCGCGATCCCGCGGCGAACGTACTGCGCATGCGTCGAGTGTCAATGCATCCCAGTGCGCATGCTCCAAATTCTGTGAGTGAACGTCAATGACGTCACATCCCCATTCATGAAAGTTTTACGCAACCGACGCGATTTTTTTTTTTTCCGACGCGATGACGACGCCTATACTTAACATAGGATACTCCACTAGGGGGCTGCTTTATCTTTACGTCGCGTATCGCTTCCGGAAACATCGTAAAGTCACTGCGTCGCGCCCGAAAAAGATCGTGAATTTCCGACTCCCGCTGATTAACGCTGAAAAAATATGTTTATCAGCGGGAGTCGGAAATTCACGATCTTTTTCGGGCGCGACGCAGTGACTTTACGACGTTCCCGGCGCCATTTTTAAGTTGAAGTAACGATGCGATGGCGAAATTCAATTGTGCAGATCGCATCGGAACTCCAACCCGGCGTTTCTTGTTTTCTGGTTACAGAAAACAAAAACGCCGGCTTAAAGTGATAGTTAGGCTGGCGGATCAATGGATCCAGCCTAACTCTACCTGAATCTGGCCCGTAGAGTTCTGTTCTGTGTCTCTCCTCGACTATCAGCAGGTGCCAGCGGCTATCCATTGGCCAGCAGCAAAAAATCACCTGACCTGTTTCACAGGATTTTCCCAACTGCTTCAGAGGCTAAATCAAGGAAATGGCCAGACCACTTTTTGATTTAGCCATTGAAGCAGCCGGGAGAATCCGATGAAACCGGTCAGGTGATTTTTTGTGACCATAAGAGTATCACCCTGAGGATTTGAAGCATGGCATAACCGGTAATGACTAAGCATTGAGTTTGATGACGTAACCCTAGGACCGGATAAGTACCTGTTCATATTTTATCCTAAAGTAATATTGACTCTGTAACAACTCACCTAATACAGCCTATGCACTCCATAAGGGCCCCACGGGATTCTCATTGGTAGCCCAGTGCTTTATAGGCTGTTAATCGACTTTTAGTGCAAGGGAGGGAGTCTAGAATACAGAGTGATCCCACTCATAGGTGTGCACAGCCTATTGCATTAGGGTGTGCACCCCAAAGCCCCAAAGCCCAAACACACACTACCGATCACTCACATGTTCATTCAGAAAGGGAAGGACCCGGTAAATTCCATATTTACTGGCCCCTTTCCCACTCAAACTTCCCAGCAGCAACAGCCAATAGAAGAGGAGGGAAGCTGGCAGCGCTGCGGGGGGGGGGGGGGGGGTGGTTAAGATGGTAGCCAGGCAAGCAGGGGGAATCTGTGCTGCACAGGGTGATTAGGGTGTGGGCACACCTGGCACACCCTCTGCGCACGCCTACGATCCCACTATTGAATATCACATCTTGTTCCTGACATTTGAACCTCCTCTAGATTACTATTACCAGCTTTCGGATACATTTACTCCAGTGTTCGATTGCTCTCACCATTGCCATCACTCTGTTTTCATTAGGATTTTGGTGCAACATCCTTGTTTTCTGTAGTTCATCTTTAACTCTTCAACTCACAGGACAATTTTACCAAGGTGTTTTATTCCTTCAATATTTCTTCCTCCAAGTAGCTTAGTGCTTATATAGAGGACATTATATATAATGCATACAACATAATAGCATTTATGGTTTCACAATACCAGGGCCGATCCTAGGGTCCAAGGCGCCTGGGTGCAAAAATATTTCTGGCACCCCACATGGGCGTTGTCATTTTACTAACTCCTCCCATTTACATTTCATTATACATCACATCTGTAGATGGACTAGGCGCAGGAATGGGCAGGGCCTATGCAATCTATCATGCCATAAAACATCTAGAGGGAGGGGCAACCCAGAGCCTGTCTAAAGGGATGCTGGGGATGCCATCCCCTAGCGCACCGCACACTTAACACTGTGACTCACCTTGATTCTCTCACTGTGCAGCCTTAGAGATGGGAGTGGGAGGCATTCCAACTGGAGTTGGTGGAGACAGTGCGGGGTCCAAGACTCCCAGTGTTAGGAATTCATTCCTGCACATCAGCACTCAGCAGCCACTGAAGGCTGGATGGGCTGCCCTATGCTCACACATCAGTTCTGGACGGACACACGCCTATGCTCAGAACACTAGTTCTGGATGGACACAAAACAGGAGAGAAGGAGGAAGGCGAGAACTCTGGCACTTTGGCGCCTCCACCGCTGCAGGCGCCTGGGTGCAATGCACCCCGTGCACCCTGCCTAGGATCGGCCCTGCATAATACAACCATAGAGGTGGTCAAATAATTTTAGCAATGTATGTGTTTTGTCATATGTGTGTGTTTTTATATTAAGCTTTCTATAACTTTTCATACTATTAAAGTTTTTGCCTCACTGAGATGCACGAGGGGCTGTATGGGTTCTTTGTCGTGTGGAGGTGGTTAAGCTACGGTAAATTATGTTTTTTTATTCTTGAGTTACACAAGTCACCCCGCCACCCTTTTGGCTTTTTGGCTATAACAGCCTCAACTCTTCTTGAAAAGCTTTCCACAAAAGTTGAAGTGAGTCTGTGGAAATGTGTCCCCATTTTGTCAAATGAGCCTTTGTGAGATAAGGTACTGATGTAGGACAAGAAGGTTTGGCTCATAACTGGAGTTCCAATTAATCACAAAAGTTGTTCAGTAGGGCAGGCGTTAGGGCTCTGTGTTTTCCACTTTTGACTTCCTCCACACTAAACTCATCAAACCATGTCTTTATGGAGCTAGCTTTGTGTAAAGGTGGGACAGTTGTGTTGGATCAAAAAAAGGACCTTTGCCAAACTGTTACCACAAGGTTGAAAATGCACAATTTCCAAAATTGCCTTTTTATGGCGCACCATTAACAATATACTTCCCTGGAAATAAAAAAAAATAAAAAAAGGTCTACATATCTGACAATCATGCATGCCTGTGTATGAGACCATTTGCCCTGGAGTTAAGCTAGTTGCACATTGTTCGAATTTTTACCTATTCCTGCTGACTTGGCCGAAACTCGAGCAGTGTTTTTGCCCTCCCAGCATCGCCTCATTCTACAAAAGTCTTTGTGTAATTGACTTTTCTTGAAGGAGCTGGCTGGAAAACTTGGACAGTGTGGGGATCATGACATCGCTACCCCACCTTATCCAATCACAGAATGCTGTGCATACATTCAAAGAATGCAAAGCGTCTTCTGAATGCTCCCTATGCCAAGCTAGCAACCTCCTGTGTTTCCAAAGCAGTGGTACAGCACAAGACCCAGAGATCACTGTAGTAACAGCCCTTACAACAGTGATTTCAAGCTTCCAGGGGATCAGGCAGGTATAGTAGTTACAATGATCCAAGCTGGACTAATATAACTACTGCAGCTGCTGACTTAAACCACTTAAGACCCGGACCATTATGCAGGTTGAGGACCCGGCCCCTTTTTGCGATTCGGCACTGCGTCGCTTTAACTGACAATTGCGTGGTCGTGCGACGTGGCTCCCAAACAAAATTGGCGTCCTTTTTTCCCACAAATAGACATTTCTTTTGGTGGTATTTGATCACCTCTGCGGTTTTAATTTTTTGCGCTATAAACAACAATAGAGCGACAATTTTGAAAAAAAATAATATTTTTTACTTTTTGCTATAATAAATATCCCCAAAAAAGATATACAAAAACATTTTTTTCTCAGTTTAGGCCGATACGTATTCTTCTACCAATTTTTGGTAAAAAAAATCGCAATAAGCGTTTATCGATTGGTTTACACAAAATGTATAACGTTTACAAAATAGGGGATAGTTTTATGGCATTTTTATTAATAATTTTTTTTTTTTTTAACTACTAATGGTGGAGATCAGCGTTTTTTTGTGACTGTGACATTATGGCGGACACATCGGAAAATTTAAAAAAAAATTTGAGACCAGTGCTAAAAAGTGCTATAAAAATGCACTGATTACTGTGAAAATTACAATTGCAGTTTAGGAGTTAACCACTAGGGGGCGCTGTAAGGGATTAAGTGTGACCTCATATGTGTTTCTAACTGTAGGGGGGGGGGCTGGACATGTGACGTGAGTGATCATCTTTCCCTATATCAGGGAACAGACGATTACTGACATTGCCACAATGAAGAACAGGGAAGATTTGTTTACACATACCTCTTCCTGTTCTTCAGCACCTGTGACCGACCGCGGGACACCAGCGGCGATCCGGTCCGCGGGTCCCGTGGGCGCGGTCGTGGAGCTTCAGATCGAGTCAGGAGCGCGCCGTCAGAGGTGCGCTCATGACCCCGTGGCTAGGCTCTTAAAGAGGACGCACAGGTACGTGCTTGTGCCCAGCCATGCCCTTCAGCCGCCGTATATCAGTGTGAAGGGGTCCTTAAGTGGTTAATATACCCACACTTACCGGTTCAGGGAGCCCGCTATGTCGGCACCCCAGCCGCTCTTCGGATCAGGTGTCGGGGCAGCTGCGGCCATTCCTGGTAAGAGAACCCGGTAGTGAAGACTTTCGGCAACACATTCCGTTCCCTACTGCACATGTGCGAAGCGCGCTGCCCTTTTTAATTGGTACGGCGTTGGAGAAAGGAGGAGGGGGTCAAACTTCTGGGAGACCAGTACCTGTCAAAAACAGGTACCCATTTCCTCCTCCCCCTAAAAGGTGCCAAAAGTGGCACCGGAGAGGGGAGGAGACGGGTAAGTTCCACTTTTGAGTGGAACTCCGCTTTAAGTTATGTAAATGGAAACATGCAAATATAAATGAGGTGTTATCCCAATTTGACTGCAAAAGCGGAAATAAACTATAACGTTGAACTGTATGATATATGCTGCATTCGTTCTCTTTATCCTAAGTTACAAATTCTCAATGTGACCTTTCAACAAAAATCTAAGAAATGATTCATAAGTCATAATGTGTGATAGTGTTTTCATTCTGTGTGCGAAATTGATAAAATCTGTGAAAAAGAAATAAACTAAAATGATCAGACAACAGATGACACACTTGTTTAGTCTCATTTCATTATTTTTTTCCAGTGATGTACATTCAGAAGAGTTGAAGTCACCTTTTACATCATGAATAAGAAAAGCAAAAAAGAAATATTATTGCCAAAGCTCAACAAACTGTGAAGCACCGTAATATTGGCCTACTGGTCTTCAATTTCTTCTTGCACAATTGTTAAAAACATCTCAGATAAATATTGTGGACTTCCTTTTAGGCAGAACAAATGAGTACGTCCATGATCATTTTTATTATTTGTAGTAACAGTTACATTTCGAGCACAAGCTTTTGGGGCCTACCACTTCTCCGCCCAAGCAGTATCTAATTTCTCCTTAAGGCCGCGTACACACAATCGGTCCAAACCGATGAAAACGGACTGAAGTTCAGTTTCATCGGTCCAAACCGACCGTGTGTACGGCCCATCAGTCTTTTGTCCTTCGGTCCAAAGTTTTAAAACTTGCTTTAAAATCGGACTGATGGACGCCTGACAATCGGTCAAAAGCGATGGTTGGTACGCAAAAGCATCAGTTCAAAAACCTGCACATGCTCAGAATCAAGTCGACGCATGCTTGGAAGCACTGAACTTTGTTTCAGCACGTCGTCGTGTTTTACGTCACCGGATTCTGACACGATCGGTTTTTGAACTGATGGTGTGTACGCACCGATGAAACCGGTGAAAATGAACTTCAGTCCGTTTTCAATCGTTTGGACTGATCGTGTGTATAGGGCCTAAGAACTACTTAAAAAGAAATTAAATATAAATACACTTATTTACCTCTTCTACAGTGTTTCTAAAGAAATGATGGTTGTGCCCAAATCCAGACACCCATTAGCACCTAAAGCGTTGCCTACATATTCACCAGCCAAAAGAAAAGCAGCCCAACCTGTGAATTGTGTTTTCAACCTAGTATGTAAAATAAGATTTTCATAGCCCATCACTGCCAAACTGGCACGATTCTGTACTGAATCTTCACACAACTTGGGGTCCAAACTTCTTAGAAGGTTCAGCACTAGGGATGAGCCGAACATACCCGCGTTCGGTTTGTACCAGAACCGTCGAACAGACCGACCGTTCGCGCGAACATTTAGAACCCCATTGAAGTCTATGGGACTCGAACGTTCGAATTCAAAAACGATAATTTTAAAGACCAATATTCAAGTTATTGTTGGAAAACGTCTTGGAGAACCCGGGTCTTGCCCCAGGGAACATGTATCAATGGAAAAAAGTTAAAAAAACTCTCGTTTTTTCAGGAGCAGGACTCCTGAAAAAATTACCGTTTTTAAAACTTTTTTTTCCATTGATACATGTTCCCTCGGGCAAGACCCGGGTTCTCCACGACGTTTTCACAGGCAAACTATAGACACCCAGCAGGTACAATATTTAAAGGAATTTTTCATTTTTTTTTTTTTTTAAGTCAAGCATTATTAAAATCACTGCTCCAGAAGCAGTGATTTTATTGATGCTTAAATAAAAAAATTAAAAAAACTCCTTTAAATATTGTACCTGCTGGGTGTCTATACCTGTGATAACATCTTTGAATAGCACAATCACCTGCCTGCCAGTAAATTAGGAAGAACTGATCTAGCTAAGCTATACAGTGTATAAATATATGTACAACTCCTAGGGATGTATATATATTCTCTACACTGTAAATTAAGCTAAACTGACTAGCCTGCCTGCCTGCTCCATCTAGCTATATAAAAAGACAATCTCTCTGTCTCTCTGACTGCTTTCATTAACAAGCTGGAACACACTACACGAGGCCACCCAGCAGGCGGCCTTATATAGTGTGGGGCGTGTGCTAAAGCCCTGAGCCATAATTGGCCAAAGCCACCCAGGCTTTGGCCAATTATGGCTCTTTGTTTTTTGCCCGCTGTGATTGGCCAAGCATGCGGGACATACAGCATGCTTGGCCAATCATCAGCGCGCAATGCCGCAGTGAATTATGGGCCGTTTTCAGTCACTCAAATTTGGCGCGAATGACCGCTTTTGTTCGAATTTCGTCGAACGTACGAACAGACAATGTTCGAGTCGAACATACGTTCGTATCGAACGCGAAGCTCATCCCTAGTCAGCACCATTGTTCTAGACCAGAGGTCTCCAAACTTTCTAAACAAATTGCCAGTTTACTGTTCTTCAGACTTATGCCGCGTACACATGATCGGAAATTCCGACAAGAAAAGTCAGATGTTAGCTTTTGGTTCGGAAATTCCAACCGTGTGTAGGCTCCATTGGAATTTTTGAGAAAATAATTTGAGAGCTTGTTCTCAAATTTCTCAACAAGAAAAGTTCTTCCTATCGTCTGTATGAAATTCTGACTCACCAAAAACCACGCATGCAAGGAATCATGCATTGGAACTTCATTTTTCTCGGCTCGTCGTAGTGTTGTACGTCACTGTGTCCTTGACAGTTGGAATTTGGTGTGACCGTGTGTATGGAAGACAAGTTTGAGCCAACATTCCGTCGGAAAAAAATCCATGTTTTTTTGTCGGATTTTGCGATTGTGTGTACGCGGCATTAGAAGGGCCAGATTGTGGCCAGTGGCAGTAAAAATTCCCAGCTTCAGTGGGAGTAAATAATATCTCAGGCTTAGTGGTCAGTGGGGTAAAAAATGTAAATAGCATCCGTGGTCAGTAGGAACTGTGATGCCACATCTGTGTCATTGGGAGGAATTATACCCCATTGTTGGTGTCAGTGGAAGGAATAGTGTTCCATCGGTTATATTGCTGGAAGAAATTACGCCCCACTATTGGTATCAGTTGGAAGAACAGTCCCCCAAGGGCTGAACAGAAGCAACCAAAGGGCCTCAGTTTGGAGGCCACTGTTCTAGACAATGAGGAATGTATGGGAGAACAGTACACTGAAATTCAACATTAGCTTGCTATTATGTAGGACAGAACTAAAGTAAATAAATCACACCGACAATGGTGTAAACTACTGGAAGCAAATAAAAAAGCACCATAATCCCAAGGGGATGAAAAATTGCTACAGAAGACTGGAGAACATTTTGTACACTTAAAGTGGAATTAAACCTAAACAAAAAAAAGCTGACAGGTAGGATTTATATGACAGAAGAGACTCCATTGGTCCTTTTTTAACATGAACCCTTCTTCCCATGTGTTAGCATTTGAGCTCATCATACATTTAGGCTGCATTCACACCTAAGCGTAGGCGATTTGCGGTGTTTTTTCGGGCGTTTTTCCCGTTGTATTCATGCTTATTTGCGCGTTTGCATACAGCGTTGCCTGACGTTTTTGTACTTTTCATCACTTGTTGCTATGTTGGTAGATTTTTTTTATCTTCTGCCTTGGTGAAAAGTTCTTAGGCTCCATTCACACCTAGGTGTATATACGCCTGAAGTGCGACGCTCGTGCCGCTGGAGGGGCGAATTTACATTGATGTCTATGAAATGGTTTACATCTCACGCCGAACGCCGTATGCCTGCCGCCTGAAAACAAGTCCCGGACCCTTTTTTTCCAGGCGTCTTTCGGCGTTCGGCATAGACATCAATGTAAAATGTTTTGTAAAAAAAAAAAAAAAAAAAAGTTTACAAATCGCGGCAAAATACGCCGCGTAATAGTGTGAATGCAGCCTTAAAGCGACGAAACGCCCGTAGCAAATGCGCGTTGTCTCGCTAGTCGCTTGAATCAAGCGTTTCCATTACTTTCTATGGGAAATGGAAACACTCAAATACGCCGAAACCACGCGATTCGCGCAACAAAAAGGGGTCCGGAACTTGTTTGAGCTTCAGGCATTCAGCGTCAGGCGTATTGGCGATGTGAACAATGTCCATAGGGAATAATGTATTTCTTCCCCTCTAGCTTAGGTGTGAATGCAGCCTTACAGCATGGCTTTGAGCCGTGACAATGTGACTCCCGTGCACATGTGTGTGAGTGACTTCATCATGACCCAGCCAATCAAGCAGGCAAAGAGTCCAAACCCGGAAGGAAGACCTGGAGAAGATAGAAGCGTCTGTGTCAGACGGGAGCACTGACACAGCAGTGCTGGAGGTGATCACTTGCTCGGTAAGGCTATCATAATGTGCTAGTATGCTATGCATATCAGCAAATTTTGACACAAGGCCCACTTTTTCCTTTTTTTGTGGAGTTTTAATTCTGCTTTAAAAAGGAACTTCACCCAGTGTTGTGAAAATAAAAAATCAGCAGCTACAAATACTGTAGCTGCTGACTTTAAATAAAAATAGGTACTTACCGGCCCAGCACCATATTTCTTGCAGCCAATTCTTTTTACTGCTGCGGATCCCCAATGCCTCTATCCATGGAATTTGAGGCCAGCTGTGACTACCTGATGTCTCACAGCCCCACTGCGGTGGTTAAAAGTGACCCTTGCCTGTCGAGGGTGACTGCGATGACGGTGAGGGAATCAGGAAGTAAAGCCTTGTGGCTTCACCACCCGATTCCCTACTGCGCATGCGCGAGCCGCGCGGCGTGACATGAATGGGTGATGTCTCCTGGGACACGCACAAAGTCCCAGAAGAGACTGCTCCCCCATTCCCCAGGAGGCAGTCGAGGAGGAGAAGAAAGAAGACGGACTGTGGATCAGGAAGTTGGAGATTAGGACGATCTGCCTGGCAACAGGCACTTCAGGTATGCTTTTTTTTTGCAACATTATTTATATAATTTTTTTTTTCTTGGTGGAGCTCCGCTTTAAGTAGACAATCTGTAGCTGAGAGCAAATACTTGAGACAACCTTGTAATATCTTATTTACACAGCCATTTCTACAAGATACACAGTGCCAACTTTATCCCTTTTATCATCCTGTACATTTAAGGTGAAAAATAAAATATTGCTCTCTAAATGAGTTCTGCTAAAAAAAAACTCTCGTTTTGACATCATAATAATACATTTTAGTTTCCATCTGCATATTTTGTACATCCTGAGATTAAAAGCTACTTTAGGGGGGAAAAAAATACAGTTGCTCATCCACAGCAGTAATCAAACATCAGAACAGAAATAGTAATTTAAAAGAGACGAGTATTTTCAATTCTATTTTAGAGCTGGAAAGTGCAGATTATATATTGCGCGGCAAGCTGTCACCGTCAAATAACTTTCTGTATCTTCAAAGTCTTATATTCAAAAAAAAAATCCACAATCAATATTGCAGGTTGGCGTAACAATGCTGGTTAATTATGCCGCTGCCCAGTAAGAAACAAAAATAAACTTAAAAAGGCAAAAGCAAAAATCCATCATTCTGTAAAAATATATTAACATCTCTCATCAACAGCTGTCTTATGCAACCGTTGCACTCAGTATCTGTGAAGTATAAAGATCTATGTGAGCATTGTGCCCCAGTGTTTCACTCCAGTCTTCCTTGACAACACCTCAAACAATGGATTCATTGAACCGTTTGGTGGAATGCTTTAGCAACGTCTCTTTTTGTTCATATTTGGCCTTTCTCGAAATAATAAGACAGTCACTTCCGAAGTATTTGGACTGGGAATCAGCCATCCTGACAATCTATATAGTTTCCCTTTATCCAGAAACATATCTGGGCATACTTAAGGGGCGTGATGCGCACAGCGACATTAAAATCCTGTTTGTCACCATTTTTGTCAACCCACTGGTGCCCGGAGAATATTCCAATAATTTTTCGCTCCCACTGTTGCTTATCTCTCCGCCACATTCTGACATAGACTCCAGATCCGCTGGCACCGGGTTGGGCATCGCATTGTTGGTATAGAAGGTCATACGTTTCGTCCTTAACTTCGCAGAACCTGTACACGAGGTCTCCCGGTCTGTCATTGTCAAAGCCAGAGAAGTGGATTCGGTGACTAGGCATTTGGCGACCTGTAGGACTTACTCCGATCATCATGAACTGTCTTTTATGTGGCTTTTTGAGCTCTAACAAAGCATAGTCATAATCCATGCCAATATCATTAGCATTACCTTTGATCCAACCTTTTGGGACATGTGTCCTTTTCACCCGAATCCACTGGAACTTCATTTTATCGCCTGTTCCCGAATATGTTTGGTTGAAACCTTTGCGTCCATCTTTTGCTTTTGGCTTTAAGAAGCCCACTCTGAGCTTCTGTGCTCCTTTAACGTAGCTTTTACCATCATGGATACAATGGGCTGCTGTAAGGACGTGTTTTTCAGCTACCAAAGTACCTGTACAGCCTGTGGATAACTTTACTGATGTTGAGAAAGGATAATTAAGTAAGAAGTTCTTTCCATATATGTTAAATCTAGTGTCATGACCATAGATCTGTCTCTTCTGACGGGACTTGCTTGCTCCACTTCTAGTCCCGGCATTGGTGCCAAGAACGTAGATGCCTACTTCAGTCAGTATGCGGCTCCCATTGGCATAAAGGGTTTCATATGCCATATTCTCTTTCAGGTCCTCAACTGTTGGTGTTGGGAAATGTTTGTGGCAATCAGGACCGCAGGAACATGGAACGTCTAGCCTTGGCGTCGCATCAAAGTGAGGCTTCTCCAAACCAGTTGTAGACTCAGGAAGGATGACGGGGACTTTATAGGTTGGCCAAGTCGGTTTTATATTAGTACCTTGAAGTTGTACACATGGCACTAAAAACAAGAGGACCCAAACCGTGGACATTTTACTTGCCATCTTTATTTCTTTCAATCTGCAAGAAAGAAAAACAAAGAAGAATTTTAAAATGTATGGTTTCAAATGTTTTCTTTTTTATTCAACTTTTTTCAATTAGTGATCTGTTACTACCTGTCCTAAGGGTGACAACACACACTCTTGTTTTAGCTCACAATAGGAAGTTATGAGCTCACTGGATTTTTTGCAGGATCACATTTTTTATTTCTTTTTTGCATTTATCAAACTGATACAGTACATAAAAATGCTATCAATTTTATATTTAGCAGACTTAAAGGGAACAGATAAAATAGCTTTATCATTATGCTTTACCTATACTTGAACATTACAAAAATGCTGGTAGAGATGTAAAGCAAGCCAGTGAAAAAGCATGCATGTACAGTGCTTTAAAAAAGTATTCATACCCCTTGAAATTTTACAAATTTTGTCACCAAAAACTTAAAAACGTAAATGTATTTTATTGGGATTTTATATGATAGACCAACACAAAGTGGCACTTAATTGTGAAGTGGAAGGAAAATGATAAATGGTTTTCCAAACTTTTTACAAATTAATATCTGAAAAGTGTGGTATGCATTTGTATAGCGCCCCCCTGAGTCAATACTTTGTGTAACCACTTTTCGCTGCGATTACAACTGCAAGTCTTTTTGGGGATGTCTCTACCAGATTTTCACATCTAGAGTGACATTTTTTCCCATTCTTTTTTGCAAAATAGCTCAAGCTCTGTCAGATTGGATGAAGAGCATCTACTGTATGAACAGCATTTTTCAAGTCTTGCCACAGATACAGTGGAACCTTGGATTACGAGCATAATCCGTTCCAGGAGAATGCTCGTAATCCGAAGTACTCGCATATAAAAGCGAGTTTCCGTACTGAAGTCAATAGAAATATAAATAATTTGTTCCGCATTGACTTTAACGGCATGCAATACCGCTTGGGGGGCACCGAAGAGATTTGGGAACACACGAAAAGGCCTGAGGACAGCTTGGCTGACCTCAGAAAACATCGGAAATGGTGTATTTCCAAGTCTTTCTGATCATTTCCGAACTGCTACGAACAGTGCCGTTCGGCTCCACTTGGCTCCCGCGCCCCCCACCACTTCAGGCCAAATGCGGTACTGCACACCGCTTTGGCTTGAATCCTACTTGTTTTGCGAGACAACACTCGCAAACTGAGTTAGGATCTAAAAAAATACAGTGCCCGTATTGCAAAACGCTTGTTAACCGCGTTACTCGCAATCTGAGGTTCCACTGTACTCAATTGGATTTAGGTCTGGACTTTGACTGGGCCATTCTAACACATGAATATGCTTTGATCTCAACCATTCCATTGTAGCTCTGGCTGTATGTTTAGGGCCGGTGTCCTGCTGGAAGGTGAACCGCCACCCCAGTCTCAAGACTTAGAAGGTTTTCTTCTAAGATTGCCCTGTATTTGGCTCCATCCATCTTCCCATCAACTCTGACAAGCTTCCCTGTCTCTGCTAAAGAAAAGCATCCCCACAACTTGATGCTGCCAACACCATGTTTCACAGTTGGGATGGTGTGTTCAGGGTGATGTGCAGTGTTAGTTCCACCACCCATAACGTTTTGCTTTTAGGCCAAAAAGTTAAATTTTGGTCTCATCTGACCAGAGCACCTTTTCCCCCATGTTTGCTGTGTCCACCACATTGTCATATACTGCATTTACTTTGTGATATGAACATGAGAAAGAATGGCACCCTTTTGAATTTATAACACCCCTCATGAATGCTTTAGCCATAGAGAACTGGCATATGAAGCATTGACGACAAAACAAAGTTGGCAGGTAAGCCAGGTTCCTATCAGTCCATATAGCCATGTTCCCAGGTAGAAATACAGACTACGCCATAGCACACAGCGAACATCCTGTCCTGTAATTCCATAAAAAGACAGCTAATAATGTGTTACGTAGATGTATAATATCTTACTTTATGTGAAAGGTGCTTTTTACATTTTGAAAGCAATGCTTTATTGTAATATACTAGTTATAAGAATGCTGTTATTCAGAATTCAGCCAGCAGAGGGCCTTATTTCATGGTGTGAATCATACAAACGCTTCTACTTCTATGTCCCACTCATGTGACCATATTACACTAGTAAGAACTCAATCACATTTTTGCTTTGACTGCTTTTTTTTTATTTTTCTTGGTCTGCATAAATTCCTGGCTCTATAAGTGGTCATGGAAAATTCTATATATCCCTTGAGTTCTCTGAGTCCGGAGAAATCTGTTTTAATCTGTAAAAATACAATAAATGTACACCTTTGAACTCTCCAAGAGGGATGCCTTATAGCACCAATTTGTATGCCAAAGACCGTCCCTTGCCTGTTAATTGTTTTCATACTTACATCTACATCTGTACATCAAAACAGATAAAAAAAACATACCATTCCACACTGAGATAAATACTTGACCCGAAAATGCTAGTTCCCTGGCTGTCTCTGGCTTTACTATGTTAAATTGAAGGCTGGGTTAGAGGCTAGTCAGCATGGGTGTTAGGACGGGGTAGGGAGCGTTAGGTTCCAGTTTAAAGCCCCACTTATTGCTCTGACCCCTACCCCCAATTGCCCCCCCCCCCTCCCTTTGAGGCAGCAGCACCAGAGAGCCGATTGAAAAATTGGCTCTGGTGAAGACACTGCTGGACTCCTGGCCAGGTAAGTGTCCTATTATTAAAAGTCAACAGCTACAGTATTTTTTCTGCAGGAGCCTGGAGCTCCTCTTTAACCACTTAAGGACCCATTCATGCCGATATACATCGGCAGAATGGCACGGCTGGGCACAATCACGTACCTGTACGTGTCTCTTTAAGCCCAGCCATGGGGTCGCGAGCGCGCCGCCGGCGGCGCGCTCACGACCCAGTCCGAAGCTCCGTGACCTCACCTGCGGGACCCGCGGACCCGATCACCGCCGGTGTCCCGCGATCAGTCACCGGAGCTGAAGAAAAGGGAGAGGTGTGTGTTAACACACCTTCCCCGTTCTTCATTGTGGCAATGTCAGTGATCTTTCCTGATATAGGGAAAGACGATCACTGACGTCCAGCCCTGCCCCCCTACAGTTAGAAACACATATGAGGTCACACTTAACCCCATACAGTGCCCCCTAGTGGTTAACTCCTAAACTGCAATTGTCATTTTCACAGTAATCTGTGCATTTTTATAGCACTTTTTGCTGTGAAAATGACAATGGTCCCAAAAATGTGTCAAAATTGTCCGATGTGTCCGCCATAATGTCGCAGTCACAAAAATCGCTGATCGCCACCATTAGTAGTAAAAAAATAATAATGAAAATGCAATAAAACTATACCCTATTTTGTAAACGCTATACATTTTGCACAAACCAATCAATAAACGCTTATTGCGATTTTTTTTTACCAAAAATAGGTAGAAGAATACGTATCGGCCTAAACTGAGAAAAAAATAAAGTTTTTTTATATTTTTTGGGGGATATTTATTATAGCAAAAAGTTAAAAATATTGATTTTTTTTTTCAAAATTTACGCTCTATTTTAGTTTATAGCGCAAAAAATAAAAACCGCAGAGGTGATCAAATACCTCCAAAAGAAAGCTCTATTTGTGGCAAAAAAAGGACACCAATTTTGTTTGGGAGCCACGTCGCACGACAGCGCAATTGCTAGTTAAAGTGACGCAGTGCCGAATCGCAAAAAGGGACAAGGTCCTTAACCTGCTTAATGGTCCGGGTCTTAAGTTAAGTACCGTATTTATCGGGGTATTGCGTGCTCCGGCATATAGAGTGCACCCCTAAAGTGGACCCGCATTCCTGTGGAAAAAAGATTTTTGTACTTACAGTTTTGGTGTCTTGCGCGGCGTCCATCGGCGGCCTCGTCGGGTCTGGGCAGGGTCCGTCTGCGGCTTCGGGTGTCCTCTTCGTCGGGTCCGGCGTCCTTCTGCGGCGTCCTCCCCGCTTGATCCCCGCTATCCCATGCCGAGTTTGAATACTGCGCCGGCATATACCGAGCGCAGTACACTCGTGTATAGTCGGGCAGGCTCGGCTCCTCTCGCGCTCACGTCCTGTCCAGGACGTGAGCGCGAGAGGAGCCGAGCCTGCCCGACTATACACGAGTGTACTGCGCTCGGTATATGCCGGCGCAGTATTCAAACTCGGCGCGGGAAAGAGGGTATCGGCGTATATCGCGCACCCACGATTTTGCCCTGATTTTCAGGGCAAAAAAGTGCGCGGTATACGCCGATAAATACGGTATCTGCCTCTAGAAAGCACATTGTCTGCCACCTTGGAATCACACGGTAATGCAACCGAGAGAGGCAGCACATAATGTGGCATTCAGAAGAGGATCCATGATTTCAGTGACTGGACCAAATATCCAAGTAAAAAAACGTTATAATGAAAATGTAAAAAATTTGCTGGAGGTGTGGGGGTCCATTAATGGGACTGTTGGGTGGAGCGGTGGGTTAAAACTGGAGTTACAGTGAATCTAAACCCCCCAGAAATTGGAACATATTGCAGCCTATCAACCTTAGATGCAGTGGCTGCATCATTTTTATTTTTTCTTCTTTATTTTTACATGGTTAACCTGAAAAACAAAAACGACCTGTCCCTGGGTGGCTATACTTATTCCCCCACTGTAATTACATAAGGAGCAATGATTGTCACCCAGGCTGTACTTCAAACATGTCTTTCTCTCTTCACCTCCATTAGAGCCCTTTCACATAGGTGGACCAATCAGGCCCGCCTTAAGTTTTTCAGGCAGACCTGGTTGGACCCTCCAGTCTCCACTAGGGAGAAATGGGTGTCAACGGACATGTGCCATTTGGCAGAACCAGCAGCAGGATTGCAAGGGGGTCATTCTGGCCAACCCAGTAAGGGGGGCATTCTTTCCACTTACCACCAACAATGTATGGGGCATTTTCCCAATGAATCCTGATTGACTAATCTTACCAGTGGTTCCCTGAGACCTGAAAATTATTTAAAGGGTTCCTCTAGGGCAGGGGTCTCCAAACTTTTCAATCAAAGGGCCACTTTATTGTCCTTCAGACAAGGAGGGCCGGATTGTGGCCAGCTGGGGCAGAAAATGCCCAAAATCAGTGAGAATAAATATGGCCTCAGGGTTGGTGGTTAATAGGAGGAGGATTCCATCATTGCTATCCGTGGAAGATACAGTGCCCCGTTGTTGGCGTTAAGGGGAGGAAAAGAACCTCAGATCATTGGAAGGAATTGTGCCTCAAGGGCCGCATAAAGGCTAGCAAAGGGCCACATCTTAGCCCTCGGGCCGCAGTTTGGAGACCACTGCTCTAGGGCAGTGATGGCAAACCTTGGCACACCAGATGTTTTGGAACTACATTTCCCATAATGCTCGTGCACTCTGAAGTGTAGTTAAGCATCAGGGGAAATGTAGTTCTAAAACATCTGGGGTGCCAAGGTTTGCCATCACTGCTCTAGGGTAAAAAAAGGGAGGCTGTGTTAAGCATACTAGACCATATTAGCTCTAACACATATCAGCAGGCAACCATGCATTGTTTACATTGACCATATCTTGGTCTGATTCAATAGCTTTAGTGCCAAGAGCCATAAATGAAGAGTTTTACCGCACAGACAGCTAAAACTTTGCTATCTGCTAATACTGAAATATGACCTTATAATTCATGTGAAGTTTAATGATAGGTTCAAATTAATGCCATGGACTTTTTGAATATGGCACAGTTGTAACAGGTTGCTTGGAACTCCTTCTTAATTTATGACCTGTAGCAGGTTAGCGCTGAGGTTAGTAGGCCCTGCGGTTGTTTAGCTCATAGCTGAGGCCAGCTAAAAAGACTATTTGAGATAAAATATCCATTAAGAACCTAACCTACCAATTATCTGCCGGACATATCAACTAAACTAAACCTATTGAAATCAAACCCAAGGAGTGCTATTGCCAAGATTGTTAATACATTAAACAGGACAATCCCGTCTCTCACGGATGTGTTTCCCTGACCATAAAACTATTTATCCTGTACTCCCTTCATTCCTGCATGACTCACACATGAGAAATGAATGGAAATTCCCACATTGCGTTTTTACAAAAAAACAGACATTAGAAATTATTGGTTGGAAGTCATAATTGTTGAGGCAGGAAGTGCTTATTTCATGAAAGTTTACAGCAGATCTTTTTTCAATACTTGGTCCAACTTGGATGGGTGTCTGACCTAGAGCATGCATTCGGTAAGAAATAAAGGGGTTGTAAAGGAAACATTTTTTTCCCCTAAATAGCTTCCTTTACCTTAGTGCAGTCCTCCTTTACTTACCTCACCCTTCAATTTTGCTTTTAAATGTCCTTATTTCTTCTGAGAAATCCTCACTTCCTGTTCTTCTGTCTGTAACTCACCACCGTAATGCGAGGCTTTCTCCCTGAATGTGCCGTGACGCAGCAGTGGGGCTTTACATATATATGCAAGCACATGAAATAGAACTTTTATGCCGCGTACACACGGTCGTTTTTTGCGATGAAAAAAAACGACGTTTTCTGTGAAGTAAAAAACGACGTTTTCTGTGAAGTAAAAAACGACGTTTTTAAAACGTCACTTTTCAAAGACAATTTTGCATACACACCATCATTTTTTCACAAAAAGCGAGTTTACGTTCACCACTCTTTTCCATTGAAGCTCGCTTCATAACTAGCTTCTGGGCATGCGCGGGTTGAAAAACGTTGTTTTGAACGACGTTTTTGCTACACACGGTGACTTTTTGTGAAACAAAAAACGACGTTTGGAAAAACGACACAAAAAATTCAAGCATGTTGGAATTTTTTTTTTGTCGTTTTTTTTAAGACAAAAAACGACGTTTTGCCCACACACGATCAATTTAAATGACGTTTTAAAAAACGTCGTTTTTTTTCATCGCAAAAAACGACCGTGTGTACGCGGCATTAGGCTTTAGATGGTCTTGAAATGTTTTTTTTTTTTTTTGTTATTTTTGTGCAGATTTATCCAGTCCCTTTGTGAATTTCTTGGAAATGAAAATATAAAGGTCCCCGGCTTCCTGGTGAGGATGACACGGGTTCACATGAAGGCAGCAGATTTTCAGATTAGTACAGACAAGGTCATTTTGCAGCACAGGTACCGTTATTTTCCTTAAAACCTATTTTACTCTTTGGTGAACTTTGTCTTTAAATGTGCCCCCCGGGAAAGGACCCCTGATAATAATCATCAGCTGCAGTCATGGTTTTCTGTGTCTGAACAATATCAATCAGCACGTCTCCTAGAAGTCTGCAGCATTTTATATTGTTTGGCTGCCTAACAAATCCCAAATAGTGGACCCGGCTATGGACGCTCACAAATAAAAAGTGCACGCTTATTAAATGCACTAAGTGTGGCCTAATGAGTTTTCTGAAAGAAGCCAATAAACCAATAACCTTCCTTCAGGAATCTGCCGCCTAGCAGGAATGTCGGCAGAATGTGACCATGGCCAATCTTTTCTCTGATTTCTTTTCACATTCTGCTATGCATGATTGCCTTGTTTTTCCAGAAGAGTACAATGTTACAGCAAGTTGTCAATGAAGGTGAAGGTTTGTACCAATACTACAGTCAGCTCTACAGAATCTCTAAAGACATGAACAAAACTCAAATATAATGCAGCATACCGGTGCTTAGCTGGTGAATTCATTTTGCTTTCACACGTCTTGTTCTAGGGTGACTACTTCACTCACTGCACTACGTCTATGGGTAAGCAGCGCTGTTGCCCCAGGACTATTGAATACCCCACCACTCTGTAACATGGGGGCGCTCTATAATTCATAGAGAGAGCTATAAACTCACAAGATTTCGGACAGGATCCACAGTTTTTTACAGTTGTTTTAACAGGAGAACACATCCACTTTTTAATCTATTCCTGTCTGACCCTCAGGTGACCACCATAATATGAGGTGTAGGGTGGGTTTGAAAAAGAATCTTCCCCTTAAAAATAATCACATATTGTTGCTTTGCAGTCTGAAATACAGAAACATTTTGTTTTATCCATGTCAGAAAAAAAAGAAACAAAAATTTAAAGAAAGAATCGAGTTGGAAAAAGGATCACCAACCTTGTGTCAGTATTTTGTATTTTGTTGAACCACCTTTTGCTTTAATTACGTGTTGAAAGTGCCGCGAATCCCGCGATATATTTAGGAAAGTACAAAATGATGAAAATCCTTTTTTCTGTTAATATTTTCAGGGAGAAAACTGATCTCCCTTCAGATGAAAATCTACAGTAAAGCCAAATAAACTTTTCTGTGGATTTTCATCTGAAGGGAGATCAGTTGGCCAGATCTCCCTGAAAATATGAACATTTTGTACTTTCCTAAATATATCGCGGGATTCGCGGCACTTTCAACACGCGGCTCATCCATATTAACTATTGTTAAGCCCCATACACTTGGTCAGACTGTTTTAACAAAAAACATAAAAACGATCGTTTTCCGATCGTTCTCAGAAAATTTGTTCGTTTTTAAACTGCATCAGAAAACCATTTTTGGGTTCAAAAGTCTGGCCAACTGATCTCCCTTCAGATGAAAATCCACAGAAAAGTTTATTTGGCTTTACTGTACTAGTGTACTCACTACTCAGCACAAAAGAGAAGCTGCTTTCAGTCACTGAGGCTGGCCATACATGTTCAATTTTCTTGTACAATTTTCTTTTAGATTTACCAAAAACCATATAATATGAGGTCAAACTAAACAACACTTTCAATTGTATACAATCAGGCAGGCCCTTGCACTACATAGTTGAAGGTAAATCTAAAGAAAATTGTACAGAAAATTGCACAGAAAATTGTATCATGTATGGCCAGCCTAACTCTCTGGCCATTCAAAAAAACGATAAACAAAAGATTTGCATTTGAATCCCTTTTCTGTTATTTTCGTATGTTGATATGACACCTATAACAAAAGATTTGCCTTCAGTATTTTGAATATACAATACAAACAGAAAAAGGAATTCATTCAATATACATAATGAAATTCTTTTGTTATAGATGTCATTGAACAAGGAACATACAACTGAAAACGAACACAAAACGGATTCAAACAAAATACACAATGCAAATCTTTTGATACAGATTTTATTTTCGTTATTTTGCCGTTTTCGTTTTGTCGTTTTTTCCCGTCGGATTGTTCATTCGTATTTGCAGTCATTCGTTATGCGGCTCATCCGTTATCCCGTTGTTTTCGTATTTTGGTGCTTTACCGTTTTCGTATGTACACATTATCCCGCGGGTACGAAAATGAACATTTTCGTATGAAAATAACATTCGTACGAACGGGAATGCACATATCTAATGATCACTCTTTATCATAAATTCCTGCAACTGCTTCAGAGTTGCTGTATGACTCTTGGTAGCCTCTCTAACCAGTTTCCTCTTGGCTCTTTCATCCAGTTTTGGAGCGACGTCCCTATCGAGAGAGGGTCTGTGTTGTACCAAATACTGTCCACTTCTTAATAATAGACTTCACTGGGCTTCTAGGCATTGTTAATGTTGGCCTCCTTGTGCTCATTATGCTGTTTTGGTTTTATCTTTCGATATGCTACAATAAAGTTTTGACATCCAGCCATAGTGTGCGGCCACCAACAATTTTTATGTTCAAGCCACTGAGGGGATTACATACAAGCCCTACCCTATAGCACTTATCGAATAGATGGAGGATCACTTTAATGTGAATCTCCACAGGCTCATATACTTGCCTTCGTATCGCTCCCACACACCTCCATTCACATTCCAGGCATGAAAGCAAACCTATGTTGCTAACCCAATGTACAGAACTCCCCTATGGCCACATTTTAGGTTAGAGTCAAAATCAAAAGTAACTTTTAATTTTTAAAGACAGATAAACTAGACTAGAAAGCACTCTGTACCTGTATAGTGCAGATAATTATTCATAGCTATTGTAGGTCCTCGGTATTGGCCAGTGGGCTCAATGCCAGGATGCTTTGTTTAGCATTGTATTCTGCACACAATGAGTTTTTATTACACAGTAATATTCATTCAGGAATTTAATAAACACATTCCGGCTATAAACTCTCTTTTCTTGGAAACAAATAACCTTTGATAGATGCAGAATGTATAGACGTGTTTACACATTTACCTGAATATATGTTTGCTTAGCCAGTGAGGAAAAAGATTATGCTTTTTAATGTGTTAAAATGCGGATATATATGAGTGTCAAGGTCATTTTCTATAATCGAGTATGTTATCAGCAGCTGCAAGCATAGAACGAAGCGCATTCACATTGCTATGAGCGCCGACGAGACGCACTGAAGGAAACTAGAATATTTTATTACCTTGAAAAAATTGGATTGGATTTGTAGTTTTCTCTTTCCATCTGTAGTGATTACACAGATTTTTTCTTTGTCACCTCACTGCAACTATTCAGTATTATATAATAAAGTACAATCAGACAGTGAGGGCGGCTTAAAGGTGAATTCTAGGTAAGGCAATTTTTACATAGGTACTGTGACAGGAAGTCAGGTAAATCTGTGGGTGTTGTCACAGACGGGAGATACATTTCTGCCTTGTTTAGACAATACACCAATTACTACCAGGTGTCAGCTACAGAAATAGCCAGAAAGGTTTAGGGCATTGGAAAACTTCAGCTGTTCAGAATTAGGCAATTAAGGCCTCTATGAGTTATCCAAAGGATGACTACTGATTGCTGCATCCTGAGGCTTTTTGAGTTAAGGAGAGCAGTGAGAAAGACTTCTGAAGAGGTGAGGTGGTTGTTGATTTTTCTGTGTGATAAAAATCAAAAAGACTATTGTTTCTCTGCTGTATGACCAGCAGTGTCTGCCCAGCAGTAGGCTGTGCCAGACTCCATAGATAGGTTCCTGTGTAGTGAAGGTAGACGCCCCAAGTGGCCAGGGTTTATTTTATGTTTTGTTTTGTTTATGCTGTTTGGATGCTTGCACTTGTTTCCAGCAAAATGGAAGAATAAACCAAACTCTTTGTTTTCAACCATCTTCGGCTGCCTCTCTGTATAGTTCAGTGTGTAGTGAACCCATCCAGGGGGTCACACCCCCCCGCTACCGAGCTAACCCCTTACAGTACATTGGTCCAGTTTGGATTACAGGTGTATGTGCCATACTTTGGCATCCCCTTGGAAGCTGGTTGGTCCTGAAGCTCCTGGAGATCACTAGAGTAGCAGTGCCTACTAAAGCGATTTCCATTGGATTCCACAGATATGGCACATACATACATACAATCCAATGTGGATCAATGTAATTATGTAAAACTTTACATACCTGGACTTTATCATTAAAGAAGCCCAAAAAGCTCCTCACATATCCGCTGTGAAGAGAAGCAGAGCTCTCCCAATGCAGAGGGTATTTAACCACTTCCCGCCCGCACAGCGGGTTTTTACGGCCACATTGTGGCTCTGAATTGCCGGGAGGCTGTCTTTATAAGCCCTTCGGCCTCAAGGCCACTGGGGCATGCCCGCCGCGTCAGTCAGGTGCCGATGCGCATGCCTTGTGGCCGCGATGTCCGCTGGGCACCTGTGATCGGCGGTCACGGAGACAGGGACGTGGATCTCTGTGTGTAAACATAGAGCTCCACATTCTGTCAGGGATAGGAGACTGATGGTATGTCCCTTGTACATAGGGACGACCATCGGTCACCTCCCCCAGTCACCCCCCCCCCCACAGTAAGAATCACTAATTAGGGAATACATTAACCCCTTTCTCACCCCCTAGTGTTAACCCCTTCCCTGCCAGTCACATTTATACAGTAATCAGTGCATATTTATATCATTGTTCTCTGTATAAATGTGAATGGTCCCAAAAATGTGTCAAAAGTGTCCGATGTGTCCGCTGCAATATCGCAGTCCTGACAAAAATAAAAATGTCATAATTCTATCCCCTATTTTGTAGACACCATAACATTTGCGCAAACCAATCACTATATGCTTAATGCGATTTTTATTTTTACCAAAAATATGTAGAAGAATACATATCGGTCTTAACTGAGAAAAATTATTGTTATTTTTTTTTTTATTGGATATTTATTATAGCAAAAGGTAAAACAAATGTTTTTTTTTCAAAATTGATGCTCAATTTTTGTTTATAGCACAAAAAATAAAAACCGCAGGGGTGATCAAATACCACCAAAAGAAAGCTCTATTTGTGGGAAAGAAATTATGCCAATTTTGACCACTACACCCCCCAACATGACCAACCGACCAACCACTGGATATTATCATCATACAATTATTTTACTCTCTATACACAAAACACTACACCCCCAACATGACCAAACGACCAACTACTGGATATTATCATCATACAATTCTTTTATTCTCTATACACAAAGCACTACACCCCCAACATGACCAATAACTGGATAACTGGACGTCCAGTGATCGGTCAGTTTGGAGGTGTAGGGCCAGATTCAGGTAGATGAGAGTATCTTTCCTCTGGAGTAACGCTTCTCATTTACGTTACTCTGAAGACCCTTTCAGCGCAAGTCCTGTAATTCACATAGCAGTTGCGCGTAAACTTGCGCCAGAGTAACGATAATGCGCTGGCGTAACCCGACGCAAGGGGAAGTGGGTGTGATCATATGTAAATGATGGGTGGAGCCCAGCGCAGAGGCTTACGTTCAGCGCATCAACCACGGAGCATGAGCAGTGAGTGAGGCTCCACTCGCCCCCTTTGTGCGCATGCTCACAACTTCCGTCGGCACCACTTCACGGGAAACGTCAGCGCAATGCCTTCCGTTGGGCGTTTAAATGCGCCCGTAGAAGCGCCATTCCGGCACTAAAGTATATCCTGCTCCCCCTCCCCGCAGTGATGTTACTTTTGTTCTGAGATGGCTGCTCCCGTTCCCCGCAAACACACAGGAGAAAGCTGAACTTTAATGGCCAGGAGCTGTCAGCCGTCATCTCGGCTATGGAGACCTATGATGTCTTCCTCCATGGCTGTAAAATTTGACAGACAAGCATGGACAGAGGTGTTGTCCTGCTCAGCTAGCTCTTATCGTCGGTAACGCTGCTGTAGCTGCTCTCCTGCTGACCTGTGACCGTCTGGAGTAAAGATAAAGCAGCCTTTTGTAGAAATAACTTTGCGCCGGATGGACGAGATACGCGCGGCGCATGTAGCCAGCGTATGGTGCTAATCCGTTCGTGAATTGGGAAAAATCCCTCATTTGCATATTTGCAGGGGAAATCAATAGGCGCGACTGATGCACCCAGCGAAATTAAGCGCTGACGATACTCTGGCGTCGGAACGTTCCGCCGGTCGCAAATGACCCGTTATTGGGCGCATCTAGTTTGGTGGGTACGGGCACATAGAAACGACGGCGCATCATCACAGTTACGCGGCGCATATCCAAATACTCCAGCGCAAGTGTTCGTGAATCTGGCCCGTAGTGTTTTGTCTAGAACACTACACCCCCAACCTGATCAATCACTGGACCTCATCATAATACTAATTCTATTACACTCTATACATTGAACACCACACCTCCAACCTGACCGATCACTGGACATAATCAAAGTACAATTCTATTACGCTCTATACATAGAACGATACATCTCCAATATGACCAAGCACTGGATATTGTCATCATACAATTAATTTACTCTCTATACACAGAGCACTACACCCCCAACATGACCAATAACTGGATAACTGGACGTCCAGTGATCGGTCAGTTTGGAGGTGTAGTGTTCTTTGTATAGAACACTACACCCCCAACCTGATCAATCACTGGACCTGATCATAATACTAATTCTATTACACTCTATATATTGAATGCCACATCTTCAACCTGACCAAGCACTGGATATTATCATCATACAATTTTATTACTCTCTATACACAGAACCCTACACCCCCAACATGACCAATAACTGGATAACTGGACGTCCAGTGATCGGTCAGTTTGGAGGTGTAGTGTTCTTTGTATAGAACACAACACCCCCAACCTGATCAATCACTGGACCTGATCGTAATACAAATTCTATTACACTCTATATATTGAACGCCACATCTCCAACCTGACCAATCACTGGACATAATCAAAATACAATTCTATTACGCTCTATACATAGAACGCTACATCTCCAATATGACCAAGCACTGGATATTGTCATCATACAATTATTTTACTCTCTATACACAAAGCACTACACCCCCAACATGACCAATAACTGGATAACTGGACATCCAGTGATCGGTCAGTTTGGAGGTGCAGTGTTCTTTGTATAGAATACTACACCCCCAACCTGATCAATCACTGGACCTGTTAATAATACAAATTATATTACACTCTATATATTGAACGTCATATCTCCAACCTGACCAATCACTGGACATAATCAAAGTACAATTCTATTATACTCTATACATAGAACACTACAGTACATCTTCAATATGACCAACCGACCAACCACTGGATAAAATCATCATACAATTATTTTACTCTCTATACACAGAACACTACACCCCCGACATGACCAACCGACCAACCACTGGATAAAATCATCATACAATTCTAATACTCTCTATACAGACTCTATACAGACATAGAACACTACACCTCCAATATGACTAACCACTGGAAATTGTAATCATACAATTCTATTACTCTCTCTGCACAGAACACTACAACCCCAACATGACCAACCACTGGATATTATCATTATACAATTCTATTACACTCTATACAGACTCTATACAGACATAGAACACTACACCTCCAATATGACTGATCATTGCACATGATCATAATACAATTAATTTCTTTATAGTCTGTGAATGGAAATCAATGCACATTACAGCTCATGCAAACAACAATGTTAAGATATACTGAACTTACAAAAGCCTTTTGCTTAGTTGCACAAGAATACGCTCGTAACATTTTGCTGGCATTCTAGTCAGAACGTTTTTTTTTTGCAGCCAAGAACTGAACAATGCTTTAATATGGAACAAAGGTTCCTTGGGAAGACAAGTTAAATTGTTAACTAGAAGGTGGAATTGCATGCTCCAGGCAGGTATGTGGCTTAGTACACAGGCTCTGAGGTAATGCATTCCTTGTCTCTCCCGGTGAATCATTGGCAAGCCCCCAGCTGACAATCTTATAACCAAAAGAAGACAATGCAAAAAAAAAATAGAGGATATTCAGAAATGTAACATAAACAATACAAAGCTAAATAAAACTTCAATGACACATCCAATAAAATAGAACTTCCATATATTGACTGAACTTGGGTTCATGCAGACGGATACTTGCGTGGGTTTTCTTGCGTTTGACGTGTGTTTGAAATACATGTCAAAGGCAGATCAGCAGATTCCTACTGACCTCAGTAGAGAAGTGTAGATGACAGTTCAGAGGCTTCTTTTAGGAAGACAGGAGATGATGGATCACATAAATAACATATGCATTCATGTGTATAGCATGTGGAGTCGGCAGCTTTCCAGAGGTGAGTATGAGAGTATGAGCTGGTCCCCTAAGCGGCAGTATGTTTTAATGCCAGTTCAGAGACTGTGATTAAATTTATAGACATAGGGCCGGATTCAGAAAGACTTACGTCAGTGTATGTCCAGATACGCCGCCGTAATTTCAAATGTGCGCCGTCGCATCTTTGCGCTGATTCACAAAGTGAGATACACCGAAAAACATGGCTTCAGCCGTCCGACGTAACTTGCCTACGCCGGTGTATCATGGGCGCATAGTTACGTTGGACGCATTCTGCGCTCCCATGTTATATATGCAAATGAGCAAGATACGCCAATTCACGAACGTACGTACGCCCACGCAGTAATCTACGCCGTTTATGTAAGGCGTTTTTCTGGCGTAAAGATAAACCACCAAAAAGGTGGCGCATCCCATGCAAAGGTATTGACGTTGGAACAGCCGTCATTTTTACGTCATTTACATAAGTTGTACGTGAATGGGGCTGTGCATAAGTTACGTTCACGTCATAGGCATTTAGGCCGACGTATCTTAGGGAGTTTATGCGACGTGATTCTGAGCATGCGCCCACATGCCCAGTTCGACTGGCCATTCATTTACATGGGGTCAAGCTTGATTTAAATAGATGCCGCCCACCCCCTTCCTACTTTGAATTAGACGTGCTTACGCCGGCCACTTTACGCTACGCCGCCGCAACTTACGGAGCAAGTGCTTTGTGAATACAGCACTTGCCTCTCTAAGTTGCGGCGGCGTAGCGTAAAGAAGATACGCTACGCCCGCACAAAGGTACGCCGCGTTACCTGAATCTGGCCCATACTATATATGTCCTGCTGTCTTCCCATTTCCGCGTTATTTAGTCCTCATTCAAATGAACGCTGAGGTGCCGTGGACAGGCAGTCCATGTGGGGGCTCGTTTTGAGATCCGCAATTGATCGCTCCAAAAGTGGTTCTAAAGGCAGAAGGTTTTTTATCTTAATGCATTTTGTGTGCATCAGCCCCCCTAATACTTTTGTGTGCAGCAGCCCCCCTAATACTTACCTGAGCCCCATTTGGATCCAGTGATGTTGCACGAGAGACTCTGCAATTCAGAACTCTCCCTCCTGATTGGCTGAGACACACCATCTGGTCACCAGTCATCTCTATGTTTCCTGTCCGGCGCAGGGCGATCCTTTTTCCGGGCCCCCGATGGCACGGGAGAGCCCGGAGAAACACCGGATGGTGGCGGGAGGGGGGATGTCCCCTCCCGCCACCTATAAGAACGATCAAGCGGTGGAACCGCCGCTATGATCGTTCTTATGGTGCGCAGGATCGCCGCCGGAACACAATGATATCTGAATGATGCCTCTAGCTGCAGGCATCATTCAGATATCACCGCACAAAGTCCAGGAAGTCATATGACGTCTACCCAGGATGGGAGATCCCCTTTGTGGACGTCATATGACTATGTGCGGTACTGAATTTGTTAATGACCAGGCCATTTACCGTTGAATTAACTGACAATTGTGCATTCATGCAATGCTGTACCCAAACAAAATCTATGTCCTTTTTTTGGCCACAAATACAGCTATCTTTTGGTGCTATTTGATAACCTCTGCGGTTTTGATTGATTTTGAAAAAAGAAAAATGATTTTAACTTTTTGCTATAAAACATACCCCCAAAAAAATTATTTATAAATTAAATTTATTCATCAATTTAGGCCAATATAGGGAGGACCGTAATCAAAAGCACAAAAGAATATTAATGAAGGGCCGGGCATGATGAGGCGGAGAGTAGAGGCAACAAGGGGTTAAATGTAGGGGAAATTGAGAGGGAGGAGGCAAGGGAAAAAATATTCTGGAGAGGAGGAGTTGTTTAAAAGGAATGGGCGGGAATGTCCAGGGCCAGTCAGGGATAGGAAGTTTTCCCACCCACCCTTCCTGTTTTCTTGTGTGTGTTCTGTGTGTTTGTTTCTTTTCTTACAGGTGGCATGGATTCGGGCGTCGTAACAGCTGTGTGGTTGTGGTGTTGTTGGTCTTTGACAGAAAACAAATGTGATGGAATTGGTGGGGGGCTCATTGGTGGTATGTGCCACTCTGGTGTATTCCAGTGGAACGGTGTCTGCTGGAATACGGGTATGGTTGCACTGTGGGAAGGGGTTGTCCCAGAGCTGTGACACAGACGCAAAATCCCCTAAGTCATAGGCCTCGTACACACAAGCTTTTTCCTCAACAATCCATCAAGAAACTTGGTGGCAGAGCTTTTTTGCAGAGGAAAACGGTTGTGTGTATGTTTTTTATCGAGAAAACAGACGTAGAACTCGACGAGAAAAAAAGAATACAAGTTTCTCGTCGTGTTCCTCACCGGGCTGGTTTTCGACAAGAAACACGTTCGCGTGTATGCTTAGAAACCCGCGCATGCTCAGAATAAAATATGAGATGGGAACGCACCTTCGGTAAAAGTAGCGTTCAAAATGGAGATAGCACATTCGTCACACTGTAACAGACTGAAAAGCGCAAATCGTCTCTTACCAAACTTTTACTCAACACGCAGTAACATGAGATTAGCAAAAGCACCCCCAAGGGTTGTGCCAGTGGAATCGAACTTCCCCTGCCGTCGTACGTGTTGAACGTCACCGCGTTTGAGAACGAGGAGATTTGGTCTTGACTAGACATATGCATTCGTTTTCGTTAGAATGCATTTTCGTCCGAAAATCTGTTTTATTCGTTATCGTTTTAACAAACGATAACAAAAGCGCAAGAGATGAAAACCGAAAGATCCGACATAAAAAATGCTTTATTTTCGTTTTCGTTGCGGCAAAAGATATAGAGAGATTCGACATTATAGGGAAAAGATTCGACATTATAGGGAAAAGATTCGACATTATAGGGAAAAGATTCGACATTATAGAGAAAAGATTCGACACTATAGAAATAATAGATTCGACATTACAGAGAATAGATTTTGATTTATGAGAAAATAGATTCGACATTATTACTAGTCATAAAACATTAGAATTCTTGTAGGCGGAATATTCGAACGGAAATGTACGATTCGACGTAAAGATTCGACATTCCTTCGAATATTCTTTTGACCATTCGACAGAAACACAAGCCTACATATTGTACGTTGGACGTCTGTGAATATGGGCCGACGTGGGTCTGGCTGGGCGTAGGTTAAGTTTACGTGGTTGTGAGCATGTGCAAGGGGATACGTCCACGTCTCGACGCATGCGCAGTTCATTTTAAGTACTTGTCTGGCGTCCGGCCCATCATTTGCATGGGGTCTTGCTTCATTAACATGAATCACGCCCACTTCCACCTACTTCCACTTACGCCGGGCTACGCCTACGAAATATACGCTACGCCGGTGCAGAGTTGGGAGCATTTGCTTTGTGATTTTCACGTTTGCCTCTCTACGCTGCGCCGGCGTAGAGTAAAACAAATACACTACGGCGGCATAAATATGCGCCGATGTCTGTGAATCCGGGCCTGAATGTGTCTTTTACTTGGTTGTATTTTATGTATTTCTTCCAGATCTGAAACTTTGCCTCAGTGCAGATCTTCCTGTAATAAAGACCACTCAGTGCCGCACCCTCTTCTTGTGCAGGGTGACTGATCTTGTCTCCGCCCCCTCCTGCAGTGGGAGGGGCCTGCAGGGGCCCTTCTACAGCTCTGCTCTCTGCACAGCTTATATACAGCCCAACGTTGATGTCACTGCTACTTTACATAGTAATCTCCGAATTTGCAAAAACATTTGCTGAGCATAAAGTGGATTTATACAAGTTATTGAGGAATATATCTAAATATATTTTAGAGTTTTTCTGCCCAGAGTGCAGCTTTTTGGCAGCCACCGGCAGTCCTGCAGAGTACAGCTCCCCCAATAGGGTTGAATGAAACTGTGAAACACATACACAGGATGGGGAAGGCGTTTTCAGAAGCAAGGCTGCCTGGTGAGGCCATATAATAAAGATTACTGGATCGAAAACAAAGGACTTGATGGACTGCCCTCAGCGGCTTTGATTAAAAGACAACAGTTGTCCATTATGCTTTAAAGGGGCATTAAACGTCTAATACAAAGCCATGCTTAGTTGGCCATAGGGAGAGAACCTTGTCAAATTGTTTATTGCAATCTAAAGGTTAGATGGATTTCTGTGGTCATGTACTTTGACTCTGTGTTCTGATCATTAACTGACAGAGGAATGTACATTAAAGACTTGGCAGGTTTACTTAGCTATAATGTCTCTAGCACAGGGGAATGCAGTGTATAGATTTATGTCACCCCTGGGCACGGTCAAAAGCAAAACACCAGATATACAATACATTAACGTGTAAAATGAAAAACACACACTTTTCCCCTGTGTTTTATCCCTTTAACCACTTCCGCCCTGGAAGGATTTACCCCCTTAATGACCAGGCCATTTTTTTGCCATACGGCACTGCATTGCTTTAACTGACAATTGAGCGGTTGTGCGACGTCGTACCCAAATACAATTGATGTCCTTTTTTCCCCCCTTTCATTTGGTGGTATTTGATCACCTCTGTGTTTTTATTTTTTTCGCACTATAAACAAAAGAAGATTGACAATTTTGAATAAAAAACTATTTTTTTTTACTTTCTGCTATAAAACATTCCCAATTAAAACAAAAAATCTAATTTCTTCATCAGTTTAAGGCAATATGTAGTCTGCCAAATATCTTTGGTAGACAAATCCCAATAAGCGTATATTGATTGGTTTGTGCAAAAGTTATATGCCCGGATTCACAGACATCGGCGCACAATTATGCCACCGTAGCTTATCTCTTTTACGCTACGCCGACGCAGTGCAGAGAGGCAAGCATGGAATTCACAAAGCAAATGCTCTCAACGTTGCACCAGCGTGGCGTATATTTCAAAGGCGCAGGCTGGCGTAAGTGGAAGTAGGTGGAAGTGGGCTGGAAGTGGGCGGGATTCATGTTAATGAAGCGTGACCCCATGCAAATGATGGGCCGGGCACCAGACAAGTACCTAAAACGAACTGCGCATTAGTCGAGACGTGAACGTATCCCCGTGCGCATGCTCACAACCACGTCGGAACAACTGCCTAAGATACGCCGGATCACTGTGTACGCCATGAACGTAACCTACACCCAGTCAGACACACGTCGACCCATATTCACAGACGTCCAACGTACAATACGTAGGCATGTGTTCTCTGGTCCATACCTTTGCATGGGCTGCGCCTCATCTATGGGAAATAACATTACGCTGGACGTAAAACTTACGCAAACCGCGTATATCATGCGGCGGGCGCAAGTACGTTCGTGAATCGCCGTATCTCTCTCATTTGCATATTTGAATAGAAAATCAATGGGAGCGCCACATGCGTCCAGCGTAAATATGCGCCCACTCTACGCCGGCGTAGGCAAGTTACGTTGGTGGGATGAAAGCTGTTTTTAGGCGTACCTTAGTTTGTGGGTCCGACGCAAAGAATACGACGGTGCATATTTGCACTTACACGTCGGCGCAAGTGGTTTGTGAATCCGGGCCATAGTGTTTACAAAAATAGGGGAAAGATTTATGGCATTTAAATTAATTTTTTTACTAGTAATGGCGGCCCTCAAGATTTTTAGCGAGAGTGCGACATTGCGGCGGACAAATTAGACACTAAGTGACACTTTATTGGACACTTAGTGACACTTTTTGGGACCAGAGACACCAATACAGTGATCAGTGCTAAAAAATGCCACTTGCAGGGAAGAGGTTAACATCAGGGGCAATCAAAGGGTTAAGTGTGTCCCTGGGAGGCGCTTGCCAACTGTGTGGGGAAAAGGATACACTGAAGGAATAGAGAGATCCCTGTTTCAGCTTAGCTGAAACACAAGATCTGACTTTTTCTCCCTGACAGATCAACGGTCTGCCTTGTTTACATAGGCAGACTGCTGCTCCTTCTCTCCTCTGAATGATCGGCGGTTTGCAGCGGCCATCGCGGCTGCCGGACCCGCTGATTGGCTGCTGCTGTGTCCAGCCACCACTGCACAGAACACATTACCGCTGACAAGCAAAGGGAGACATTTATGGCAGAAACCAGTAGTCTTTCTGTTATAAAAACCCTGCTTGTCGGAGGTTTTTCCAAATCCGAATTCAATACCACTTTAACCAGTTCCTGCACAGCCCACAGCAGATTGACAGCCGGGCAGGCTTTCCTCTTTCCGAGTTGATGTTATATGAAGTCCTCCTGGTCACGCCCCTCGTGACGATCATGTACCTTGGACACAGCACATCCCCAATCAGGGTAAAGAGCCAATGACACTTTACCATGTGATCAGCTGTGTCCAATCATCAGCATTTCTTTTCCTCAGCGCTGTCAGTGTGTGAGGAAAGGAAAGCCAATAACTGGCTTTCCTGTGACAGGGGACATTTACACTGATAATCAGGGCACTGATTATCAGTGCCCTGATTATCAGTGCAACCCCATCAGTGTTCATCAGTGCCCATTGGTGCAGCATATTAGTGCCATCAATCAGTGCCCATTAGTGGTGCTTTATCAGTGCAGCCTCATCAGTGCCCATCAGTGCAGCTTATCCGTGCCCATCAGTGCTGCCTCATCAGTGCCCATCATTGCAGCCTCATCAGTGCAAATCAGTGAAGAAGGAAAAATATTTATTTGCAAAGTTCTATAACAGAAACGAAGAGAAAATGTTTTGTTTTTTCCCCCAAAAATTTGGGTCTTTTCTCTTTAATTTAGCAACAAATATGAAAATACAGCGATGATTAAGTACCACCAAAACAAAATTCTATCTGTCTCGGATATATAAACTTCATATGGGTACAGCGTGAGCGTGAATTGTTATTCAAAGTGTGACAGCACTTAAAGCTAAAAATTGGCCTAGGTAGGAGGAGGTGAAATTGCCCAGTAGTCAGATGGTTCAACTGGACATACATTGCTGGATTTTACAAAGAAAAAAAAATCACTTTGGTATATTTCTTAATGCCAACTTGACAAATGGCACTCGTAAGTACTTCGAAATGTAATTTTCTTTTAACGTTTAATTTTGGTATGAACGGAATTTCCCTAACAAAAACCACATTCACTGTTAGCAATTTGTTAGTTCAAGAAATATTTTCCATCTTCCACCTTTGAATTTGTCACTGCAGTCAAAAACGATCATCAATTTGGTTCCACTAATGTTAGAAAATCAAAACGAAGAGTAAAATTTTCCAGTGAAATTCTACTAACTTTACAGTCATTGTGACTACGATTTCACTGAACAAGGAAGGAACGAAGAATAATCTCCAACCGAAACAGTCAAATAAAAATTATTTTGTTTAGTTGAGTGGAAGGCTAGAACCCTTGCTCAACTTTTTATTGTTGGCTATGTCCCCCTGTTTTAGATTTGTCCTTATTTCCCGACCGGTGAAACCGCTGTCAACCTGATAACATGGCCCCAGAGCAGTAAAAGCCCAACTTAAGTCCTAATTCTCTCCAACTTTATCTAGGACAAAGTTAAAATTTAACAAAGTTAAAAAAAAAGTTAAAATTGAATATATACTTTAATTATGCTTGAGAGAACACTGAAATTCTTTGAAAAGCTACCGTCACATATCTCTCTATATATAGCTGTAAAAATTCCTTCCCCTCTTTTCTGTACTTGAAAGGTTATGTCAAGAACTACAGCATTAACTGTGTAACCACAACTAGAAATCTCCAGCCTGGTCCCCAGTGCCCATACCATATTCCCAAAAGCACAAGGAGTATGTTCTGCAGCAAAACATAGACTGTTCATCAATTCTACATCTCTGCCCTGTAATCCAGCTTCCATAGCCACAGAAGGTAGGTGGTTTTTGGTGTGACTGTCCTGTTTTCTGTATCTGTATCTCCTGTATCTGTATGGCTTTCAATAAAGATTTTTAAAAATTAAGTCATCAGCCACTTCTTTATATGCTAGCAATGTTGACAACCAATCTGTATTTTTACAGACAGTTCGTAAAAATGGGCACCTTTCCCCCCTGTTCGTAAATGTCTGTGGTTGCGGAAATGTGCCAGTAAAAATAGCTGAGATAGGTTTGGCTTGGAACTGTGCATGGAGATTGGAGGCAGGGGGTAATGGTGGCTGCGGTGGCACCGCACAGGGGGATGGAGGCAGGTAGCTAAAGAGGCAGAGGGAGATTGGAGGCAGGGGGCCTGGGGGAGATTGAAGGCAGGGGGTGTTAGTGGCAGAGGGTGATTGGAGGCAGGGGGTGTTGGTGGCACCGCAAAGGGGGATGGTGGCACCACAGAGGGTGGGGGATGGAGACAGGGGTTATTGGTGGCCCCGCAGAGGGAGGTGGAGGCAGGGGATGATGGAGGCAGGGGGTGATTGGAGACAGGGGGCCTGGGGGAGATTGGAGGCAGGGGGAGATTGTGGCACTGCAGAGGGGGGTAAAAGCAGGGGGTGTTGGTGGCAGAGGGGGATGCAGGCAGGGGGTGATGTGACTAAATAATTTGCCCTTATTATCTCGAAAATAACTACAAATTTTTTTTTTTACCTTAATATCACATTGCTATTTGCCTAGCGTACTTGTTTGTAGCCTAAATACTGAAATTTGCACATAAAAATTACATTTAGTAACTTTTGTGAAATGCCAGTAAAAACGTGGCTACGCCAGTAAATTTCAGGTGTCGTGCCAGTAAATTTCAATCTGGTAAGTTGGCAACACTGTATGCTAGTGGTGCAGACACAGCTTAGTTTTTCATGACCTACACCCAAGCTCTCTACTGTTACGGGCGGGCAGTGCACAGTGTCAGAAGAGTTAGATGTCAGCTAGGGTATTCACCTATAACAGGGGTGCCCAACCTTTTGAAGAGCGAGGGCCACTTAAGCGACTTGGTAACTGCTTGGGGGCCACAATGTGGATGGCATGTTCGAGTCTGCTCTGCATATGCAGAGCGGACAAGGACACAGCCCACTATACTTTTTAGCGGATCGGATTGGGGGTAGGACGCAAGTCGGTTTATGTCTGCCACTACTTAGAGGTCAAATAGATTAAGGATATTTGTCATCGGAACAGGTTTGGGCATCAGAAGAATTCCCCTCACCTCCTGTTCTTGTGGCAATTCCAAAAATTAGGAATTCGAATTACATTCTCTATCTTAGACAATAGTCACCAGGACCAATACCAAAAATCTTGCAGCGTAATCACAAGAGCTCCTTGGAAAACACTGATCGTGTAGCCTTTCCAAGGGGCAGGAAGGCCCTGGCTATGTCACCTGTGCCTTACAAAAGCAGGAAGCATAGTAAAGTAAGTTTTGATTTATCCTAAATAACGTTTGTGACCGACCCAACCAGGACACAGGCTTGGAGAAGACTGCCGGGTGGCCTCTTACCTACTGACTTTGTGCCCTGGCTTTTAAGGGAAGACTACTCTTTGGGAAGTGTGTGTCTGGGGGACCCTTAGTGTGGTTTTGTTTCTGTTTTTAGTCCATGTCTCCCCAAAACACATAGAATCTGGGAACTGGAGGCCCAGATACATATTGAGGGCCTCTATGCCCATAACCAGTAATGACTGCTTTAGATTTTGATGCTCAAAACAGATATTAATATCATCAGCTCAAAACAACTTGATGCTGGGGGTCTCCTGATATAATCTGTTTAAGGTTTTATGTCTTAAGCGTATTTTTCCTATTGTGTGCACCCCAGACGATGTGCTTTGACCACGAAACACGTCGGGATAACTCCACTGTCGCCCTATTTTACATGCAAGAGCTCTTTTAACTCCAGCCAAATGTAAGTTTGATAGCTGCAAATAAAATGTATTTCATTTATCAAACAGTATTACGCTATGTGGCCACTCTCTTCTCTTCTCTTCTCTATATGCACCACTAATACACTGAGCCAATCAGTTTGGGGATTCCAATTCAAGTACAGCTTTTTGGACTGTTCCTACACATCCACTTCACTGAAAGATACTCCGATCGGTTGGGCGCATGATTCCTGCCAAGGATCGTTTATGACATCTGTGATTTAAAGCCTTGTTTGACCTTAGTGGCATATGTCATTACTGGTCAACACGTACCGGTAAGCCTGCAAATTTCTTGGTGGTGGGATCGTCACGCTGAAGAAGTCACGCATTTATGTTTGTTCACTCATTCACTTGATTGACTTTTTTGACTTCAATGAACTTTATATTTATTGAGTTATTACGTTTTGTCACCTATTAGTAGGGGCATTAGACCACTTGCATCACGTGCCAGCTAGGCACACTTTCTGTTCCTCCCACTAGAGGGACTCACATATGATTTATGTACCTTAATGTATTTTTTGTTGGATGCATTACAATTTTAATCAATGCATGGTAATTTGACTTTCACTTAGTCATTCAGAGCACTACACATATACAAATGCCCATTGTGTGCAGCCTAGGTGTGCATTCCCATTGTTAATTGAGTCACTTATTGTTTCTGTCTGTCTGATCATCTTTTGGAGATGTGATTAATATTGTGACTGCTTTACCTTTTTATGTGGGATGTTATGTGCTTATGCTTATAATAATGTGTAATGTACTTTGTATCCAGGTTTATGGGTTGGGCTCTAGATGGTCTGGTCACCTAGGTTTGTTAAAGTGGCTAATTGTTAATTTGTTAATGTTAATTAGATCACACTGTTTATGTTGGCTGTTCCTTATCTATGTTAATTATATTTCTGTATACAGTTTCTCTTGCATGCGATAATGTGATTAGGCTCACCTCATCTGGTATGCTATATATTTTGTGTGATTTTTCAATCAAGGGAATTCCAGTTCCAATGCACCTAAGCGTTGGCTAGATTCTTGGGTGCTCAGCTATAATACCTGGTTCCTGGATCCAGACTGGAGGAAGCTGTATCTTGGCGGAAGCACCCATGATGGGAGATGGATGGTTCCGTCACAACGTATATTTATCATATGACTAGAACCAGGGGAGGGCTGGCAGGGGGGGCAGGGTGTAAATCTCCCCCCGGGCTGGTGACACTATGCACAGCCACCGGCCGCCACTACTAAATTCTGTTTTTGCAGAGCAGGAATATGCCTGCTAGAGTTCTGTTAACACAGGTCATGGCCATTGCTCACCCCCCACTGTGCAGCCGTGCCTGTGTCAGTTCCAAGGTAGATGGCTGAAGAGCTGAGCCATGTCTCATCTTATACATAGCTCAGTCTCAGCGCACACCAGCACTGACATCCCCTTCTCTCTCTGCACAGACACGAGGAGAGATAGAGCTCATCTGCTCCTCCTCCTTCTGAGTCTGCCCTGCCCACAGTCCCTGGGAATGTGTGGGCACTGGACAGAAAGTGCGGACTCTGATGTATATGGGGTTTGTGCGGACTTTGTTGTAAGGGGAGGCTCTGTGCGGACTCTGATGTATATGGGGTCTGTGTGGACTCTGATGTAAGGGGAGGCTCTGTGCAGACTCTGATGTAAGGGAGGGTCTGTGCGGACTCTGATGTAAGGGGGGCTCTGTGCGGACTCTGATGTAATGGGGGCTCTGTGCGGACACTGATGTAAGGGGGGCTTTATGCGGACTTTGATGTAAGGGGAGCCTCTGTGCGGACTCTTGTGATCATGAAAAATCTTAGACTGTTTTCCCCGATCCATCACTTTTCCACGCTCTATGGGCCACTTGACTGGACTTGCCCCCCAGGCCTAAGGCTGCCATCCCTCCCCTGACTAGAACAAGTTTACAATTTAGCATTCAAAACTGCATGCATCTGTTTTTTGGGATTGAGGGGAAAGATCCACTTTCCTAAAAATAGAAACACATACACTGTCTTCATGAGTATGTTTCATGAGTATATTTCAATGTAGGATGAAGTCCGATATGAATTGTTAGCTTTTCTGCCAAACCTTACAACTTTAAAATAAAATACATTGGGGTTGATTTACTAAAGGCAAATTCGACTGTGCACTTTGCAAACACAGTTGCACTACTTTTCCCCAGATCTTAGTAAAGCTTCACTTTGTAAAAAAGATCCAGGTGCAAGGGAGGAAAAAAAAACAGCATTGTTGCTTGCACATGATTGGATGATGGAAAACTTAGCAGAGCTTCACGATATTCACTAAGCTTAAGAAAATTAGTGCAACTGCACTTGCAAAATGCACAGTCTATTTGCCCTTAGGAAATCAATTTCAATGGATAGCAACTCTGTGTACTCTTCACCGGTTCTATCACTATATCTCTTCCAACAAAATAAGTGTTAACGTGACCCCCTGAACTGCATTGTATCGCTGGGTGTGAACAGGCTACAGATACGTCTTTCCTGCAGGAAATGTATGTGATACCTGAATGCCGAGAGTGCAAGGGCGTGATTCCTTTCTATTGCACTTTGGACATAAACAAACGCAGCAGAAGAACAGTGCATTTAAAGAGGAACTCTTTGCTTCCACTTTTATATATATATAAAAATAAAAAATAAATACTCTTAGGCCGCGTATACACGTCCGAGAACCTTGTCGGGCTAAACCCATCGTTCCGCCCGACGAGGTTCTCGGCCGGCCGTTGAGTTCGTCGACCAGGCTGTCGAAAAAGGCGTCGAGCCATTAGTCCCAATGGCCCGTCGAGCAAATAGAGAACCTGCTCTCTATTCTGCCGAGAAACTCGGTCGTGTGTACGGGGCCTCAGGCGAGAAGCTCGCTGGGATCAATATTCTGCCGAGAAGCTCGATCGTGTGTACACTTTCGTCGAGCGTCCCGTCGGGAAGCTCGTCGAGCCAAAATAGAGAGCAGGTTCTCTATTTGCTCGACGGGCCATTGGGACTAATGGCTCGACGCCTTTTTCGACAGCCTGGTTGACGAACTCGACGGGCGGAACGATGGGTTTAGCCCGATGAGGTTCTCGGTCGTGTGTACAGGGCCTCACTCTTCTTTGATTTCTCCTTCCTATTCGAACCCTTTCACAGGTGCGGACCGCATGTCTGCTTTTTCATCCATCCGTTTGCGGATGAAAAAGGGACATACATTGGTCCCTATATGATTGCGGGTGTCAGCGGATGTATATCAGCTGACACCCGTAATCACCCGCCTCCGCAAACATCCGATTTTGCAGATGGAAGAAGATCCTATAGGGGAGAGCGGAGAAAAGACAGGGCGGTCTACGGAGCGATCCCCACTGAGCTTACGGAGCACACAGAGGCCCCGTGTGAAAGGGGACTTATGCCGTGTACATAGGATCATTTTTTACAACCCGAAAAACGACATTTTTTAAAACAACGTTAAAAAATGCAGCATGCTCGATTTTTTTCTTTTTTTCGTTTTTCAGAAGATGAAAAACGATGTGAAGCCCACACACGATCATTTTAAATGACGTTTTTTAAAATGTTGTTTTTTTTCATGCCGAAAAACGATCGTGTGTGCGGGGCATTAGAGTTTTAAAAGACTAAAATTAAAAGACACGTTTTGCAGAAACCTTCTCTCTTACTTCCTAATGAACAGGAAGCCTTGCTAGTTGGAAGTTCACAGTCTTCTTGCATAGATTTCTCTGGTTCAGCCTCTGCAAGTTGAACCAGAGAAATCCAATAGATTCCTTCACCCATACTAAACAGTGTGTATAAAATAATTTACACTGTTGGCTATTGTTTTCAGATTTAGCCAAGCTCTCGGCTGTCTGAATACCCAAAAAAGTGTACATATTCGCCAGCATACCATGGAAACACCGTCCCAAGGTTTATTTTTTGCAGAGAGATCACATTACAGAGATACAGTGGCGGTGCCTCCATAAGGGGGCGCATGGGCACCGCCCCTCTCTCCTGCACCGCTCTATCACCATAGATAGATTCATGCATTGCATTAAACTATCTATGGTTACCGTTGCCAACCCCTATTCAGGTGCCCGGCACCTGTCCGGGCGCCGGGAGGCTAAATTATAGCGGCGGGTTATTTTCTGGAAGCACCTGATTAAAGCCATAGGCTCTAATAGGCGTCCAAAAAGGTGAACAGTGGGTGCTCGCAGTTCACTCACACTGGCAGCATTTGATGGGCACACTGGCACCAATTGATTAGCACAGTAGCAACAATTGATTGGCACACTGGCAGCAATTGACACTGGCAGCAATTGATGGGCACACTGGCAGCAATTGATGAGTACATTAGCTGTGTTTGATGGCACAGTGGCGGCAATATATGGGTACAGTGGCTGTGCTTCATGGGCACAGTGGCTGCGCTTGTTGGGAACATTGGCTGCGTTTAATTGGCACAGTGGCGGCAATTGATGAGCACACTGGTAGCAATTGATGAGTACAGTAGCTGCATTTGATGGCACAGTGGCAGCAAAATATGGGTACAGTGGCTGCGCTTCATGGGCACAGTGGCTGCGTTTAATGACACAGTGGCTTCAATTGACGTTTTTTTTTTCAGTTTGTTTGCGCCCCCCTAAATAAATTTGAGCACCAGCCGAAACTGCAGAGATAAGTGCAACATTTAGGAGCCACACAGGGCCCCTTCATCAGGCAGGTAATAACATATAACAGCGTTAAAGCAGAATATTAATACATCAACCACCAATCAGAGCATGTAAAAACTGAAAAAAAAATTGTACCACCACCACCCTCTGAGTACCCTCTGGTACCATTTCTTCAGTTTTTGCATATACTGATTGGTGGTTGATGTATTTATAGTCTTCTTTAACACTGTTACATGTTATTACATGCCTGATGAAGGGGCCCTGTGCATTTACGAAATGCTGCACTTATCTCTGTGATGTGATCTCTTTGCAATAAAGAAACCTTGGGTTGGTCATTGTTGATCCATGGTGTGCTGGCCAATATGTACACTTGCTTGATGCTTCCAGGACCCAACTGGTAATCACTGCAGCACCCACCATTTTATGAGCCTTGTTTGTCAGGAACGTGTGCGATAGGAATATTGGTAAGAGTGAATACCCAAATATTCATTGCATCTGACTTGATCCCTTAAGGTGAATAAATACAAAGGTTTACAACTAGGGATGAGCCGAACACCCCCACGTTCGATTCGCACCAGAACGTTCCAACAGACCGACTGTTCGCGCGAACATTTAGAACCCCATTGAAGTCTATGGGACTCGAACGTTCGAATTCAAAAGTGCTGATTTTAAAGCCCAATATTCAAGTTATTGTTGGAAAACATCTTTGAGAACCCAGGTCTTGCCCCAGGGAACATGTATCAATGGAATTTTTTTTTAAACTGTAGTTTTTTTCTGGAGCAGCAATTTTAATGATGCTTAAAGTGAAAAAAAAAACTGAGAAATTCCTTTAAATATCGTACCTGCTGGGTGTCTATAGTAGTGGCACATGTTAAGAACTGTCCCTGCACAAAATGAGATTACTCTCAGAAAAAATACATTTCATACTGCTTGCGGCTTTAATGTAATGTTTGGTCCCTGCAATATGGATAAGAATCATTGAAAAAAAAAAAATAGCATGGGTTTCCCTGCCACCACTGCCCGCAGGTCATTACAAGACCCAGTGCCGATCTTGACCTCCCTGGGGCCCTAAGCAAAAACAAAATGACATGGCACATTAAAAATGAGAAGCGGAGGGCGCTGACGACAGTGACATGTCACATTAAAGAGAGTTGAGAAGCAGGGGTGGGGGTGTTTTGCTGTCGGAAATAACTCAGCCAGCGAGTTTAGAAGCGGGATGAGGGGGCGAAAATTACTTCTCACCAGGCGGGGCCTCTAGTAATAGTAATTTGGGGGGCCCTTCGCAGCTTTGCGGGGCCCTAAGCGGCTTGCATAGTGAGCCTATAGGAAGGATCCGCCCTGACAAGACCCTTTGGCCCTATATACTTTGAACAGCAGTATACAGGCAGTGCAAACAAGAAAAGGACTGCAAGGACAAAGAGCCACATGCAAAGTATTGGGCCTTAGGCACAACACAACACTGCAACCCCTCACAGATACTGTAATTGGAGCGCAACAAAGAGCCACATGCAAAGTATTGCATCAAAAATTTTTATTAGACGTCCCTGTTAAACAGGGGCAGAAAAATTGGGCCTTAGGCACAACACAACACTGCAACCCCTCACAGATCCTGTAATTGTAGCGCATCAAAGAGCCACATGCAAAGTATTGCATCAAAAATTGTTAATATATGCCCCTGTTAAACAGGGGCAGAACAATTGGGCCTTAGGCACAACACAACACTGCAACCCCTCACAGATCCTGTAATTGTAGCGCATCAAAGAGCCACATGCAAAGTATTGCATCAAAAATTGTTAATATATGCCCCTGTTAAACAGGACCAGAAAAATTGGGCATTAGGCACAACACAACACTGCAACCCCTCACAGATACTGTAATTGGAGCGCAACAAAGAGCCATATGCAAAGTATTGCATCAAAGATTGTTATTAGACGCCCCTGTTAAACAGGACCAGAAAAATTGGGCATTAGGCACAACACAACACTGCAACCCCTCACAGATACTGTATTTGTAGCACATCAAAGAACCACATGCAAAGTATTGCATCAAAAATTGCTAATATACGCCCCTGTTAAACAGGGGCAGAAAAATTAGGCCTTAGGCACTGGTGGCGGTGCCACAACACTGCAACCCCTCACATATACTGTAATTGTAGCGCATCAAATAGCCACATGCAAAGTATTGCATCAAAAACTATTATTATACAGCCCTGTTAAACAGGGGCAGAAAAATTGGGCCTTAGGCACTGGTGGCGGTGCCACAACACTGCAACCCCTCACAGATAATGTAATTGGAGCTCAGCAAAGAGCCACATGCAAAGTATTGCATTAAAAATTGTTATTAGACGCCCCTGTTAAACAGGGGCAAAAAAATTGGGTCTTAGGCACAACACAACACTGCAACCCCTCACAGATATTGTAATTGTAGCGCATCAAAGAGACACATGCAAAGTATTGCATCAAAAATTTTTAATATACGCCCCTGTTAAACGGGGCAGAAAAATTGGGCCTTAGGCACTGGTGGTGGAGCCCAGAAACAAACATTTTCTTACTAGCTATCAGCAAGATCAGTGAGGAGGAAAAGGATATTCAGTCAGCAGCATAACAGGACAGTCACTCAGCATCAGCATAGGGAGTCTCCAAGGGATCTGACATTTCCAAAAAATTATTCAGTTACACCAGCATCAGGTGCTTGGTAGCTGGTGTTGATCCAAGCCTGATTCATTTTTATGAAGGTCAGACGATCGACGAAGTCCGTGGAGAGGCGCACCCTGTGATCAGTCACAAAGCCTCCAGCAGCACTGAATGTGCGTTCTGGCCAGTGATCCATCCTCAAGACCCAGTAAGCCAGAGGATTTTCGGTGGGGAAGGTGTCCAACTCTGATCTTGCCCTTAGGTATTCTCGGACCATGTAAACCAGACGCTGGCGATGGTTGCTGGAACCGGTCATACCCTGGGGCTGCGGACTAAAAAATTGTCTGAACGCATCAGTCAGATGGCCACCTTCTCCACTGCTCCTTCTGTGACTCACCGAAGCCTCAGAAACACGTTGTCCAGAGCCAGGTTTTGGTAATCCCCTGGTTCTGGGAACGCATTGCACAGACCCTTCTGCAAGGCCTCCCGAAGAAGTTTCGTTTTCTGCTCCCTCTGCGACGGCAAGATAAGCTCCACAACCTTACTCTTGTAAAGTGGATCAAGGAGAGTTGCCAGCCAGTAATGATCCCTCTCCTTGATACCACGAACACGAGGATCCTTACGCAGGCTTTGCAGGATCAGGGAGGCCATGCAGCGTAGGTTTGCTGAGGCATTCGGGGCACAGTCCACTGGGTCACTGAGGAAGACAGGATCCAAAGCCACCTCATCCCAGCCATGTAAAAGTCCATGGGTTCCTTGGGACTGTAAGTGATCCCTTGAAGACTGCTGCTGCTGATGCTGAGTGCAAGGCTCCAACTCCATGCTGCTGATACAATCATTCTCCTCCTCCTCGTCCTCTTCCTGTGTGCTAGGTGGGCAAGCAGGACCACTGTCTGGATAAAGGGGGCCTTGAGAGGTAAGGAAGTCCTCCTCTTCCTCCCTCTGTTCTGCCTCAAGGGCCCTGTCCATTATTCCACGTAGCGTGTGCTCCAACATGTGAATAAGAGGGACAGTCTCACTGATGCATGCACTGTCACTGCTCACCATCCTTGTGGCCTCCTCAAATGGTGACAGGACAGTGCATGCATCCCTGATCAAGGCCCACTGGCGTGGGGAAAAAAACCAAGCTCCCCTGACCCAGTTCTGCTGTCATATTGGCACAGGTACTCATTGATGGCCCTCTGCTGCATGTGCAGACGCTGCAGCACGGCCAATGTAGAGTTCCATCTGGTGGGCATGTCACAGATTAGGCGGTTCTTGGGCAGGTTGTATTCCCTTTGTAGGTCTGTCAGCCGAGCACTGGCATTATATGACCTCTGGAAATGCACACAGACTTTCCTGGCCTGCTTCAGGAGATCCTGTAAGCCCAGGTACCTGCCCAAGAACCGCTGCACCACCAAATTCAGGACATGAGCAAAACAGGGCACATGGGTCAGTTTTCCCTGTCGCAGGGCAGAGAGGAGGTTGGTGCCATTGTCGCTAACCACCATTCCAGGCTTAAGCTGGCATGGCGTCAACCACCTCTGAGCCTGCCCCTGCAGAGCTGACAGAACATCGGTCCCAGTTTGGCTCCTGTCTCCCAAGCACACCAGCTCTAGCACCGCATGGCATCTCTTTGCCTGCATTCCTGCGTAGCCCCTCGTACGCCTACGGTGCACGGCTGGTTCCGAGAAAACATCAGCACAGGAAGAGGCCACAGAGGAAGAAAAAGAGGAGGGGGTGGAGGAGAGAGGTCTGTCACAAGCAGTAGTAGTGTTTTGGAGGCGTGGTGGCGGAACAACCTCCAACACTACTGTACCTTGCCCTGCGTTCTTCCCAGCTGCCAGCAGAATCACCCAATGCGCAGTGAAAGAGAGGTAATGTCCCTGTCCATGCCTCCTGGACCATGAGTCAGCGGTAAGATGCACCTTACACTGACCGCCCTGTCCAGCGAGGCATGGACATTGCCTTCACATGCCAGTAGAGAGCCGGAATCGCCTTCTGTGAGAAAAAGTGATGTTTGGGTACTTGCCACTGAGGTACCGCACATTCCACAAACTCACGGAAGGGGGCAGAATCTACCAACTGAAAAGGCAGCAATTTCGCTAAGCTAGCATTCAACCACTGGGCATGTGGATGGCTGGGAGAGTACTTCTTTCGGCGCTGCAGCAGCTGGGGCAGGGACATTTTTCTGGTACTATCAGTAGATTGCCCACATGTGCTACTAGGTTGTGACACACCTAATTCTACACCTTCAGTCCTATCAGTGCAGGCTTCAGAGTGGACTGGGGGTCTAGTGGGGTTGGATGTTTTCCAGCTGATGAGGGGCAAGGGGAGGTCTGCTTTATTCTTTGGTGTGGGTCTTTCTGGTATGCTTGCCAACGAACTGCATGGCAGGTCGACATATGTCTGGTCAAGCATGTGGTGCCCAAGCGGGTGATGTTTTGGCCACGCTAGATATGCTTGAGACATATGTTGCAAATAGCAACGGTGCGATCTGATGCACATGTCTCAAAAAAGGCCCAAACCAAAGAACTTTTGCAGTAACGTTGAGACACAGCAGTGCCCTGCACAGGCGTAGCTCTGCGATGTAATGCAGTTGGTGTGCTGCCCTTAAGCTGGCCCCTGGAGGCTCCTGTCTCTTTGGAGATGTGCCTGTGCCTCGTCCTCCTCCTCCTCTTCCTCCTCCTCTCTTCTATCAGGCACCCACGTAGAGTCAGTGACCTCATCATCCCCTCCATCCTCATCACTGTCGAAAACTTGGCAGTATGCTCCAGCTGGGGGAACATCACTGCCAGATTACTGTCCCTCTCCGGCACCCCCTCTGTCTGGGCTCACATTAATGCCTTCCTCTATCTGTGTTCCATCACCGGAGCCTTCAAAACGCTGCGCATTTTCATGCAGCATGTACCCAACACTGTGTTGAAACAGTTCGGGGGGCTCCTCACGAGGACATGGTGGGACTAGAGAAGGATTGTGTGATGCCATTTTGCAGAGGCAAGAGGACGCCTTGGCAGCTGCTTTGCCAGACAAACTAAGCTCAGCCTGGGTGAGAGAGGATGAGGAGGATGAGGACGGCTTGGTCATCCACTCTACTAATTTCTCTGCATGTTGAGGCTCAACACGGCCAGCTCCCAAAAAGAAGGATGAGCGTGTCAAACGGCCACATGCTGAAGAGGATGCACCGTGTCCAACACCAGCGTTGCCTCTAGATGCAGAGCCTGCTTGCCCTTGTGACTCTCTGCCTCTCTTTGTTGCCCTTCCAGACATTTTAATGGCCTGCACAGGACAAAATCAGTACACACACCTCTAGGTACAGACTGGAGAGGACAAGTGCAGTAAACTCCAAGTAGGTTTAAGTGAAAACTATACGGCACAAGTGCAGTAACACCAACTACGTTTAGGTGCTAATAAACAGCGCAAGTGCAGTAACACAAAGGACATTTAGGTGCAACTGAACAGCAGAAGTGCAGTAACAAAAGTAAGTTTAGGTGCTAATAAACAGCACAAGTGCAGTAACACAAAGGACGTTTAGGTGCAACTGAACAGTTCAAGTGCAGTAACACCAAGTACGTTTAGGTGCTAATAAACAGCACAAGTGCAGTAACACAAAGGACGTTTAGGTGCTATTAAATAGCACACGTGCAGTAACAGCTACTGTGTTTAGGTGCTATTAAACAGTAAATATGCAGTAACAGCAACTGCGTTTGGGTGCTATTAAACAGCACACATGCAGTAACAGCAACTGCGTTTAGGTGCAATTAAACAGCACACGTGCAGTAACAGCAAATGCGTTTAGGTGCTATTAAACAGCACATGTGCAGTAACAGCAACTGTGTTTAGGTGCTATTGAACAGCACAGGTGCAGTAACAGCAACTCTTTTTAGGTGCTATTAAACAGCACACGTGCAGTAACAGCAACTGCGTTTATTTGCTATTAAACAGCACACGTGCAGTAACAGCAAATGCGTTTAGGTGCTATTAAACCGCACACGTGCAGTAACAGCAACTCCGTTTAGGTGCTATTAAACAGCACACGTGCAGTAACAGCAACTGCGTTTAGGTGATATTAACCACTTGCCCACGGTGTCATAGTAAAAATACGTCATGATTTTAAAGATGGATATCTCGGTAACGGCAGCAGCTGCTGCCACAACCGAGATATCCATCTTTTCCGTGGGCAGTGCTGTACACGATAATGGCGGTCCCAGCGGCGGATTCGCCGCAAGATCGCCGTTATCGGTGGCGGGAGAGGGCCCCCCCCTCCCGCCGCTCTCCCGCGCCCTCTGCCGCTTACCGGAGCCGTCGGTAACAGCGGAGGCGATCGGGTCCTCTTGCTGGCTGTGTTGGGATACGAGTGAGGGAAAAATCGCCCCCACCCGTCCCCCACAGCTCTGTTGGGCGGAAGTGACGTCAAAACGTCAGTCCCGCCCAGCGTCTTAAAGAAACATTATTTTTTTCTGAGATTTGAAAAATGACATTTTTCTTTTTTTTTTTCTTTTTTTGCATTTAAGCCTAAATATGAGATCTGAGGTCTTTTTGACCCCAGATCTCATATTTAAGAGGACCTGTCATGCTTTTTTCTATTACAAGGGAAGTTTACATTCCTTGTAATAGGAATAAAAGTGATAATTTTTTTTTTTAATTTATTTCGATGTATAAAATTATAAACTAATTAAAAATAAATAAGAAAACAAAAAAAAAAAAAGTAAAACGCCCCGTCCCGACGAGCTCGCGCACAGAAGCGAACGCATACGCGAGTAGCGCCCGCATATGAAAACGGTGTTCAAACCACACAAGTGAGGTATCGCCGCGATCGTTAGAGCGAGAGCAATAATTCTAGCCCTAGACCTCCTCTGTATCTCAAAAAATGCAACCTGTAGAATTTTTTAAACGTTGCCTATCGAGATTTTTAAGGGTAAAAGTTTGACGCCATGCTACGAGCGGGCGCAATTTTTAAGTGTGACATGTTGGGTATCATTTTACTCGGCGTAACATTATCTATCACAATATATAAAAAAATTGGGCCAAATTTATTGTTGTCTTATTTTTTTATTCAAAAAAGTGTTTTTTTTTTCAAAAAAAGTGCGCTTGTAAGACCGCTGCGCAAATACGGTGTGACAAAAAGTATTGCAATGACTGCCATTTTATTCTCTAGGGTGTTAGAAAAAAAAAATATATATAATGTTTGGGGGGGTTTAAGTAATTTTCTAGCAAAAAAAACAGTTTTAGTCTCGTAAACACCGAATCTCAAAAACAGGCCCGGTGGGCAAGTGGTTAAACAGCAAACGTGCAGTAACAGCAACTGCGTTTAGGTGCTATTAAACAGCAAACGTGCAGTAACAGCAACTGCGTTTAGGTGCTATTAAACAGCACACATGCAGTAACAGCAACTGCGTTTAGGTGCTATTAAACAGCACACATGCAGTAACAGCAACTGCATTTAGGTGCTATTAAACAGCACGCGTGCAGTAACAGCAACTGCGTTTAGGTGCTATTAAACAGCACACGTGCAGTAACAGCAACTCTGTTTAGGTGCTATTAAACAGCACACGTGCAGTAACAGCAACTGCGTTTAGGTGCTATTAAACAGCACACATGCAGTAATAGCAAGTAGGTTTAGTTGCAAATAAACAGGACAAGTGCAGTAACACCGAGTACGTTTAGGTGTAAACTAAACAGCACACATGCAATACAACACGTTAGAACACTGCACAACTCCTGGGATGTATATATATCCTCTACACACCGTCAATTTAACTAAACTGACTAGCCTGCCTGCTCTATCTATCTATCTGGTAGAAAATAAACTGTCTCTCTAGCTCTCTCTATAGGACTTCTCTCGTTAACAACGCCGCAACACACTACACGCGGCCGCCTTGCAGGCAGCCTTTTATAGTGTGGTGCGTGTGCTAAAGCCCTGAGCCATAATTGGCCAAAGCCACCTAGGCTTTGGCCAATTATGGCTCTTCGTTTTTTGCGCGCTGTGATTGGCCAAGAATGCGGGACATACAGCATGCTTGGCCAATCATCAGCGCGCAATGCCGCAGTGAATTATGGGCTGTTGCGCGTCACTCGAATTTGGCGCGAACAACCCGTTTTGTTTGAATTTCGTCGAACGTACGAACAGACAATGTTCGAGTCGAACATGGGTTTGACTCGAACATGAAGCTTATCCCTATTTACAACCCCTTTAATATTTCAACTTCTTGGTGGACTATTTTTTCATTATGCATTATTTTTTTTTTTTTCTCAATAGAGTTTTTATTGTAGTTTACAAAATACAGAGATTATATAAAGGTAAAACGTAAATCAAGATCAAAAACAGAGATCAAAATCAAAGACAAAAAAGAAAAAAAACCAAAAACAAACATACCACTCATGTTTCATTCTAAGTAGGTCAGATCTTAACAGTAACATGGTAGGCAGAAGTTCTCATGGAAGCATACATTGGAGTAAATTGTGCAGAGAAAGTATGCAATACACATAGTCAACCATATTTAGCGGTCCAGACTTCCCATTGTTTATCAAAGGAAGAGCATTTCAATGCATTGATTGCTAGCAGTCGTTCAAATGTGTGGTGTTGGTGTACTTTCCTAGTCAGGTCGGTGACGTTAAGTGTAGTGGCGTGTTTCCAATTTTGTAGTATCAGAGACCTAGCTGCTAGCAGAATGTGGGACACTACTTGTCTCGTTTTATGAGGGAAGGATTCCATACCAATGTGTAAGATAGCCAATGCTGGGTCGGGGGGGGTCAATATCCCAGTAATGTTAGATATGAGTGTGAAAGTTTGATTCCAAAAACTAGTCAGACTAGGGCATTCCCAGAGCATGTGGAATAGGTGGCCCTTGCATCCGCAATTCCTCCAGCAGAGGTGTGAAGTGTTGGGGAACATAAGTGCAAGTCTACAGGGAGTATATTGCCAACGGTTAACAATTTTGGTCATCAATTCCCAATGGCCCGAGCAGTGGGAAGCCGTTTGTATCGCGTGGAAAGCAAATTTCCACTGGGCTTCAGTAAACGTGAACCCCAGGTCTTGCTCCCATTTTATATGTGTCTTCTGTTTATGAAAGGACTTCTTGGCTTGTAGTAAGTTATAGTATATGGCTATGCCCTTATTGTGAATGTTACCTCCCGTCAAGTGTTGCCATACTGATATTGGAAGGCAAACGTCAGGGGGTGGATGTGCCTTTAGGAAGTGTGTTACCCTTGTGCACGTAAAGAACGTACTTGCCGGTAGGCTGTGTTCCTGCAGTATTTGTTGCACTGGTTTAGGTCTCCCATCCTTCATGAAGTCGTGTACTGTGTGTATACCATATGTGTCGAGAAATTTTAGCGATATCATTGGTATATGAGCCTCCAACCATTGTAGGGAGAACTTATGTTGTACAGGTCGCCGGTTGGGGAGATGGGAGTTCAGAAGGGATCTCCATGTCTGTATTGAAGTAGCTATGGTCGGGGGTGTGGAAGTCAAATTCCACGGTATCCATGAATCCCCTAGAAGGAGTGATGGGAGGTCATGCGTGGGGGCCAGGTCTCTCTCAATGTCCACCCATAGTGGTGCGTCAGAGGGGAGGAACCAGTACTTGAGTTGATCAAGCCTAGTCGCCTTGAGGTAGTCTTGAATGTCCACCAATCCTGCTCCCCCCACACTTTTATGAGGTAGTAGGGTGGTGCGTGAGCACCGTGCTCGTTTTGAGCCCCACAGAAAACGCCATTGAATATTGGAGAGTGCTTTGGTGTATTTTGGGGCAATGGCAATCGGTAGGGATCTAAAAATGTACAAAATCTGTGGCAATATGAGCATTTTGAAGGCGGCCAACCTACCCATCCAGGACAATTCTTTATGGGACAGTCCAATAACCTGTGTATTAAGTTTCTGTAACAGCGTTTTTAGATTAGTATCTGCTAGGGATCTAGTGGAGTTGGTCACTTTGATGCCCAGGTATGTTATAGTGTCGTCATTCCATACATAAGGGAGTTTTTGGTGCAGGTGGAGGCGGTCCGCTGTTGATAGGCCTAGGTTCAGTATGTATGATTTGGTGAAGTTCACCTTGTAGTAAGATATTTCCCCAAAGGACACCAGTGCGTCATGTGCTTTAGGTAATGAAGTGAGCGGGTCTGTCAGCATCAATATTACGTCATCTGCAAACAGGTTTATGACATGGTGAGTCGAGCCTATTTTGAACCCTCGTATGTCTGCCAGCGACCGGATAGTCTCCGCCAGGGGTTCAATCATGAGATTAAATATCGTTGGAGATAACGGACATCCCTGGCGTGTCCCATTGGAGATATGGAATGGCACTGACAGCATACTGGATGTGTACACCCTTGCAGAGGGGCATGAATACAAAGCCAGTATTGCGTCTCTAATATGTCCATCAAACCCAAATTTGGATAGAGTCGCTTGCATATAACCCCAGTGGACCCTATCGAACGCCTTCTCCGCGTCTATGGAAAGCAGCAGAGAAGGCGTTCGAGTAGTTTCAGCGTGGTGAATAACATTGATTATCCTCCTGGTTGCATCTGAGGTCTGCCGTCCCCTCACAAAACCCATCTGGTCGCGCTTAATGAGGGATGGTATGAGATCTGCTAGGCGTTTGGCCAGAATTTTGGCATAAATTTTTACGTCCGTATTCAGGAGTGAAATTGGCCGAAAGTTGGAGGGAGTGTTTGGTTCTTTACCTGGCTTAGGAAGGGTAACTATGTAGGCTTGTAACATTTCAGGGGGAAACGATGCTGTGTTTGCGGCTTTATTGAAAATGGATTGCATATGGGGAGCCAGAAGGTGACCAAAAATTTTAAAATATTCATTCGAAAACCTATCCGGTCCCGGGGATTTACCATTAGGTAGGGTGGCTATCGCATTTTCTACCTCAGAGGTGGTGAATTGTGAGTTTAAGGAGAGAAGTTGTGGGTCTGAGAGAGAGGGTAGGCTAATCCGCTGTAGGAAATCTGAAATTTGCGATGGTGTGGGTTGATGGGTGGAGGGATCATTTTTAATGTTGTATAAGCTACCATAGTAATCAGCGAATTGATCTGCTATCTTCTGAGGGTCGGTAATTTTATGTTTAAGGGTGGGATGGATTAAGTGGTCAATTCTCGATTTCGTGCGAGTTGCTTTTAGTCTATTGGCCAGATATTTGCCCGCTCTGTTCGCGTTAGCGTATGAGTTAAGTTTGAGTTTTCTAAGGTGATAATCATATTGTTGGGTCAATAGATCTTTAAGCGAGGTTCTCAACTTGGAGAGTTTCGCCGAGAGAGTCTGGTTGGGTGACTGCTTATTCTTTGTTTCTAGCTCATGTATGTCAGCAAGGATAGAGTCAAGTTTGTTTGTGCGTCTTCGTTTTTCCCTAGCGCCCAGTTGAATCATTATGCCTCTGGTGAACGCCTTATGGGCGCTCCAGAGGGTAAAGGGATCGTCTACTGAGTGAGCATTGTTAAGGAAGAATTCTGCAAGATGTTTGGATATTTGGTCAGAGATTTGAGGCTCTTGCATTAGTCGGACATTATTGCGCCAGATGGGGGGGGAGGGGGAGGCAGCCTGGTCAGCAATGGATATTGTCACCGCTGCGTGGTCGGACCACGTTATGTCGTGAATCCGGGCCGCAGATACCCTTTGTAGCAACCACTTATCTACCAAGAACAGGTCAATACGTGAATAGGAGCAATGCCTATGTGAAAAAAAAGTATAGTCTCTCAAGCTCTCATGTAGGCATCTCCACGCATCATATAGTTCCTCTCTGTGCATCAAACTACCCAGCTGCGTGGAACCTTTATAGTTCTTTGAGGACGTATCCAGGCTTGGGTCAATAATGAGATTAAAGTCCCCACACATTAGAAGGTTTCCGTATTGTTGAGCCTTAACTTTCCGTAGCAGCCTGCCAAGAAAGCGGGTCTGGTGTGAGTTTGGGGCGTATAAGGCCACTATTGTGAAAGGCTGTGAGTTAATGTCCCCCTTCAAAATGATGTACCTGCCGTTGGGGTCAGGAGTGACTTCCTGTAAGTGGAAAGACAAGGTATTCCTGATAGCTAGTAGTACCCCTCCCTTCTTACGGCCAGGTGTGCAAGCCAAGAAAACATGTGGAAAGTCCTTGTGGGAACATTTAGGGGCATTAAATTCCTGAAAATGAGTTTCCTGGACGCACAGGATATCCGCGTTGCGTGTTTTCGCCTCGGTCCACATGGACATCCTTTTAGCAGGGTGGTTAAGACCCCGTGCATTAATAGTTAAACAGGTAATAGGCATAGTGCTGTTTGTGAGCGGTCTGACATGTCATGAGGTGATCGTACTCACTGTGACCCGGGATGGTGGCTTGAAGGAGGGTGTGTTCTCCGGTTGCTTCCAAGAGGAGACGATGGTGTAGTTCTGGTTTTTCAACTTCAACAAAAAAAATGGTATGAGAAAAAAACATAAACAAAAACACTTGAATAGAACGATAAGAAAGAGATCCATAAACTGATCCATGTGCAGGTATGACTGCTGCTAAAGATTTAGGGGGAGAAAAAACAGGGATTAGTGTGTATAACCCCTGTAGCCAGAGAGAGTATCTATGTATACTCGTAGTGATTCACACGTTACCACCGTGTTTTGTTTTAGAAGAACGTTTACGTGTGACCAGCTGCCAATCCTCTTGTAATGGGGCGAGTGGCGCAGAAGGAGTCGGAGCCATTGAAGGTGTCTGGTCCGGTAGTATACCCCACTGGCGTAGCATCGCTAAGCCCTCATCTAACGTGGATATGGGGACTGACGTACCGTCATGGGTGACCACCAATTTTGCCGGGTATTTCCACTTGTGAGCAATGTTGTGGTTCCTCAGCGCTTTGGTTATTGTCGCCAGGTTGCGGCGTTGTTGTAGGGTATGTCTGGACAGATCAGGGAGTATTTGAAGGTCAGTGTAGGGAGGGTGCCTGTTTTCTGTTCTGCGAGATGCCACCATGATCTGCTCCTTGACATGGTAGAAGTGTACCCTAAGCAACACGTCCCTGGGAGTGGAATCTGGCAGGAAGGAGGGCTTGGGTATGCGATGTATGCGATCCACAATGAGATCATGAGGAGACAAGGAGGGTAGCAGAGTAGAAAAGAATGCTTGGGTGTAGGATAGAAGTTGCGTAGTGGGGACTGATTCGGGGACCCCCCTTAATTTAAGGTTGTTCCTTCTGGAGCGGTCTTCTAAATCTGCCACTTTGTTTCTCAGCCAAGCAAGTTCATCACTATGGTGGCTATGGGCATCCACCATGTTGTTGAAGGATGATGTGAGGTTCCCCACACACTGCTCCACCTGATCTACCCTGTCTCCTATGGCCTGTACCTCCCTGCGGCAGTTACTTATGCCAGCCATCATGTCAGTATGCAGGGACGCTTTGAGGGACATCAACATTTCTTTTAAAAATGTCTCAGACACAGGCCTGTCTGATGTGGGGAATGCAGCCATTGGGTCAATTATCGCGGGCAGCTGCGGCCCCTCAGGAGCCTGAGGCCTGCTTATCTCCATACCTGGGTCTCTGGATGGTCTATCAGGGGAGGCAGTTCTCATCTTTTGTTTCACCGGGCTCCTGGTGGAGGGACTGGAGCTGCCCGAGGACGAGTTGCTTTGTTGGGAGCTGTGTTGTCCCGAGTGACGTCCGGACGTTGCTGCAGCTCGTGTCTCCTGCTCTGTCCCCGGCGCGGCGGCGCCATCTTGTGTGTTCCCGCGTGTCGCGAAGAAGTCCGTGACTTTCTTCGGGGACTGGGTGTTTTTCCGCTGGCGGGTCATCCCGGCGTGTGCAGCGGGACCTGAGGGTCCGATCGGTGCCGGTCTTTCGTCGGTAGGTACGGTGGGATTGTTTGTCTCTCTCGTGGCTGGACGGAGCTCCTGTGTTACGCGGCCATGTTGGAGCTCGGTCGCCACGCCCCCATTATGCATTATTCACTTTTCAATTTTCATTTTTTCACTTTGAATGGACTTTAAAGCGGAGTTCCACCCAAAAATGGAACTTCCGCTTATCCCACTCCTCACCCCCTTACATGCCACATTTGGCATGTAATTTTTTTGGGGGGGGAGTGGGGGCTTCAGGAGGAGTGGGACTTCCTGTCCCACTTCCTCCTTCCGCCAAGGGGCTGTTAAGGCGATTAAGCTTAATCGCCTTATTGCAGCCCCTCCCTGTAGGCGATGGCCTAGGACACTGACAGGTCCTAGACGATCGCTTGTCCAATGGGACGACGCAGCAGCGGGCCGTGCCACTCGCGCATGCGCAGTGGGTGCCCGGCCGTGAAGCCGAAAGCTGTCACGGCCGGATGCCCACAGTAGCAATGAGGATGCCGGCCGGGGAGGGGGTGGAGCGGAGCAGAGCCCCGGCCGGCGCATCGCTGGAACGCTGGAGCAGGTAAGTGTATGTTTATTAAAAGCCAGCAGCTACACTTTTTGTAGCTGCTGACTTTTAATAAACATAACATTTGGCTGAAACACCCCTTTAACTTTGGAATTATTGAATGTTATACATTTATTAGCATTTTTTGCTTTTTGATCATAGCACGTTATTCACATCTAAATTTGCTGTTGCATTTCATGTTTTGCTAATTGTGTGCCTGGTAACAGTTTTTCGCGTCACATCTATTGCTTGTTCATTTTACCTTACAGCGCTGCACTATAATTTTATTTATTCATGATTTTAGCACAGCTAGAGTGTTTGCTGTTTGCATTAGTAGCCCTCTTTATAAAAGCTCTTTAAAAATAGAAACAATACTTTTTTGGCGGAGAACCGTTTACATTGACCCTTACAAAAGGAAATTCAAGAGAGAAAAAAAATAAAAGATGCACATTTTTTTCAAGCCATTCTTCCACATTTTCTTGTCAAGCTCCCTTCCAGTTTTAAACAGTAACCGAAAGAGAGGTGATAATGATATACACATCGACAAAAGGAGAAGTAGAAGGGTGGAAGGAAAATTGACTGACAGCCGGCCCGCTGCACAAACAAGACAAATAGACAAAAGAGTTCTTTAAACACAATGGGTAAGTAGCTAAAGCTTTCTTTTCCCTTTCTTGGTACGAGGACTGCTGGAGCAGAGCAGAATGGAATGCACAATAGGCAAAACAATCACCAGTTGCCGGCACCGGCCAAATAAACTTTCAGTGCATTAGTCTGTGACTGACATTGAACACACACATTGGATGGAGGTATTTGAGTGCACCACTACAGGCGCTGAAAGGTGAGATGGTAGAGGGTTGGACATCCCGGTGAAAATGTTGAAGGCATTCTAAACCTAAATATTTTATTTTTTAAAGAGACACAGTTACCTTTTCTGTGCAGGGCAAAGGGACAGGTGGGCACTGGTAAGATAAGTATAAGTGGGTAGGGGTGCCATCTCTGCAAAGGGCACCCCTACCCATTTATACTTATCTTACCAGTGCCCACTCGTCGCTCTGCACCTTTCTCCTCTAAAGCCAACAAAAATACTGGAGAAGCATGTGACCACTTTCCCTGTAACTGTAGTTGGGTATATTAACCAAATGTTAGATCTAAGCACTGTCCAATGATTGGGGTCATTGATGCACCACTTTCCCGGGTCGCCAATACCAGTCAAAAAAGGAAAATAAAGAAAGGAGTGGCGAGGCAGCACTGGTAAGGTGAGTATTGCAAGGTCAAAGAGATCATTTGCAGATACCCATCCAGTTTTGCCCTGCATAAGGAAAGAGGCTGCCAGTTTTCTCATTCTGGAATCCCAACCCCACAACCCACTTTTATTCATCATCTCAACACCCCTACAGAAGTCAAAGCCTACGAAAGTACCATGTCAATACTTACACAGGGTGGATGACGTCATCCTCATAAGGTCACAGAGTTTGGGTCTGGTGATTGGTCACTCAAGTCTGTGAACTGCATCCTGGAATGAGGTTACATGTCCCCCATGGTTGGAAGCGTTGGGTATTTAAGAAGGCCAAAGGCGAGTAAAAATGGGTTGAGGGGTAGGTTAGTTAAAACCCAGTGCTGGGGCTAAGAACCAGGAAAATACGCCGAGGGCAAAATGCCAGCTCCCTCGGCGAGCAAGCTCGGAGAGGCAGGCCGCTTTTCATTTTTCTCCTATTTTTTTTTAAACTGTCCCTTTAATTTTTTTATTTTTGATCACTTTTAGACCCCTTTTATGCTAAGGTAATTTTCAGGCATTTTAGCGCTTAAGCCCCACATACACTATACATTTTTTTGCAGGTTTTTGTCTTCAGGTTTACCAAAACCATGTAGTACAAGTACAACTCTTAAGGTTTGACCTTATATTAGATGGTTTTGGTAAACCTGAAAACAAAAACCTGCAGAAAAACTGATGGTGTGTATGGGGCTTAAGAATAACTTCCCCAGTAAAGTGCCTGAAAACTGCCTCTCATGTCTTTCCAGTGTGAAAGCCTGAGTGCTTTCACCCTGGGGCGGTGTGCTTGCGAGACGGGAAAAAAGTCCTGCAAGCAGCACCTTTGGATATACTCCTCCACCACCTCTGCCCACTGAAATGTATGGGCAGCGCTTCCAAAGCGCATGAAAAGCGATTCAGTAGCACCGCAACACGGCTATTTTTAACCCTTTCTAGATCTGAGACCTGATCTGAGGTTGAAGGCAATTCCGCCATTGTTTCGGGTCTTCGGTCAGCCGCCGGACCTGCAGGTTGGACGCTCGAGCCTCCTGGTGAGACGGGAAAGCCAGGGCGAGCCACGAAAGGTGCCGGGATGGGAGGCAGACACCCCTTCCTTCTGCTTGTAATAATAGCCAAGGGGCTGTCTAGGCACATCGATTACTGCAAAAAAGCCAACCGGTACAATCCCTTGAAGCCGAAGAACACATTATGGGCCAGATTCAGGTAGATGAGAGTATCTTTCCTCTGGAGTAACGCTTCTCATTTACGTTACTCTGAAGACCCTTTCAGCGCAAGTCCTGTAATTCACATAGCAGTTGCGCGTAAACTTGCGCCAGAGTAACGATAATGCGCTGGCGTAACCCGACGCAAGTGGAAGTGGGTGTGATCATATGTAAATGATGGGCGGAGCCCGGCGCAGAGGCTTACGTTCAGCGCATCATCCACGGAGCATGCGCAGTGAGTGCGACTCCACTCGCCCCCTTGTGCGCATGCTCACAACTTCCGTCGGCACCACTTCCTGGGAAACGTCAGCGCAATGCGTTCCGCTGGGCGCTTAAAAGCGCTGGCGGAAACGCCATTCCGGCGCAAAAGTAGTTCCGTTTCCCCCCACCCCAGGGAAGATACTTTTGCTCTGTAATGGCTGCTCCCGCTACCCCCAGAGAGAGGAGGAACCTCAATTTTAATACCCAGGAGGTCTCTGTCATTATCTCGGCTATGGAGACGGAGAATGAATTTCTCCATGGCAAAAAAAGCCGCAAGACCAGCCGGGAGAGGAAGCAGGGCATCCTGGAGTCGATTGCTGCCAGGGTCAATGTCCTGGGGTACTCCACCCGGACTGCTGGGGACATACAAAAGAAAATAAATGACCTGCGGCGCAAGGTGAGGGACAAGGTGGCCTCCATCAGGAGGTATGAGAGGGGCACAGGTGGTGGTCCCCCATGTCCTGTCACCCTGACTGCAGAGGAGGAGGTGGTTGCTCGGTGCCTGGAGAGGGAGCAGGTGGAGGGGGTCGCAGGCTATGACTCCGTGGAGGAAGGCACAAGGACAGGTAAGTGTTTTTTAATCCCCTATTTGATGTTTTGCATTTGGGGGGGGGGGTACATGTGCCAAGTGTGTGGGACCACCAACATGTGTCTGCTTTGTGTCATCCACAGATGACGGAGCTGGGCCATCATCTGTCAGCCTGCATTCCACCCCATCCCCCCCACGCCATCATGTGCCCGAGCCACTGGGTGGTGAAGAGGTTGTGGAGGAGGAGAGTGGCCACACCACACCTGCCGAGGTGGTTGTGGAAGATCCTGCTGTGGCAGAGCAGGACTTTTCTTTGGTTTTGTCTGTCTCCTCCCCTTCTCCTGGCCCGTCTGTCGTCCCCTCCCCCATCCTTGGAAGCCCCTCAAGGGCGACTCCTTCCACCCGAGGACATCCATCTTCGGGCCCCAGGAAGGCGAGCCATAAGACCAGGGGGGTGTCTGATGGTGTCCAGGACCAGTTGGCGAGGGATCACGCCAGACAGACAGAACAAATGGGGGCCATAGCGGTCCACTTGCAGAAAGTGTCTGACAGCCTGGGCTCCGTTGCCAACCTCAGCAACGCAGTGCAGGATGTCAGCTCTAATTGCGCTGCAGTGGTCACCACTTTGGGGGAGGTGCAGGGGGATATCCAGCACCTCACTGCAGCCGTCCAGGCCAACAGTGCTGCCATCCGGGAGCAGGGGAGGCTGAGTCGGCGGGCCCAGCATTACCAGGTGACCCGTCAGCTCCGGATGCAGGCCCAGACGAACAATTACCTTGGACGGATAGCCAGGGCCTTGGAGGGCACGCAGGCCACACCTGCCAGGAGTGGCCCACCTGGGGATCAGCCACCTCCAGATGCCCCCCCACCCCCACCCACTCCATCCAGGCAGCTGCGGAGCCAGAGAGGGGCCCCCAGAAGAAGCCCCCGGCATCCCCGATGAGGCCTTTTTTTTGTTGCTGGTTTTATATTATTGTTTTTCACATACTCAGGTCATGAGTTTATTTTTTATTTTTCTCAGGTTATGAGATTATTTTTCTTTTATTGATCAGGATATGATCTTTCTAATTTCTTTTTGTACTGCACACGGTCAGGAGTGCAGGGGACAGTGTGAATGGTGTGTGAATGTGAGAGGGTGGCACTCCTGAAAGTAAGGGGTGTCACCCTCGGCCGTGGTGGTGAAGTGAACCCCACGGCTGAATGAATGATGTGTGAAAGGTGTGTGAATGGACAGTGACATCATTGGGGCCTTGACGCTGGCGTTACTGCTCCCAACTCCTACATGCTGGACTTGGGCTAATCCAATGCGATGTGCATGTGGTGTGTGTGATCTAGGGACATCAGTGGTGTACACGCGTGCACTGTCTGTGTAATTAATGTTTTGGGTTAGTGTCCAAAGATGCCTACGGCGAGGACCCTCCTGACTGCTCTTCCATCAGCAGACTGGGTGTCCTCTGGCAGGGGGGGACTGTGTGGGTCGGGGGTCAGGTCATCACGTATGTCAATATGCAGGCCTTTTTTCATAGCAAAGTTATGTAGTATGCAACATGCACCGATGATCTGACACACAAAGGTAGGGGAATACAATAGGGCCCCCCCAGACTTATCCAAGCATCGGAAACGGGACTTCAGGAGCCCAAATGTTTGCTCAACCACTGCACGGGTTTTGATGTGTGCTTCATTGTATTTTCTCTCTCCTCTGGTTTGGGGGTTCCGGAAAGGAGTCATTAGATGGGGTCCCAATGCATATGCAGAGTCACCTGTAAGGTAAAAGACAGGAGAATGTTAGTCATGCATGTGCGATTTCTGTTGTGCATGACGGGAGGGGATAGTCATGCCTGACTCCCATGTCACTCACCAACCAGCCAACTGTCCCCATACATGTTCTGGTTAAATTCTGCTGGGATGGGGCTCTGACGGTATATGAAACTGTCATGGCTGGACCCGGGGTGTTTGGCACGGACGTGCCATATGAGGCGTTGGGCATCAGCTATCACCTGTACGTTGATGGAGTGCCAATGCTTCCGATTGCGGTATATGTGCTCTGTGGCACTGGGGGGCTGTAGGGCCACATGTGTGCAATCAATGGCCCCCACAGTGCGTGGGAATCTGGCAATGTTGTAGAAATCTGTCATTGCCTTCTGCCGCAGCTCCTCAGTGGTGGGTCTGATGAACTGGTTGGACATGCGTCTGAGGATTGCGGGGACAACCTGGTGCACACATCTGCTTATGGAGGATTGTGACATCCCAGCCACCACTCCACTTGTACGCTGGAATGATCCACTTGCAAGGAAATGGAGTGTTGCCAGGACCTTCACCAGTGGCTGCACTGCTTGTGATCGGTGTGTTGGGCTGGTGATGTCATCCTGCAGGGTTGTGGTTAGTTCAAGTATTGCATCTGGGCTGAATCTGAATAGGCGATACACCTCCTCATCCCCCATGCCAAAGAGGCTCATACGAGTGCGGTATATCCTCTCACGTGCCCGCCTTCTTGGTTCCAGGGGACCCATCAGTAGTTCTAGGACCACGAGTGCCCCTGGCATGTTGGCACACAGAGGTGTTGTCCTTGCAAGTGGGGGTGCTCAGCTAGCTCCTATCGTCGGTAACGCTGCTGTAGCTGCTCTCCTGCTGACCTGTGACCGTCTGGAGTAAAGATAAAGCAGCCTTTTGTAGAAATAACTTTGCGCCGGACGGATCAGATACGTGCGGCGCATGTAGCCAGCGTATGGTGCTAATCCGTTCGTGAATTGAGAAAAATCCCTCATTTGCATATTTGCAGGGGAAATCAATGGGCGCGACTGATGCGCCCAGCGAAAATAAACGCTGACGATACTCTGGCGTCGGAACGTTCCGCCGGTCGCAAATGAGCCGTTATTGGGCGCATCTAGTTTGGTGGGTACGGGCACATAGAAACGTCGGCGCATCAGCACAGTTACGCGGCGCATATCCAAATACTCCAGCGCAAGTGTTCCTGAATCTGGCCCTATGTCGGCAATAAGGGGTTAAACCAGGGCGCTCTTTTAGATACAATCAAAATATGAGCACATTATTGACTAGAAATTTAACTAGTAGGATAGCCAGCCAGACAAAATACAAAATGTTTTGACTGACTTTTTTTAAGTAACGTAAAATTGGCCTTCAATATTTGTTCTAGGCAAATACTGTAAATGAGAGGATTAGGCTCCCTTTAAATACTTTCCACATAGAAAAGTCAGCCGTAGGGGATAACATAATAAAGCACTTTGAGTGCCATGACGCCCTTTCAGTCTGTAAACGAGGGAGGCACAGAGCTCCAAGCTCTGTTTTCTGACAAGGTGGAACTGATAACTCTAAGGTCACACCTATAAGGAAAGTCCTTGATCTAGGATTAGGTGAAGGATTTGAGAAAACAACACCTTTTTCTACACGGGATTAGAGAAGAAAGTCACACAAAGCCTTGCTTTTAAAGGGAAACCATTTTGCTCAAGATAAACACTTTGCTCAAAAGACTCTATCTGACATTGACAATCAATGTTAGGTGGAAAGTAAAACAGCAAAATAGAGTTTTGTTCAAAGCTGTCTGAGATATGAGATCAGTGCAAGTTACAAGGAGATCAACAGATGTTTTCCAGTCCACAAATGAAGATATCCGTCTAGGTTAATTCCCCATGGAGGTAGACCAACAGTGCTTCAAAGTTTACGGTGTTTTCCTTGTACTTAAAACAGTATGAGAGAGTGAGATGGAAAGCTGGCAACATGTCCTCCCGATAAAAGTACTTTATTGATAAAGGGTACAGTGTACAAGTTACAGCAGCTTACATGTTTCGTCAAAAAAATAAAAAAAATACCTTATTCATAGCCATACAGTAGCTTATCTGTCTGGATGTCACGCCACTTCATCAAACTCAACTTATTCTAAACCAAACTCAAAATATTTCCTCCCCCACGTACCTCTCCTCCAGGGCCATCTGAATGCAAGGGGACTCCTGGGCAATGCCCAGGGGCCCCAGGTACATGGGGAGCCCCACAATAATCTTGCATTACATCATACTTGCCAACTCTCCCGGTTGCTTTTTACTAAACTGTCCCAATATGATTGTGTCCCGGGAGGCATCCCAGAACCTATACTTTTCCCTCCTGATCCCAGTGTTGGGCCTTCCTGACCCCCCTGTACTGTGCCCTTTCTGTTGACTATGGATTGATTTATGGAAAGGTTTACTTTTGTATATACTGTATATGTTTAATTCTATCAACTATGTATACATTACCGTAGGTGTGTAAATTGGGCAAGCTGGTGGGGCCCCAGGGCATTACATTGCCCAGGGGCCCATGATGCTATTAAGACAGCCCTGCTCTCCCCCTGACTACTCTGTCAAGAACAACGGCACAACCATTCACCCGTCCCCACATGCAAGGGTGCTAGGTGTTATACTGGACTCTGAACTCTCCTTTTGTCTTCACATCCAATCACTTTCCAAAGTTGGGCGCATCAACCGCCACAACATCTTCAACATCTCTCTCGCCTCGACTACTGCAACTCCCTTCTCAATGGCTTACCTTTAAATAGACTATCCCCCCTTCCAGTGTCGGCCCGTCCATAGGGGGCGCCCAGGCACCACCCCCCCTCCTGTAGTCACAAAAAAACAAAGAAACGAGCCCTTTAAGATAATGTTTTCCTTAAAATGCGCTGCCCCCTCTGGCTCTCGCAAATGTTATTGTTGCCAGCTGCCGCTGCCGCTGGTCTATTCAGATGGCCGGACCTTGGGTGCCGGCTACCTGAATAACGGCAGCTGGTTGGCTGTGCGGAAGTGCCTATCAGAGCCAGCTCTGGCACAGTGGCTGCATTTGATGGGCACAGTGAGGCTGCAATTTTTTTTTTCGTTTGCACCCCCCAAAAATATTGAGCACCAACCGCCACTGCCCCCCTTCAGTCCATCATGAATGCTAATGCCAGACTCATCCACCTTACAAACCTCTCAGCGTCTGCCACCCCTCTTCGACAATCCCTCCATTGGCTGCCACTCGCCCAATAAATGAAATAAAAAATAATAACAATACCTTACAAAGCCATCTACTACTCTGCCCCAGCGACATTACTAGCCTAGTCTCAAAATATCAACCAAATTATCCTCTTTGTTCCTCCCAAGACCTCCTGCTCTCTAAATCCCTTGTCACCTCCTCCCATGCTCGCCTCCAGGACTTCCCCCGAGCCTCTCACATCCTCTGTAAGTCCCTACCTCAATCTGTCAGATTATCTCCAACTTTATCCACTTTTAGGCGATCCCTAAAAAAAAATTCTCTTCCGAGAAATCTATCCTGCCTCCACCTAACAACCATACTTTAATTTTCTTCATCAGCTCACCCCTCACAGTTATTACTCTTTTTTGTATCACTTGACCCTTCCTTCTAGATTTTAAGCTCTAACGAGCTCTGATTCCTCCTGTATTGAATTTTATTGTATCTGTACTGTCTGCCCTCATATTGTAAAGTGTTGTGCAAACTGTTGTTGCTATATAAGTCCTGTATTATAATAATAATAGCCACCATGGCTATGGATACGTTTTTTTTTTTACCAAAACACATAAGCTGCTGTAATTTGCACACTGTACCCTTTATCAATAAAGTAACTTTATCAGGAGGTCCAATTGTTGGCTCTTCATCTTACACTCTTGCAAAGTTTTTCTGTAATTGAAGAAAATGTACTTAGTCTGAAAAAAAAGCAAATGCAGCCACCACATTAACCACTTCAATCCTCCTTCACGTCCAAAGACGTGAACAGCGCAGACCTGAGGCGCCGGGTTGACGTCTTTGGACGTGATTTGCTTGTAATTCCCCGCGCGCGCCACAGGGTGGCGCGCGGCGGGGAAAAACAGTCCCGACGCATCACCGAGGATCCGATGCGTGTACCCGGCGGCCGCGATGTCCGTCAGGTACACGCGATCGTCGGTGAGACAGCAGGGACGTGGAGCTCTGAGTGTAAACACAGAGCTTCACGTCCTGTCAGTGAGGTGACAGATGCTGTTTCTCTTGTACATAGGGAGACAGCATCGGTCACCTCCCCCAGTCACCCCCCTCCCCCCATACAGTTAGAACACACCCAGGCAATACGTTTAACCCCTTCCTCACCCCCTAGTGTTAACCCCTTCAATGCCAGTCACATTTATACAGTAATTAGTGCATTTTTATAGCACTGGTCGCTGTATAAATGTGAATGGCGCCAAAAATGTGTCAAAAGTGTCCGATGTGTCCGTTGCAATATCGCAGTCCCAATAAAAATCGCAGATCGCCGCCATTACTAGTAAAAAAAAAATATATAAAAAAAAAAAAATCATAATTATGTCCCCTATTTTGTAGGTGCTATAACTTTTGCGCAAAGCAGTCACTTATTGTGATTTTTTTTTTTTTTTTTTACAAAAATACGTAGAAGAATACGTATCGGCCTTAACTGAGAAAAAAAAATATAAAAAAAAAAAAAAATGGGATATTTATTATAGCAACAAGTAAAAAATATATATATATTTTTAAATTGTCGCTCTTTTTTTCATTATAACGCAAAAAATAAAAACCGCACGGGCGATCAAATACCACCAAAAGAAAGCTCTATTTGTGGGGAAAAAAGGGACGCCAATTTTGTTTGGGTGCCACGTCGCACGACCGCGCAATTGTCAGTTAAAGCGACGCAGTGCCGGAAGCTGAAATTTCGCCTGGGCACGAAGGGGGTTTATGTGCCCAATAAGCAAGTGGTTAAGAACTGGGAATCTGCAATGTATTACATGTTGATGTGCTGTGAGGTAATAACTCAGTGGTTAATATTTAAATGATACAAAACACACTGTTTAATTTACATTATTCCTTTCTGTATTTGAATTATGGCACTGTAGTTATTTTAATAATAAAAAATAAAAAATAAAAGTACCTTTTTCCTAGTTGATATACAGCTATCACATGACCCAGCTCTTTCCCAGCCTGTCTGCACTTTGCATGCAAACATAAGCTGGAGGAGCGTCTAATCCTCTGCTGCTGGTCATATGTTTTAAAAAAAAAGCCGTTGGAATGCAGAGTACAAATAATTAATATCAATAAACTGTTTTAAATTATGGTACAAATATACACAATATTGTCAAAAGTTTTGGGACGTTTGCCTTTACACGCACATGAACTTTAATGGTATCCCAGTCTTAGTCCGTAGGGTTCAATATTGAGTTGGCCCACCCTTTGCAGCTATAACAGCTTCAACTCTTCTGGGAAGGCTGTCCACAAGGTTTAGGAGTGTGTCTAGGGGAATGTGTTGCTAGGTGGCAAAAAGACCAGGTACTTCAGCCTGAAGCCGGCACCAGGGGGGAAGACGTGGTGGAGTGGCACTGGTTTTTGGCTGGGCGGTGGGGTTGTGTGAGCTACCTGACACACATACACTGACCTACTTGACATACACTGACCTAAATGCACTGACCTACCTGACATACATAGACTGAATTACCTGACATACATAGACTGACCTATATACACTGAAATACATACACTGACGTACCTGACCTACTTACACTAAAATACACTGAAATACATACACTGATATACATACACTGACCTACCTGACATCCATACACTGACCTACCTGACATCCATACACTGACCTACATACACTGACCTACACTGAAATATATACACTGACCTACCTGACCTACATACACTGACATACACTGACATACATACACTGACCTGACCTGACCTACAGCTCAGCTCAGCTGTGGTGTTCGGTGTGCGTGTGTGGTGTGCCCATCTTCATCACAGGCTTCACAGCAGGCACTGACAGCCAGAGGAGGGGAAAGCCTCCCGTCCGAGCACCGAGTGGGGGTCTCATACTGATGTGGCTTGGCAGCATTGTAATTCCCACCTTCTGGAGCTTTGTAGCGCCTATGATGGACGTCACATGTCCCGCAGCTCCGGATTTGGACCAGTAGGATGTCCATCATAGGCGCTGCAGGCTTTAGAAGGTGGGACCTGCTATGTTACTCGCCCCCCACACTCGGCTGTGGCGCTCAGGGCTTACAATGCAAATGTTGTTGCCTGACACCTGGGGCTTTTCGGCGACCGATTCTGGGCTCCAGCCCCCTCAGCCCCCCCTCCCGACGCCCCTGTGCTTGACCATTTTTCCTACAAGCGTATTTGTGAGGTCAGACACTGACGTTGGATGAGAAATTCTTGCTCGCAGTCTCCACACAAAAATAAAGAACCCTATTCTGGCAGTGGAGAAGAGAGAAGTCTCCCCTGAGGGTAAAGACGGTCATTAGTCTGTAGTTCCAACATGAGACCCAGGCAGGCTAATTAGACTCCTTGAGATAACACTAGAAGTATGCACAGGAAAGTCTTTTTTCCACTTATTGAACAGATATAACAAAACTCTTTCAAATGTATATTAACAGACTAAAAGGAAGCAAACAGGAGAAGTTCATTGTTAGGGTTCACACACACTTTGACCAGCTTTGACCAGTACAGCTGGTGTTCATTATTACCAAAAAAACATTACAGGACTTTCAATTAAAGCACAAACATGAGTTTCCATCACACCAGATCTATGCTTGGAATCATTAAATTTCTCAATGTGAAACAAAAAAAAAGCAAACTCCTACTGTGGGGTGTCATACAGGGGAATCAGAAGCCCTATGTTTCAAAAGAAATGTTTCAAAGAGGTCACTTATCAAAGTCTTATACATTTTTTCCCTTTTTTGTTAAATAACAGAGCCCATTACCATGGAAATCACGCGGCGCAGTTTATCGGTTTACTTTGTGTGAACAAAAGTGACGCATATTGCACCCTTCATTATGTCCAGGGTTTGAAAGGAACAAAAGACCAAATGGAAGACTGAGATCATTATTGAAGCAAATCTGTAGTTATATGAGGATGTCATCAGTTTAATTGAAAGTCAACTCCATCAAAACTCATATCTTGTTTTTACATGGTTGCTGGCAATGTTTATCACACCGTGGCTTCTTATAACTCTTTGAAACTCCAGGTTCAGCCCAATTTTTGCAGCCTCTACAAAGTCAGATGGTGGCATCATATTTTTCCAGTGAACTACCTACATTCGAGAAAAGGGGTCCCCAAAGATCTGGTCCGCTACAGCTTTGCACCTGACCAGCAGCTAGAGTCAGGTTCCCTCCTTTGCACCGTCTTTCTCCGTGACAGTCAGTTTCTAGGACGGACCGCCAGCATCCTAGCAACCAATGTCATGTTTGCCCCAGCACTAGGACAGAACTTCAAACCATCCATAACTGCTCCAGCTCTAGCCCTGCTGCCACCCTGTACATTAAAGCCGCGTACACACGATCAGTCCATCCGATGAGAACGGTCCGAAGGTTTTGACCGATCAGGTGTACGCGGCCTAAGTGGCAGGGAATAATATATATAGGGAATATTATGCAAAGTGGACTCTGATGTAGGGGAGGGGGGAACCTTAAATGAGAAGTATGGGTTTGTGCTTGTTTGCAGTTTTATACTTACCTAGGTGTGATGCTGCATCTGTCCCCGGCCACCTCTGCACTGAGGACCGAGCGGTCAAACACCAACGATCACTCGGTTCTCACGGCTCCATGCACAGACTGTCAGTCACCACTCTCCGCTCTGCTTACTTCTTGCTCATTGGAGCGCTGAGCTGTGGAGGGGCGGAACGGCCATCTCAGTCTTTCAGCTGCTCACAGATGCTGAACCAGGTGTGGGTCCAGGCACTTGGCGGATCCCGACTTCCATTGTTGGGATGACGCAGTGCCTGGACCAACTTCTGTGATGACAGCAGAAAGTGGACTTTAGCCCACTCTGTTGAAAACGGGTCACAGGAATGGGCATATCTGTTCTCTACACTGGTACATTAGCTACTGTACACTGGGCTGCTTTCAAACTAATCCACAGGTGCACAGGGGTTACCTGCCCTGAATCCTAGACTTCTGTTTTTTTACCTGCGGGTTTGGTGTGCTTTCACAAAGTGCACCCCACCTGCAAGATATAATAGATTTCTATGGCAAAGTGCAGCTAATCCGCAGGAAAGCCACAGGTACATTGCGCAGCACCCGTGGTGCGGGTAAACCACAGCGCATCAGTGTGAAAGCAGCCTTAGGCTCCTTTCACACTATGGGCCAGATTCAGGTAGATGGGCGAATCTTTAAGTTGGAGTAACGTTTCTCATTTACGTTACTCCGGCGAAACTTTAGCAGCAAGTACTCTTATTCACATAGCACTTGCTCCTAAAGTTGCGGCGGCGTATCGAAAATGAGCTGGCGGAATTCAAATTGGGCGGGTAGGGGGCGTGTATTATTATAACTAGGCGCGATTCCGCGGCGAACGTACTGCGCATGCGTCGACTGTCAATGCATCCCAGTGCGCATGCTCCAAATTCTGTCAGTGAACGTCAATGACGTCAAATCCCTATTCATGGATGTTTTACGCAAGCCACGCAAATTTTTATTTTTTCGACGCGATGACGACGGCTTTACTTAACATAGGATACTCCACTAGGGGGCTGCTTTATCTTTACGCCGCGTATCTCTTACGGAAACGTCGGAAAGTCACTGCGTCGCGCCCGAATACGATCGTGCATTGCCGAATTCCGCTGATTAACATATTTTCGGCGTTAATCAGCGGGAACGCCCCCAGCGCCATTTTTTAAATTGCAGTTGCGATGCGACGGCGAAATTCAATTACGCCGATCCTATAGTAACTCCGACCCGGCGTTTCTTGTTTTCTGACTAAAGAAAACAGAAACGCCGGCTCAAAGTGAGAGTTAGGCTGGAGTATCACTGATACTCTAACTCTACCTGAATTCTGGCCCTATCAGTCCGATTGGGTCCCCAATTGGACCCTCCATTCACCTCTATGGAGTGGCAGATGAAAAAAAATTGTGTCTGTTTACACCCGTCTACCTCCAATCTGAAAAAGAACATTAAGGGGCCCGTTCCCTTCCATCTGGGATGAATAGGATTGGAGGGCCCATAGAGGGGATTGGGCTGTATCTGTGTCTGCTCTGCACATGAGCAGAGTAAACACGGACCGGTCATTGTCATCCGCTCCCCCTCCACTCATAGTAGCCCGCAAATGGTTACCAAGTCGCTGAAGCGGCCCTCACTCTGGCAACCCTGCTATAGAGGGACAGTTATACTACCAACACATGAAATTTGAACAACCTATGCATGGCTGGAGATAGATGGGGCGATTTTCCGGCAACCATTGAGCCATTGTGTTCCTCCAGTGGGGGAAGCCGTCACATCCGTGTGAACGGATTGATTATTGCTATCAGCTAAAACAGTCGCTAGCAATAATCGCATGTAAAATATGACATGCTGGTTGCAGGTTTGCTCAAAAACGAAAAAGAAAAAAAATTGCAGCCTCACTGTGCCCATCAAATGCAGCCACTGTGCCATCAATTGTCACCACTGTACCATGCCATCAAACGCAGCCACTGTGCCATCGATTGTCACCACTGTGCCAAGCCATCAAATGCAGTCACTGTGCCATGCTATCAAACGCAGTCAGTGTGCCATCAATTCGCACCACTGTGCCAAGCCATCAAATGCAGTCACTGTGCCATGCTATCAAACGCAGTCAGTGTGCCATCAAACGCAGCCACTGTGCCATGCCATCAAATGCAGCCACTGTGCTATGCCATCAAATGCAGCCACTGTGCCATCAATTGTCACCACTGTGCCATGCCATCAAACGCAGCCACTGTGCCATGCCAACAAACACAGCCACTGTGCCATCAATTGTCGCCACTGTGCCAATTGTCACCACTGTGCCCTTTAATTGTCGCCATTGTGCTCATTGATGTCACTGTGCCCTTTAATTGTCGCCACTGTGCCAAATTGTCACCACTGTGCCCATTGATGTCGCTGTGCCAATTGTCCCCACTGTGCCCATTGTCCCCACTGTGCCAAATTGTCGCCACTGTGCCCATTTATGCCGCTGTGCCAATTGTCCCCACTATGCCCATTGTCCCCACTGCGCCCATTGATGTCTATTCCCAGCTAAGTTATGCCCACTTTTGCATTATATTTGGTTCATCTCTCGTATTTACCCGAATACAATATTTTTTTTTAGTCCTGACTATAACAATTGAAGAAAAAATATACAAAAAACACCATAAAGTCGCAAGAGTTAAGGTGAAGGGTCAGGGGGGTCAGGTTAGAGACATATTTTAGGTTGGAGAAACACTGTGAAACCAAGAGAAAAAAAAAGCTTCAGGCCAAAATATAATTCTTCAAAATGAGTGCTGATTGATAAAAAAGCTATAATTTTCCTTTAATTATCTAAAAAAAATGTGAGTAAAGTAAGCCGCGGTTTGTGTCTTCTGCCGCCCTGCCTTGTGGCGTTGTATCCCGTTGCCTTTGTTGGGAAGATGGCGTGTCAGGTTTGCGCACCTGCCACTTCTAATTGTGCGTGAAGCCATTAACGTCTTCTTCCTGCAGTACATGAAGGACGAGCTGACACCATGACACCTCGGGAAAGGGATCCCCTTATAGACAGTCAGGGAGATCAGTGACAAAAATACCTGTCAGAAGTTTTCAAACAGTCATCATAGAGAGGTCTTCCTGGAGGGCAGATTAGACACTGACAGCTATGGAGCAGACAGACGTCTTGCTTTACACCGAGCATCCAATGTGATGATGGCAGAACCAGGATAGAAGACAAGTCAAAACAAACACAATATCAACTTGTGCTACCAGTAAAGTAGGAGAGGGGACTCTGCCATCTTTCTTTCTGAAAATGCTAGTTGTCTGGTTGCTGTGCTGATCCTTGACCTCTAATACCTTCTGAAAGCCAACAACCATCCCAACCACTGGCCCACAATCCAAGCCTCATCAGCAAAAACATATCTGTTCATGCAACATCCCGCTTGTATGCAACCCACAGCCACAACCCATCCTCACCTAGGTACACGGCCTCATCTCTTCCCAAACACAGCCTCATCTCTTCCCAAACACAGCACACAGGCTCATCTCTTCCCAAACACAGCACACAGGCTCATCTCTTCCCAAACACAGCACACAGGCTCATCTCTTCCCAAACACAGCCTCGTCTCTTCCCAAACACAGCACACAGCCGCATCTCTTCCAAAACACAGCACACAGCCTCATCTCTTCCCAAACACAGCCTCATCTCTTCCCAAACACAGCCTCATCTCTTCCCAAATACAGCACACAGCCTCATCTCTTCTCAAACATAGCACACGGCCTCATCTTTTCCCAAACACAGCCTCATCTGTTCTCAAACAAGGCACACAGCCTCATCTCTTCCCACACACAGCACACAGCCTCATCTCTTCCCACACACAGCACACAGCCTCACCTCTTCCCAAACACAACCTCGTCTCTTCCCAAACACAGCACACAGCCTAATCTCTTCTCAAACATAACACACGGCCTCATCTCTTCCCACACACAGCACATAGCCTCATCTCTTACCAAACACAGCGTCATCTCTTCTCAAACAAGGCACACAGCCTCACCTCTTCCCACACACAGCACACAGCCTCATCTCTTCCCACACACAGCACACAGCCTCACCTCCTTCCAAACACAGCACACAGCCTCATCTCTACCCACACACAGCACACAGCCTCACCTCCTTCCAAACACAGCACACAGCCTCATCTCTACCCACACACAGCACACAGCCTCATCTCCTTCCAAACACAGCACACAGCCTCATCTCTACCCACACACAGCACACAGCCTCATCTCCTTCCAAACACAGCACACAGCCTCATCTCTTCCCAAACATAGCACACATCCTCATCTCTTTCCAAACACAGCACACAGCCTCATCTCTTCCCAAACACAGCACACAGCCTCATCTCTGCCCACACACAGCACCCAGCCTCATCTCTGCCCACACACAGCACCCAGCCTCACCTCTGCCCACACACAGCACCCAGCCTAACCTCTGCCCACACACAGCACCCAACCTCATCTCTGCCCACACACAGCACCCAACCTCACCTCTTCCCAAATACAGCATCCAGCCTCACCTCTTCCCGAACACAGCACCCAGTCTCATCTCTTCCCAAACACAGCACCTAGTCTCATCTTTTCCCAGACACAGCACCCAGCCTCATCTCTGCCCATACGCAGCACCCAGCCTTATCTATGCCCACACACAGCACCCAGCCTCACCTCTTCCCACACACAGCACCCAGCCTCCTATTTGCCCACACACAGCACACAGCATCATCTGTTTAAACCCAGCACCCAGCTTCATCTCAGAACAAAATGCCACCCATCTGACATTCACTATATGAACAGAGAAGAACACTTGAAGAATTTCATTGCTAAGAACATTCCTTCACAATGTCACAATGCTCAGCTATTATACAGGCTATTCAGAATTTTGCTCATAAAATTCCTCAACTCTGACCAGAATTTCACATAGAGAACAGTACCCATTACGTCACAGACACTATGAACACCCCCGCATGTCAGCATACAGTACATGGTATAGGAACTGCAAATGTTCTGTTGCCTAGTACTAACTCTCTGCTCTATATACTGCTAATGTATTATCTTGAGGACAACATATCCATTTGTCATCAGACAAGTAAAAAAAAACTGCATCCACCAATAAAAATTGCATGTGATTTGTTGCTATGGGTTGATGCACTTTGCAAATATGCTTTATTGCACAGTATAAATCTACTTGCATTTGTTTCTGCACAGTATCTGCTTATATTCAGTTTTCAGTGGATAGATTTAATATTATCTAATATTATTATTATACACGATTTATACAGCGCTGACAGTTTACGCAGCACTTTACAGTGTATATGGGGGACAAAAGAATTACAGTATAAAGGAAGGGGATGGTGGTAAAAAAGGTAATAGCTGCAGGCGATGATTTTATTGGGGTGGCTCGGAGACAGATGTTAGGTGGGTGTGGGATATACTTGCCTGAATAAGTGAGTTTTTAGGGATCTCCTAAAGGTGGACAGGGAAGGGGCTGTTCGAACATACTGGGGCAGGGAGTTCCAGAGGATGGGAGAGGCTCTGGAGAAGTCCTGAAGGCAAGCATGGGAGGCGTTAACAAGGGAGCAAGATAGTAGGAGGTCCTGGGAGGAGCCGAGGTGACGATTTGGGCGATATCTGGAGATGAGGTTGGTGATGTTGTGGTTAGTATTTAGAATTTTATACAGTGAGGTAGTGGAAGCCAGTGAAGGGATTGGCAGAGAGGAGCAGCAGTCACGGATCAGTTAGTGAGGTGTATTAGTCTAGCAGCACCATTGATAATAGACTGAAGGGGGGATAGCCTGCATAAGGGTAGGCCATTAAGGAGAGGGTTGCAGTAATCAAGGCGGGAAATAACAAAGGAGTGAATAAGTTGCTTTGTGGTGCCATTAGTCAGGAAGGGTAGAATCCTGGAGATGTTGCAGAGATTAAGGCGGCAAGATTTACCAGTGATTGGATGTGGGGGCTGAAGGAGAGGTCAGAGTCTAGGATTACACCCAGCACCCTGGCATGTGTGAAGGGACCAATGGTTGCGTTGTTGATCTTAATGGTAAAATCATGGGGGGGGGGGGGACATGAAGGAGGAAATATAACATGCTCAGTTTTAAAAAGATAGAGCTTGAGAAAGTGGTATGACATCTATATAGTGATATGTCATTCAGTAAGTTTGAGATGTGCGAGGAGATCGAAGGGGTGAGGGGTGTCGTCGGCATAGAGGTGGTATTGGAAGCCATGGGAGGTTATCAACTGGCCCAGGGAAAGGGTATAGAGAGAGAATAGGAGGGGGGCAAGGATGAAGCCTTGGTTAGCAGATTGCATTGCTAATGCTGCAACATCCGTGGCCAGCAAAAAGAAGCATGCATATCTAAAGGGATGTCGGGAATGTGTTCTTCCATACAATGCTTTTCTGTATAAGTGCTGGAATGTTTACAGGAGTCTGCCAGCCCCTGCCACTATAGAATGGCAGACAGACCAAGGACCAAGTGATGACATCACTGAGCCTCAAAAGAGACAAAATGAAAGATGTTACTTTAATGCTGATTGGTTGGGGGGACAAAAGACAGTATTATAGGTGTACATTGCATTTCAGCTTTAAGGTTAGTGGTTATGTTGACATTTCGGGTTAGGCGTTAAGGTAAATCACTGGCAGACAAGCGATTTGCGTTAACTGTAATGCCTAACCCCAAGAGTCAACATAACATCTATCACTAACACCTTGGGCCCTAATCCTTCAACCAAATGCTTAACCTGAACCTGACCCTTAAAACTGAAGTTTAGTATGTAATGGGTAACGCATAGGGTTCTGTGAATGGGCAGTGGAGATCCTGTCATTCATCCACTCCTCTTCCATTCACAGAATACAATGCACTGTGTGATAATAGTAACAGAAGCTCTGTGAATGGTGGAAAGAAAAGGGGCAGGTGGGAGGCATGACTTACAGACTGGTAACGATGGCTGTTAACTCTTACAGCACCGTAAGAAGTATCCAGCATCTCCAAACGTCTAGGAAAAAAGTTATTATGTAATGATTAGTAAGAAAAGTATCATGCTGGATATCTATACTGATATGGACTGGGTAATGTGTTTGGAATGAAAGGATGGCACATCATTTGATGGAAATGTAAATTATCCACCACAGAAGGCTGAATTCAAAGACACCCCGAAAATCAAAGTGAAAAAATTATGCAGCAGGTTAGTCCATTTTTCTGAAATTTCACTGCAGCAACTCAAAATGGTCCTCAGTAGTTTGTATGGCCCCCAAGTGCTTGTGCGTTTGCCTCACAACATCAGGGCATGCTCCTAATGAGACGCCGGATGGTGTCCTGGGGTATTTCCTCCCGGATGTAGACCAGAGCAGCACTGAGGTCCTGAACAGACTGAGGTGCAACCTGGCGGCACCGGATGGACCGAAATATAATGTCCCAGAGGTGTTCTTTTGGATTTAGGTCAGGTGAGCGTGGGGGCCATTCAGTGGTATCAAATTCTTCATCCTCCAGGAACTGGCTGCATGCTCTCGCCACATGGGGTCGGGCATTGTCGTACACCAGGAGGAACCCAGGACCCACTGCACCAGCATAGGGTCTGACAATGGGTCCAAGGATTTCATCCCGATACCTAATGGCAGTCAGGGTGCCATTGTCTAGCATGTAGCGGTCTGTGCGTCCCTCCATGGATATGCCTCCCCAGACCATCACTGACCCACCACCAAACTGGTCATGCTGAACGATGTTACAGGCAGCATAATGTTCTCCACGGCTTCTCCAGACCTTTTCACGTCTGTCACATATGCTCAGGGTGAACCTGCTCTCATCTGTCAAAAGCACAGGGTGCCCGTGGCGGACCTGCCAATTCTGGCGTTCAATGTCAAATGTCAATCATGCTCCACAATGTGGGCAATGAACGCAGGCCCACCAGGCCACCCTCATGAAGTCTGTTTTTTGTTGCTTGGTCAGACATTCACACCAGTGGCCTGCTGGAGGTCGTTTTGTAGGGCTCTGGCAGTGCTCATCCTCTTCCTCCTTGCATAAAGGAGCCAATACCGGTCCTGCTGATGGGTTAAGGACCTTCTACGGCTCTGTCCAGCTCTCCTAGAGTAATTGCCTGTCTCCTGGAATCTCCTCCATGCTCCTGAGACTGTGCTGGGGGACACGGCAACATTTCTGGCAATTGCACATATTTATGAGCCATTTGTTGGACTGCTTGTGCAAGCTCTATAGGATCCAGATATGGTCTCATACTACCAGTAGTAACACTGACCGTAGCCAAATGCAAAACTAGTGAAAAAGTGTCAGAAAAGATGAGTAAAGAAAAATCGTTCGGCCATGCATCTACATGGGGTCACGCTTCATTATCATACAACACGCCCCCTACCTGCCTACTTTGAATTACGCGGGCTTACGCCGGCCCAAATATGCTACGCCGCCGTAACTTAGGACGCAAGTTGTTTCTGAATACGGTACTCGCCACTCTAAGTTACGGTGGCATAGCGCAGTGTTTTTCAACTCCAGTCCTCAAGGCACACCAACAGGTCAAGTTTTCAGGATTTCCCTCAGATGAAATGGCTGTGGTGATTACTAAGGCAGTGAAACTGATCAAATCATCTGTGCAAAATAATGGAAAGCCTGAAAACATGACCTGTTGGTGTGCCTTGAGGACTGGAGTTGAAAAACACTGGCATAGCGCATATTAGATGCGTTACGCCCACCTAAAAATATGCAATTTTTTCTGAATCCCGGCCCTAATGCCTGGTACACACAATTGGGATTTTGCTCGACCAAACTCACTTCGAAATTCCGACGGAATACCATCAGAGGAAAAGAGAACATGTTCTCTATGTAAACTCTGATGGAATTCCTCGGAATTTCCGATGGAAAAACACCGATGGGCATACACACGGTCAGAATTTCTAATGGAAAAAGTCTGTCTGAATTTTTTCATCGGAAATTCCTATCGTGTGTACGAGGCATAACTTGTCACACTTTAAAATTGCGCACACTCATGTAATGGCGCCAAACTTTGGTACTTAAAAATCTCCATAGGCAACACTTACATTTTTTTACAGGTTACCAGTTTAGAGTTACAAAGGAGGTCTAGTGCTAGAATTGTTGCACACGCCTCATATGTGTGGTTTAAACTGCGTTTACTTATGTGGGTGGGACTTACGTGTGCTTTCCCTTCTGGGCGCGAGCTACTGGGGACAGCGGCATTTTAAAAAAAATGATTCACTTTATTTTTTAAATTTTTACACTTTTTTTTTTTTTTGATCACTTTTATTCCAATTACAAGGAATGTAAACATCCCTTGTAATAGCAAACTGTGTGACAGGTCCTCTTTATAGAGAGATCAATAAGACCCCACATCTCTCCTACTGTCATAAAGTCGTGTCCGGGCCTCTGATGGTTATAGAGATGACCAGTGAGGCCTCGTACACACGGACGGACATATCTGATGCAAATGGTCCCCGGACCGTTTTCAGCGCATATGTACGCCGGGCTATTTTGGTCCGAGGGCTGTACACACCATCGGATCAAAATCCCCACCGGCAGACAGCGCGGTGACGTGGCTGTGACGTTGACGCCGCCACGTCACCGCACCAGGAAGAAAACAACTTCCACGCATGCGTCGCATCCATACGACGCTTGCGCGGGAGGATATGTCCGCTGGTGAGTGTACTGACCAGCGGACATATCCGACAGCTAGCTCTCCGGCGGAAAAGTTTCAAAGCAAGCTTTGAAACTTTTCCGCCGGAGAAATCCATCCAAATCTGTCCGTTTGCCCATACAGACGAGCGGATTTTTCGGCTGAAATGGTCCGTCGGATTCCATCGTGTGTACGAGGCCTAACCATCTCCGTTCTCCGGGCCCCCAATGGCAAGGGAGAGCCCGGCGAACGATCAACTGTCGGAACTGCCGCCATGATCGTTCTTATGCCGCGTACACACGATCATTTTTTGTGATGAAAAAAAACGACGTTTTCTGTGAAGTAAAAAACGACGTTTTTAAAACGTCACTTTCAAAGACGATTTTGCATACACACCATCGTTTTTTTCACAAAAAGCGAGGTTACGTTCACCACTCTTTTCCATTGAAGCTCGCTTCCTAACTAGCTTCTGGGCATGCGCGGGTTGAAAAACGTTGTTTGCGGGTTGAAAACGTCGTTTTAAACGACGTTTTTGCTACACACGGTGACTTTTTGTGAAACAAAAAACGACGTTTTGAAAAACGACACAAAAAATTCAAGCATGTTGGAATTTTTTTTTGGTCGTTTTTTTATAGACAAAAAACGACGTTTTGCCCACACACGATCAATTTAAATGACGTTTTAAAAAACAACGTTTTTTATCATCGCAAAAAACGACCGTGTGTACGCGGCATTATGGTGTGCAGAATCGCTGGCTGAAAAGAAGGATATCTGAACGATCCTCCCATAAAGTCCAGGACGTCATATGACATCCTACAGTAGGGAAATATAAGGATGCGTATGCTTACATAATAATAATTTATTTTCTCCTTTTGATTTCACTTAATTTACACGTGTGTTTATATGCGTAAGAGCGTAAATCTCATGCACAAAGGCGCAGATTTTTGGATTTTGTGTTACAGATTTGAATGGAGTGCATGTTTCTGCACCTGTGTAAAAGGCCCATCTGAAAACAATGCAGCTGCATTCAGATCCGTAATACAAAAAAAAAAAACTTGTATATCTTGTATATGCTTTTTTTTTTTTTACGGACGTGTGAATGAAGCCATGCTTAAAAGCCACATGGAAATGGATATATGTAACACTTCCCATAATTGAGGTGTACAGTTGTCATTCTGGCCAGCAACTACACAAGTATTGATATTCCATCAGTTTGTATTTATGTATCTTTTAATCAGACTTGCATATATGCTGGCCAAAATACGCTGTGAATTAGGGTTTAAAATCACATTAAATAATTTGTATTCAAATTTTCATTTAGTCTATCCTTCGAAAAAAGACTCAATGAAAAACAATTGCGAGGGTGTATCAGCCTTGCTCAAGCATGGTTCCTCCAGAGTTTGCAATGGGGTTCATGGATCCACGAGTCATTTCCGCCCCTCATATAAGTAATCACTGACACCAATTCTTCTTAAACTGGCCATACAGCTATAGATTATCTACAGATTTTCTATAGTTAGATGGAAAAAGTGCAATAGATTTCTCTCGGCCCCGCTGGCTCTCAACCTAAACAATGCCTGCACCCAATCAGAATGTTCAGGTATTGTGAAAGCCTGGTTGGCTGGTTTTTCCGACGGAATTCTGCTCAAGCTTGCCTTGCATACACGCGGTCACACAAAAGTTCTCTGAACTTTCGACCATCAAGAATGCGGTGACGTACAACATTCCGACGAGCCGAGAAAATTAAGTTCAATGTTTCCGAGCATGCTTCAGAATTTTGCACCTTAGAATTGCTACAGACGATAGGATTTTTTTCCGTCTGAGAATTTAAGAACTAGCTCTTAATCTTTTGTGGGCGAACATTCCGACAGCAAAAGTCCGATAGAGCATACACACGGTCGGAATTTCCATCCATAAGCTCACATCAGACTTTTCCTGTCGGATTTTCCAATCGTGTGTACAGGGCATAAGATGGGAATTCCCATCACTTTGGGGAGATTACCTCTCACTGCATCTCCAAGACAGAAAGTATAAGGAAATCTCCCCCGCAAACAATAACCTAAATTGAATCTTCCTCTATCCCAGGGGTCTCCAAACTTTCTAAGCAAAGGGCCAGTTAATGTCCTTCAGAGTTTATGAGGTCCGGACAGTGGTCAGTGGGAGTCGACAAGGTCCTGACATCAGTGGGAAAAATGAACACCCCATTGTTTGCTTCAGTGGGAGTAATTGTGCCCCATTATTGGGTCCCATTGTTGGTGTCATTGTGAGGAATTGTCCTCTATCATTGGTGTCATTGTAAGGAATTGTGCCCCACCCTTGGTGTCGCTGTGAGGAATTGTGTCCCATCGTTGGATTCATTGGGAGTAATTGTGACCCAATGTTAATGTTATTGGGCCCCTCTGTTGGTGTCATTGGGCCCAACTGTTGGAGTCAGTAGGAGAACCTATGCCCCATTGTTGGTATCAATTAATGAAATAGTTTCCCAAGGGCCAGATAAAAGCAAGCAAAGGCACTTTTATTATAGGAAATGTAAAATTCTAAATATAAATCCTTCCTGCATACCTTCCAACTTTTTGAAATCACGAAGGGCCAGATTCTCGTAGGAGTTACGTTGGCGTATCTCGAGATAAGCGGCGTAACTTCAAAGATGCGCCGGCGTATCTATTTTCTGTATTCTGAAAACAAGATACGCCGCAATTTTGCTTAGATACGAGCGGCGTAAGTCTCTTAAGCCGTCGTATCTTAGTTGCATATTTACGCTGGCCGCTAGGTGGTGAATATGCAAATGAGCTAGATACGCCGATTCCCGAATGTACTTGCGCCCGGTCGTCGTATTTTACGTCGTTTGCATAAGCGTAAGTCCGGCGTAAATTCACCCCTGCTATATGAGGCGTAAGTGAGGCGTAGTAATGTTAAGTATGGACGTTGGGTCAGCGTCAAATTTTCCGTTGTTTACGTCGTTTGCGTAAATCGTTCGCGAATAGGGCTTTGCGTAAGTTAAGTTCACGTCGAAACCAATAAGTATTTGAGGCGTAATTTTGAGCATGCGCACTGGGATACGTTCACGGTCAATTACGTGGGGTTGGGTTGATTACCATGCAACACGCCCACTCCAAGCCTAATTTGAATTACGCCGGCGCCCATTTACACTACGCCGCCGTAACTTAGGACGCAAGTGCTTTGAGAATATGGCACTTGCGTCCTAAGTTGCCGCAGCGTAGCGTAAATACGATACGCTACGCCCCGCTCGTACTTATGCCACCGTACGAGAATCTGGCCCGAAGTATACAGATGATGCACCCCCCCCCCCCGCGCGCTATACCCCCACTTTTCCGGACCGGGAAGATGTCAGACCACTGGATTAACCCCTCAAATGCTTTCATACAGTATTAACTTTTGTTTATATTTGTTTTTTAAAATAACAAATGCATTAATGTAGCGACTGGATAAAAAGTTTTGTGTAACGTAACACTTTAGAAAGTAAATATTACTCATTTGTGTAAATGTCTACACATCAGAACTGAAGAGTAGAGAGGATTTGGTCTCAAAGGAAGGAAAGCCCTTCTAAATGAGTTCCTTTATTAATATATTAGTCAATATGATAAATGTCAAGATCTTCTATAATCCAGAAAGGATATTTAGTACTCATCAAGATTAATACCAGGCACAATTATTAACAAAGTTCACATCATGAACTTTTCTTTATCAGAACGGAGGGACAAATGAGTTCCATCATTTATTAATATGTCATTAATTAAAATTAAATCCAGGGACAGTCTTAAAAAAAAACTTTATTAATCTGTCATTGTCATCAAATGCCAATATTTTATATAATCCAGAAGGGATACTTAGTGGTTCTCAATATTTAATCCAGGGACAGTCTTAAAAAATGTCACATCATGAACTTTTCTGAATATCTATAGATCATAACTGAGGGACAGAGGAAATTTAACAGGGTACAGTGGCAGCATTTAACAGGGCACAGTGGCTCTGACTGATGGACACAGTGGCGCTAATTTATGGGCACAGTGGTGCTAATTTATGGGCACAGTGGCGCTAATTTATGGACACAGTGGCGCTAATTTATGGGCACAGTGGTGCTAATTTATGGGCACAGTGGTGACAATTGATGGGCACGGTGGTGACAATTGATGGGCACAGTGGTGACAATTGATGGGCACAGTGGTGACAATTGATGGCACAGTGGTAACAATTGATGGCACAGTGGCTGCGTTTGGCATGGCACAGTGGTGAAACTTGATGGGCACTGTGCCGACAATTGATGGCACAGTGGCTGCGTTTGATAGCATGGCACAGTGGCTGCATTTGATGGCATGGCACAGTGGCGACAATTGATGGCACAGTGGCGAAAATGTATGACATGGCACAGTGGTGACAATTGATGACACAATGAACTTTTACAGATGTCTATACATCAAAATTGAGGGGATTTGGTCCCAAAAGAAGATTGGTCCCTCCAAATGAGTTCCGTCCTTTATTAATATGTCATTAAATGCCAAGAATTTCTATAATCTAGAAGGGATACTTAGTGATCCTCAAAATGTAATCCAGGCATAGTCTTAAAAAATGTTTTTCTGGATCTATATAAATCAGAACTGAGGGACAGAGGGAATTTGGTCCCAAAAGAGGGGCAGCCCCTTCAAGTAAGCTCTGTCCTTTTAATATATTAATCAATGGGATTTCATTAAATGTCAATACCTTCCATAATCTACAAGGGATACTCAGTGCTCATCAAGATTAAATCCAGGCACAATCATTAAAAAAACATATCATGAACTTTTATAGATGTCTATACATCAGAACTGAGGGGATTTAGTCCCAAAAGAAGGACAGTCCCTCCAAAATAGGTTTCGTCCTTTAATAATATGTCATTGTCATTAAATGCCAAGAATTTCTATAATCTAGAAGGGATACTTAGTGGTCCTCAAAATTGAATCCAGGGACAGTCTTAAAAAATGTCACATCATGAACTTTTATGGATCTGCTTACATCAGAAATGAGGGACAGAGGGAATTTGATCTCAAAAGAGAAGCAGCCCCTCCAAGTGAGCTCTGTCCTTTATTAATACTGTATATTAGTCAATGGGATGTCATTAAATGTCAATACCTTCCATAATCTATATCAGAACTGAGGGGATTTTATCCCAAAGGAAGAACAGTCCCTCCAAATTAGTTATGTCCTTTATTAATATGTCATTGTCATCAAATGCCAATAATTTCTATAATCTAGAAGGAATACTTAGTGGTCCTCAAAGATAAATCCAGGGATAGTCATCAAAAAAACATCACATGATGAACTTTTACAGATGTCTATACATCAGATCTAAGGGACAGAAGGGATTTGGTCGCAGGACAGTCCCTTCAAGTGAGCTGCGTCCATTCACCTGAGCGATGTTCTGCTTGTAGTTCTAAAACGCTCAACAAGCCAAATCCAAGTCATTTCAATGGCCCCTTTTAACATATGACGGAACATCGGAAAATAACGTAATTGCCGTTCCGGGCATGCAGTTCCGACTTTCGAACATTTTCGACTTAAGAACAAACCTACAGTCCCTAGCCCGTTCGTAAGTCGGAGACCCCCCCTGTACAAGTGTTGTTGGCTCCATAGACCTCTATAGAAATGCCTGACGTGAGTGTTTTACTAGCCTGTTCTGCTCTCCACCCCTAATTTCCTTTCCGTCTTCTCCTCCAAGTGCTTTCTAAACAAAAAGCTGTAAAACGCTTGTAATACGCTAATAAAAAGCTTGTAATAGGCTTCTAAAAACGCTCAAAAACTCTCAATAAAGAGGCTAATAAATCGCTATGTTGTGAATGCAGGCACAAATTAGTCAATGGGATGTCATTAAATGTCATGAACTTTTGTAGTTCCCCAGCACAGCAGCTTAGGCTGTCAATGGCACAGGAGCTGCAACTGCCTTGTTTTTTCTAATTCCCAGGATCTTTGGAGCAGAGAAGTGTGTAACCCATGAATTAGGAGATGTGGTCTTACCAGACAGACAGAGCTCAGAGCTTGGATCCCAGCAGGACAGGCTGGATCATGTCTCCCTGGTGGGATATCACAGTGTTGGTGTCCCCATAGAGCAGTCCTCAGTGCAGGTGTCCCCCTGACCCTCTCCGAGCAGATCTGACAACTCCAGGGAAAGTTGTGCGGAGAAAAGTCAGCAGAGAACCACGTGACCCCTCCCACCCAGAACAGCAGAGGGAGTCCCGACACCTCTGCTCTGCCTGGGATCTGACTCTCTGCTTCTCAGCCTGGGACTACAATAGGACTGAGAATGGGAAGTCTATGGGAGCCTCTCCCACAATACTACATGGACTGGGAGTGCCAAGGAGAAGGGGGCTGGGTGATGGCAGCACCAGTAAGTGGCACTGGAGGCTCCATGGAAAGCAACTGGGTACAAATAAAATGTATCAATAGTCTTAACTTAAAAATAAATAAAAATATGCTGGATAGAGAAGAGAAGGTAAAAACTGAACCCCAGGAATGCGAAAATGTATGCATCACTAGAAGGGTCGGTTCACATCTGTGCGGTGCGTTTTTTTTTTGTGTGTTGTGTTTTAGGCGTGTTTTACATGCATTTTGGGCTATTTCACGCTACAAAAACACACTACAAATCCATCTTGGAATGCGATTCTGCATGCGCACTTTAAATATGTCCCAGTGCCTTTTTTATGCGTTCCGGATGCTTTCTAGGTGCTTTTTTTTTCTCCTGTTTTTCCCCCCACTGTACTGGGGTCTGGGGCATTTTTGAAACATTCTGGTGCATTTGTTATGCAATTTAGGGCTGGTTCACACCACAAAAACGCACTCCAGATCCTTTCCGGATGCGTTTCTGAATGTGCGGTTTTTACACATTTTTTACATGTTCCAAATGCTCTTTTGATGCATTCCAAGTTATTTTTTTCTTCTTTGTTCCTGTTTTTTCCACTGTACTGAGGTCTCGTGCATTTATGATGTATTTTTGATGAGTTCCAGTGCATTCCGGTGCGTTTTTTATGCATTTTACAGTACAGTACAGTCCAGTGCTGGAAAAAGTAAGCATGGTCTACTTTTTTTCTGGACCTGGAAAGCCCTGGAATTTGACTGCACTGGTGTAAACTATGTAATTGGAAACCATGTCGCCTACTTTCCATGCGTTTTTGATACAGGAAAGGAACCCACGGAACCGGCACTTGGGACTGGTTTACACCACAAAAACGCACTTCAGATCTATTCTAGATGCATTTTTGCATGCACGTTTTCTAACGTGTTTTTGGCGCAATCCAGTGCGTTTCCAGAATCATTCCAGATTGTTTTTTCTTATTTCCTGAGGGTTCTTTTTCACTGTACTGGGGTGCGGTGCAATTTAGATGCATTGCAGTGCATTACGTTGCATTTTTTGATGCGTTTTACTTATTCAGTACAGTCCTTTCTTTCTTTCCTTGGGCATCGATGTGCACTGTGATGTGTTGCAGTGCGTTTGAATGCCTTTTTTGCATGTTTGCGGGGCAGAAAAATGCAGCATTCACATGTGAGCAATGCCCATACAGTGAGGGAAATACAGTATTTAATCCCCTGCTGATTTTGTACATTTTCCCACTGATCAGTCTATAATTTTAATGTTAGAGACAGAACAAAAATATCCAGAAAAACTCAATTCAAAAAAGTTCTAAATTGATTTGCATTTTAGCACCAAGTTCACATAGGGTTGCGGGAGCCAAGTCGTGCGAGTTCAGCTGAACTCGCACGATTTTACTCACGCTTGTTAGTCCCAATTTCGGCCGCAATGACAGACATCTGTGCAAGTCCAAAGGAGAAAGAAGATTCGCGGTCCAAGGTCCCAGACTATGGAACGCTTTACCAACCAGCATTCGGTTGGAGGAGAACCACTTAGTATTCAGGAGAAAGATCAAGACTCATCTCTTTTCATATCAAAGGAGACAGGAACAACAAGCGCCCAGAGGCGATTCAGTTCGCATGTGCCGCGCTATATAAGTTTTCATTCATTCATTCATTCAGGTTTCTGCACAGATGTCAATGTAAATCGTGGGCCGAAATAGCAAAAAGTAGTATAGAAACTACTTTTTGAAATCCGTGCAGCGCCGCAGATGCGGTGTCACACTGATTAGGACTGTGCTATTGCTCCAGTAGCAACCTGTGAAGCTCTGGTGAACTCCATGCCCAAGAGGGTTAAGGCAGTGTTGGAAAATAATGGTGGCCACACAAAATATTGATACTTTGGGCTCAATTTGGACATTTTGACTTAGGGGTGTACTCACTTTTGTTGCCAGCGGTTTAGACATGAATGGCTGTGTGTTGATTTATTTTGAGGGGACAGCAAATGTACACTGTTATACAAGCTGTACACTCACTACTTTACATTGTAGCAAAGTGTAATTTCTTCAGTGTTGTCTCATGAAAAGATACAATAAAATTCACAAATATGTGAGGGGTGTACTTCCTTTCGTGAGATACTGTAAATCATTTCTGCATACCTTCCAACTTTCTGAGATAACAAAGAGGGACGCCTTCTAACACAAAGTATATTAAGGACGAACACACCCCCGCCATTCCCCCAGTTATACGGACCTGGAAGAATACATATGATTATTATTATACAGTGTTTATATAGCGCCAACAGTTTACACAGTGCTTTACAATATAAAAGGGAGACAATACAGTAAAATACAAGAGGATTAAGAGGGCCCTGCTCAGAAGAGCTTACAATCTAAAAGGGTGGGGCAGGTGGTACAAAAGGTTGTAACTGTGGGGAATGAGCTGATGGAAGTGGTAAAAGATTAGTTGGAGATGTGATAGGCTTCCCTGAAGAGATACGTTTTCAGGGATCGCCTGAAGGTAGCAAGAGTAGGGGATAGTCGGACAGGTTGAGGTAGTGAGTTCCAGAGGATAGGAGAGGCTCTGGAGATATCCTGGAGACGAGCATGGGAGAACGAGATAAGAGACCTTGACAGTAGGAGGTCTTGAGAAGAGCAGAGGATGGTTTGGGATGTGTTTAGAGACAAGTTTGGTGATGTAGCTCTGGGCAGAGTTATGGATGGCTTTGTAGGTTGTGGTTAGTATTTTGAATTTAATTTGCTGTGTGATAGGGAGCCAGTGTAGGGATTGGAGGAGAGGTTTACATATGTACTCAAAGCCTTGAATTAATCCTTGACTGGATTTTAAAAATAGCAAATGCATTAATGTAGCGACTGGATGAAAAGTTTAGTGTAATGTAACACTTTAGAAAGTAAATATTACTAAATTGTGTAGATGTCTACACATCAGAACTAAGGAGCAGAGGGGATTTGTTTCCAAAAGAACAGGATATTATTATTTCATATTCCTGATATGTGCCTTCTGTATCATGTACTTGTATGAGAAAGTATCTCGTTCTCTTTTGTATTGCCTAAATTGTGTGAAGTCCCTGTTGTTCCTGCCAGTCCCTCTTTTCTTAGTAAAACTGTCCACATTAGGCATTAGAGCACAGTGTGGTCAGTTCTTTAGCTGTGCGGAGAACTCAACTTGTTCTCCTCCAATGATCAGACTTTTCCTGACACCAGGGCCATACTGGAACAAAAAATAGGCCCGGGCATTTTAGACTTAGCAGCCCATCGCGGGGGAGGGGGCACCGCGGGGGCACTTTGCGGCAGCGGTTAATGATGGGCTGTGGGGTTCCAGCACCTTGTACCTCTGGACCCCTTTATATTACACAGCACCCTGCACCTCTGGACCCCTTTACATTACACAGCACCTTGCACCTCTGGACCCCTTTACATTACACAGCACCTTGCACCTCTGGACCCCTTTACATTACACAGCACCCTGCACCTCTGGACCCCTTTACATTACACAGCACCTTGCACCTCTGGACCCCTCTACATTACACAGCACCTTGCACCTCTTGACCCCTTTACATTACACAGCACCTTGCACCTCTGGACCCCTTTACATTACACAGCACCCTGCACCTCTGGACCCCTTTACATTACGCAATAGTCTCCACTCTTTCCTGCCTTATCGAGCTGCATGATTGGATAAGGGACTGGTATGGATTTTGGGGGCCCCATGCTGTTTTTTTTTTTTTGCCCGATTTTTTATTTTATTTATTTTTTGCTGACAATTCTTTTTTTTTTTTACATTCAGCTGCTGACAGCTGATGACTTATCGGTTGTCAAGGACGCAGTGGCTGGCTTCCTGGACTGCTCCTTAACAACCAGTTATTCAAAGTTTTTGAAAAAGAAAAGTAAACGCAAAACGTGTGAAAACTGCATGCAAAAATACAGGTTAAAAAACGTAAAATGTGCTTGAAAACCACAACTGTATAGATGTGAACCTTCCAGAAGGGATACATCTGCTAGGGACAATCACTAATAAAGTTTACATGATGAAGTTTTCTGGATCACTAGACATCAGGACTGAGGGGATTTGGTCCTGAAAGGACAGTCTCTCCAAATGAGTTCTGTCTTTATTAATATATTAGTCACCATGATGTCATTAAATGCCAAGAATTCCTATAATCCAGAAGGGATACTTAGTGGTCCTCAAGATTAAATCCAGGGACAGTCATTAAAAATGTCACATCATAAACTTTTCTGGATCTCCATACATCAGAACTGAGGGACAGATGGGGATTTCGTCCCAAAAGAGGGGCAGCCCCTCCAAGTGAGCTCTGTCCTTTATTAATATTTTAGTCAATAGGATATCCTTAAATGTCAATACCTTCCATTATCTAGAAGGGATACTTAGTGCTCATCAAGATTAAATCCAGACACAATCATTAAAAAAACAATATATTATGAACTTTTACAGATGTCTATACATCAGAACTGAGGGACAGAGGAGATTTCGTCCCAAAAAAAGGACAGTCCATCCAATTGAGATCTATTCTTTTTTTAGTATATTAGTCAATGGGATGTTAGTAAATGCCAAGAATTTACATAATCCAGATACTTAGTGTTCAACAGGAGTAAATCCATGGGCAAACATTAAAAAACTTCACATCAGGAACAGCTGGCAATAACAACAGCTTTCAGGATATCCTGGGACTTGTAGTTCCCCAAAGGTTTAGGCTGCCTTTAGTACAAGAGCTTTTTTTATTGAACCCTTGGAATAGAAAATCTGTAATGAATTTACACAGATGCATAGACATCAGAAATAGGGGATGGGGATTATGTCCTAAAAGAGGGGCAGTCCCCAGGGCCGTCTTAATAGCATCATGGGTCCTTGGGCAAAGTAATGCTCTGGGGCCCCTATAATAGAGTGCAGGTAAACAGACATCAAGTAGGTAGGAGGCAGTAGTGTTGCTCACGAATATTCACATTGCGAATATACGTTACGAATATTGCATATTCGAGTATTCGCGAATAAATCGAATATTGCGAATATTCGTATTTTTTCAAATTTATTTTTAAAACAGATCACATCCTAGTGATCTCCATCGACGTCTAAAAGTATTGCTGGTATGATTAGAGACCCTGGGCCGAGTAGCTGAGGCGATCCTTTTATGTTGCCAAAAATTCGCAATGCGAATATTCGTATTACGAATATTCGCAAATACTTTCTCTGCCCTTCTGTGTTTTGTGTATAAAAAAAAAAAAAAATTAGCTTTAGTTTAGTCATATAAGTTTGTGTAAGTAGAGTTAGTGTTTAGTGCATATTAGTTTAGTAATCCAGGAAATGATCTCCGTTTTCGCGTGTTGACGAGAATTTCGCAATCAATTTCGCATTCGCATTAGCGAAATTTCGCAACATTTTTTTTTGGATAAAATATCACGAATATTCGATATTAATTAATATTTTGTGAATATTCTTCTATATATTCGTGAAATATCGCAAAATCGAATATGGCGTATTCCGCTCATTACTAGGAGGCAGACAGGCGGAACTTCCCCTTTTGGGTGGAGCTCCGCATTAACTACATGAATAATCATTCTGTACAGCAAAGAAATAGTGGGAAAATACTACATACATAAAGTAACAAAGCTGTCCTGTGCATATAATATATCTGCTAGATTGATGCCTCCCCAGCACTATGGCCCCTCTATGCCCTAGATATCCCCCCAACACTCTGACCCCTCTACACCCCAGATACTCCCTCAGCACTCTGACCCCTCTACACCCCAGATACTCCCTCAGCACTCTGACCCCTCTACATCCCAGATATCCCCCAGCACTATGGCCCCTCTACACCCTAGATATTCCCTCCAGCACTATGGCCCCTCCACACCCCAGATATCCCCCCTGCAGTCTGACCCCTCTACACCCCAGATATCCCCCAGCACTCTGGCCCCTCTACACCCCAGATATCCCCCAGCACTCTGACCCCTCTACATCCCAGATATCCCCCAGCACTATGGCCCCTCTACACCCTAGATATTCCCCCCAGCACTGTGGCCCCTCCACACCCCAGATATCCCCCCTGCAGTCTGACCCCTCTACACCCCAGATATCCCCCAGCACTCTGACCCCTCTACACCCCAGATACTCCCTCAGCACTCTGACCCCTCTACATACCAAATATCCCCCAGCACTATGGCCCCTCTACACCCTAGATGTTCCCCCCAGCACTATGGCCCCTCCACACCCCAGATATCTCCCCTGCAGTCTGACCCCTCTACACCCCAGATATCCCCCAGCAATCTGACCCCTCTACACCCCAGATATCCCCCAGCACTCTGACCCCTCTACACCCTAGATATCCCCCCAGAAATCAGACCTCTCTACACCCCAGATATCCTCCCAGCACTCTGACCTCTCTACACTCCAGATATCCTCCCAGCACTCTGACCCCTCTACACCCCAGATATCCCCCCAGCACTCTGACCCCTCTACACCCCATATATCCCCCCAGCATGCTGACCCCTCTACACCCCAGATATGCCCCCAGCACCCTGACCCCTCTACACCCTAGATATTCCCCCCAGCACTGTAACCATATACCATAAGATACCCCTTGTATTGTGACCCCACTACATCCCTGATATCCCTACACTGTGGCCTCTCTACATCTCTTCCTTCGAGTCCCAAGCATTTAAGCTGCATGGGGCGGTGTTAGAGCATCACTGGCACTCCGGCCCTGCCCCTCCCTGCTGACTGTGAATTAATAGGTATCGTTCTGCACAGCACGATGCACTGCTGCCAGTCTGCCTCCCCTATGTATCCATCACCAATTTCAGGGCAGCGTGGGCTCAAGGACCAGCTGCTTTGGGGAAAGTGCAGGGGTCCCCCATGCAGCTGGGGCCCCTGGGCAGTGCCCAGGTGTGCTCTATCATTAAGAAAGCCCTGGCAGTCCCTTTTAATGAGCTACCATCCTAATAAATTAGCCAAAGGGATGCCAAGAATTTCTATAATTCAAAAGGGTTATTATTGGTCATCAATATTAAATCCATTGAGAAACATTACAAACTTCACATCAGGAACAGTTGGCAGTAACAAAAACTGTCAGGACATCCTGGGACTTGTAGTTCCCCCAACAGTTTAAGCTGCTTATAGAACAAGAGTAGTAACCTTGCAATTATTTTTTTAATTTATTGAACTCTTAGGCCTCGTACACACGATCAAATCTGTCTGCTGGAAACGGTCTGCTAGACCGTCCCAGCAGACATATTCGATCGTGTGTACGGGCGAGCTGGCGGATTTGGCCACCCGACAGATTTCAAAGCATGCTTTGAAATCTATCGGGTGGGAATCCGTCCGCCCGACATGTCTGCTGGTTAGTACACTTACCAGCAGACATGTCGTCTCGCACCGGCGCCGAATGGATTCGGCGCATGCGCGGAAGTGTTTTACTTCCTGGTGCGGTGACGTGGCGGCGTCAACGTCACCGACCGATTTGAACAAATAGATTGCCTCGTGTGTACGAGGCCTGAGAGAGCAGAAAAAGTCTACAGATGTAGATGTGTCTACAGACGTCAAAACTGAGGGACCAAGGGGATTTAGTCCCAAAGTTCGGACAGTCCCTCTAAATAATCTCAGTCCTTTATTAATATATTAGGACAAGAGGTGCAAAGAATTTCTATAGTCCAGAAGAAATATAAAGAACCAAGACAAGAAAAAACAAACAATAAAACAACAAGAAAAAACAAACAAGAAAAAAAGTCACACCAGCAACAACTGATAATTACAAATGCTGTAAGGATATCCTGAGACTTGTAGTTCCTCAACAGTTTAGCGTCCCTACAGTACAAGCAGAGCTGAAACCTTGCCTTTTTTTTAATTTATTGAATCCTCGGAGCAGAAAATGTCTGTACTAAACCTTAAAGATCTCTGTACATTCGAAGTGAGGAGCAGAGAGGATTTTGTGCCAAAATAGGGACAGTTCCTCTGTCCTTTATTAATATATTATAGGCCAAATAGATGTCAAGAATGTCTAAGGGATATAAAAGTCTTACCAGGGAGGAACAATAAAAAAACACACCAGCTACAACTGATATCTTCAAAGCTGTCAGGGTGTCCTGGGACTTGTAGTTCCCCAGCAGCCTAGGCTGTCTAAGGCACAGGAGCTGCTATAAAGGGCTCATCAAGATTGAGGGACGAACGATAAGAAAAACTTCACACCAGGTACAGCTGGCAAGAGATGTCATGATATCCTGGCTGGGACTTGTAGTTCCTTAACAGTTTAGGCTGCCTATAGCACAGCAAGTGCTATAACCCTTAATTTATTGAAATGTCAGAGCAGAAAATGCATTTAATAAACGTTTTTATTAACTTATTATTTTACCTAATATAGTAGTCAATGGGATGTCAGTAAATGCCAACAAGAGTAAACCCAGGTGTAAATAATAAAAAAATATCACATCAGGAACAACTGGAGATTCTGGGACTTGCAGTTCCCCCAACAGTTTAGGCTGCTTCCAGTACAAGAGCTGTAACCTTACCATTATTTATCAATTTAATGGAGCAGAAAAAGTCTGTAATGAACCTTAAAGGGCTATAAATGTCTCACCAAAATTAAATCCAGGGACAAACAAATAATAAAAAAAATTACAACTAATTACAACTATAAATTACAAAAGCTGTCAGAGTATTCTGGGACTTGTAGTTCCTCAACAGTTTGAGCTGCTTCTTAGAACAAGAGCTGTAACCTTACCATTATTAAATAATTATTAATTCAATGGAGCAGAAAAAGACTGTAATAAAGGGCTCACCAAAATGAATTCCAGGGACAAACAATAATATTAATTAAAAAAAACTTCACACCAGCTACAACTATAAATTACAAAAGCTGTCAAGGTATCCTGGGACTTGTAGTTCCTCAACAGTTTAGGCTGCCTTTAGTACAACAAGAACATAAGCTTCACTTTGTTATAATTTATTGGATCTTTGGAGCATAAAAAGTCTGCAATAAACTTGTATAGATCTCTATACAACAAAAGTGAGGAACAGGATTTTAATTATTATTAATATGGGATTTTGACCCAAAAGAAGGAAAGTCCCTCTAAATCAGCTCTGTCCTAGTATATTAGTCAATGTGATGGCATTCCAAAACTTCTAGAAAGGATACTTTGTGATTATCAAGATTAAACTATACTAAAAACAGCACAATCAGATTACAGCTGGCTGTTCAGGATATCCTGGGACTTGTAGTTCCTCAACAGTTCAGGCTGTCTATAGTACAACCAGAGCTGCAAAACATTTACTTTGTAGAATTTATTGGCTCCTTGGAGCAGAAAACGCTTGCAATAAACTTTTATGGATCTCTATATACATGAAAAGTATGGAACAGATAGGATCTTATTATTTTATTATTAGTTTTGTCCCATAAGAAGGACAGCCCCTCTAAATCAGTTTTGTCCTCATATATTTGTCAATGGGATGCCATTCCAGACCTTCTATCATCCAGAAAGGATACATAGTCATCAGCAAGATTAAACAGTAACCAAAAGAGACCACCGAGTACAGCTGGCTGTTGAGGGTATCCTGGGACTTGTAGTTCCTCAACAGTTTAGGCTGCCTGTAGTACAACAAGAACTGTAACCTTCACTTTTTATAATGTATTGGATCCTTGGAGCAGAACATGTCTGTAATAAACTGGTATAGATCTCTATATACATTAAAAGTGAGGAGCAGATGGGATTTTATTATTATTATTATTATTATTATTATTATTATTATTATTATTTTCTTACTATTGGATTTTGTCCCAAAAGAAGGACAGTCCCTCTAAATGAGCTCTGTCCTAACATATTAGTCAATGGGATGTTATTCAAAAACGTATATCATCCAGAAAGGATACATAGTGATCAGCAAGATTAAACAAATAACAAAAAAAGCACATTAGGTACGGCTGGCTGTTCAGGGTATCCTGGGACTTGTAGTTCCTCAATAGTTTAGGCTGCCTATACAACAAGAACTGTAACAAGAGCAGGAACTGTAAAAAGAACAAGAACCTTCACTTTTTATAATTTATTGAATCCTCAAAGCAGAAAATGTCTGTAATAAACTTTTATAGATCTCTATATACATTAAAAGTGAGGAACAGTTGGGATGTTAATATTATTATTATGGGATTTTGTCCCAAATGGAGGATAGTCCCTCTAAATAAGCTTTGTCCTAATATACAGGTATTAGTCCATGGGATGTCATTCAAAAACTTCTATAATCCAGAAAGGATTCATAGTGATCAGCAAGATTAAGTAACACAAACAGCACAATCAAATTACAGCTGGCTGTCAGAATATCCTGAGACTTGTAGTTCCCCAGCACAGCAGCTTAGTCTGTCTATGGCACAGGAGCTGCAACTGCCATTTCTTTTCTAATTCCCAGAATCTTTGGAGCAGAGAAGTGTGTAACCCATGAATTAGGAAATGTGGTCTTACCAGATGTGTGCAGACAGAGCTCAGAGCTTGGATCCCAGCAGGACAGGCTGGATCATGTCTCCCTGGTGGGATATCACAGTGTTGGTGTCCCCATAGAGCAGTCCTCAGTGCAGGTGTCCCCCTGACCCTCTCCGAGCAGATCTGACAACTCCAGGGAAAGTTGTGCGGAGAAAAGTCAGCAGAGAGTCACGTGACCCCTCCCACCCAGAACAGCAGAGGGAGTCCCGACACCTCTGCTCTGCCTGGGATCTGACTCTCTGCTTCTCAGCCTGGGACTACAATAGGACTGAGAATGGGAAGTCTATGGGAGCCTCTCCCACAATACTACATGGACTGGGAGTGCCAAGGAGAATGGGGCTGTGTGATGGCAGCACCAGCAAGTGGCACTGGAGACTCCATGGAAAGCAACTGGGTAGAAATAAAATGTATGGAAACTTGTCAGGAGAATTTATTTTTTATTTTTTGTACACATGTTAAAGTCTGTATTTCAATGTATGTTACAAATTACTGTAAAGCCCCTCAAAAAGTACAGTATGTGGCACGGCCGTCTTAATAGCATCATGGGCCCCTGGGCAAAATAATGCTCTGGGGCCCCTACAATGGAGACATCAAATAGATAGGAGGCAGACAAACGGAGCTTCCCGTTTTGGGTGGAGCTCCGCATTAACTACATGAACAATCATTCTGTGCAGCAAAGAAACAGTGGGAAAATATTACATACATACTGTCCTGTGCATATGATATACCTGCTAGATTGATGCCTCCCCAGCACTATGACCCCTCTACACCCCAGATATCCCCCCAGCACTATGACCCCTCTACATCCCAGATATCCCCCCACCACTCTGACCCCTCTTCACCCCAGATATCCCCCCAGCACTCTGACACCCTCTACACCCCAGATTTCCCCTCCAACACTCTGACCTCTCTACACCCCAGATATCCCACCAGCACTCTGACATCTCTACACCCCAGATATCCCCCCAGCACTCTGACATCTCTACGCCCTAGATATCCCCCCAACACTCTGACCCCTCTACACCCCAGATATCCCCCCAGCACTCTGACCCCTCTACACCCCAGATATCCCCCGAGCACTCTGACACCCTCTACACCCCAGATATCCCCCCCAACACTCTGACCTCTCTCCACCCCAGATATCCCACCAGCACTCTGACATCTCTACACCCCAGATATCCCCCCAGCACTCTGATCCCTCTACACCGCAGATATCTCCCGAGCACTATGACCCCTCTACACCCCAGATATCCCCCCCAGCACTATGACCCCTCTACATCCCAGATATCCCCCCACCACTCTGACCCCTCTACACCCCAGATATCCCCCCAGCACTCTGACCTCTCTACACCCCAGATATCCCCCCCAGCACTATGACCCCTCTACATCCCAGATATCCCCCCAGCACTCTAACCCCTCTACACCCCAGATATCCCCCCAGCACTGTGACCCCTCTACATCCCAGATATCCCCCCAGCACTCTGAACCCTCTACACCCCAGATATCCCCCCAGCACTCTGACCTCTCTACACCTCAGATATAACTGTAACTATATACCATAAGATACCCCTTGTATTGTGACCCCACTACATCCCCAATACCCCCTACACTGTGGCCTCTCTACATCCCTGATACCTCTAGCACTATAGCCACTCAAGCAATGCTACCCCCTATACACTCCAGATCCCCCTCAGCATTGTTCCCCTCCCCATACACCCTTGATACCCCCCAGCACCATTATTCTATTCATGACATTCCAAGCCTTTCGGTGCAAACAATGCTGGACAGCTGGGTTTACCATGACACCATCCACAGTGCTACTTCCGCAGATGCGCTCTCAGTGCCATCATAGGGCCCCCAATTTGGGGGCAGAGTGGGCTCGAGGACCAGCTGTTTTGGGAAATGTGCAGGGCCCCCCCCCCATGCAGTGCCCAGGTGTGCCCCCTCATTAAGACAGCCCTGGTATGTGGTTTCTGTAAGAAGAGGACCTGGAGAATAAAATGCAAACTTGTATGTTGCAAACTTTTATGTTGCATGATATTTGCGCTGTTATTTATCACTGAATATTTTCTCTTTTTCAGACCATTCTCTGTAAACCCGAGAGATGGCTGTGTGTGACAATCCCAGTAGATCAGCAGTTTTTTTAAATACTCAGACCAGCCCGTCTGGCACCAACAACCATGCCACATTCAAAGTCATTTAAATCCCCTTTCTTCCCCATTCTGATGCTCGGTTTGAACTTCAGCAAGTCACCTTCACCACGTCTAGATGCCTAAATGCATTGAGTTACTGCCATGTGAATGGCTGAGTAGCAATTTTACAATATTACTAAACAATTGAACAGGTGTACCTAATAACGTGGCCGGTGAGCAGGGATGGATTGGCCATTGGGACTACAGGGAGTTTGCCGGTGGGCAGATTGCTCAGTGGGCCGACTTCAGTGACAGCGGACCGCTGCCCCCCTCCGCTCCTCTGTCTCTCCCTTTTCGCAGCGCTCACCTGGGGGGGAACAGAGAAATAGGGGGAGGACCAGAGGAGCAGGGGGGGACAACAGAGGGCATGGGGGAGGGGATAGACAGCTGACTCAACAGCTATGGCCTGGGAGTTTCTCACTTCTGCCTAATCTTGTCCCATAATGGGGGGCACCAAACTGATTCCTTGCCCCGGGTGAAATAATGTCTAGCTTTCCCACTGGTACTGTCTATAATAATACCAGTACCAGCCGTTCTACTCTAATAAAGTAGAACGGTTAGTGGCTAGTGAAGGGGGAGAGCGGGCTTGGTTGGCCGGGGGGGCTGCCGGAGTTGTCCGACCGCCATGGGAGAGACCTGACAAAGTGGGCCAGCCTGGATGAAGTCCAGGGCCAAATTTTTGTCCCAGCCCTGCCGGTGAGGGTAGATTTCAAACATGCCTTAAAATTGTGCACACTCATGGAATCGCCCAAAAATAGAGTACCCCAAATTCTCCATAAGTGATGATTTAAAAGCCTGACTGGGGTGTTTAAAAAATGTTTACTTTATTTGTGTTAATTTATATAATTTTGTTATACTTTCTTTTTTTTGCACACATCTGCATGTTTTGCAGAAAAAAGTATGTATTTTTTGAAAGCAGAGGCTCTGGAGAATAAAACTATTTGTGGAAACATAACAATATCATAACCTATTTTTTGTTAAAAAAATAAAAATAAAAATAGGTTGCGTTCAGTGCAGGATTACAAAATAGGCGGAGCCCCATGTAATTTATGCGCCACGCAACAATGGATCAAAATAATATCGATTTGATCTTGAAAGAAAAATACAATGAAGTGTTCTTGAATCGTTTAAAAGTCAGCAGCTACAAATACTGCAGCCACTAAATTTTATTAAAGGCACACTTACCTGTCCAGGGATCCACCACTTTACACACCTGGGCCAGTTCAATGTTCAGGCACCGTCATGTCTAGTGTGGGAAGCCAGTTATTACTCCATGTGCCTTCACAGGCGGCTTCCCACTGCACATCCGTGAGCCACGTTGCACTTTGTGAATAGTTGCACAGCCCTCTGAGACCTGTGATGTGCCCCAAAAAGCTGTGGCCAAAACAGAAGAACATCCTCTCTGGTTACCTAACCAGGAAGTGGGAGTGGGTACCTAGCAATTAGGTACCCACGTACCCCCCCCCCCCCCCCCAGAAAAAAAGTACAGTGCCCAAAAGGTAAAAAAGCTGCTGGGCCATGTGAGAGGGGTCTGTCCGGGTGAGCGATACCCACTCAAGAGGGAGTGGTGACTGACTGATTGGAACTTTAGAATTTTTTTTGCATTCTGTACCACATGCTTGAACCTTCCCCCTTCTCTCTATACTCTCCACTTTCTTCAGAAGTTTTATGCAGCAAAAATAAACCGTTGAAAACAGTTGAAGGTTTTACACCTTGTGTGAACATTGCAATTTCTACAGACTTTCTTCCCCTGACAACCAACTTATGCCCTGTACACACGATCGGTCCATCGGATGAGAGCGATCTGATGGACCGTTGTCATCGGTTAACCGATGAAGCTGACTGATGGTCGGTCACGCCTGCACACCATCGGTTAAAAAAACGATCAGGTCAGAACGCGGTGACGTAAAACACAATGAAGTGCTGAAAAAAATGAAGTTCAATGCTTCCAAGCATGCGTCGACTTGATTCTGAGCATGCGTGGATTTTTAACCGATTGTCGTGCCTACTAACGATCGGTTTTGACCTATTGGTTAGGAATCCATTGGTTAAATTTAAAACAAGTTGGCTTTTTTTTTAACCGATGGATAATTAATCGATGCCGTCCGTACACACGATCGGTTTGGTCCGATGAACATGGTCTATCAGACCGCTCTCATCGGTTTAACCTATCGTGTGTACGCGGCTTAAGGCCGCGTACACACGATCAGACCTGTCCGATGAAACTGGTCTGCAGACCAGTTTCATCGGACCAGTTCGATGGTGTGTACGGCCCATCAGACCGTTGTCCGTAGGACCAAAGTTTTAAAACCTGCTTCAAAATCTGTCTGACGGACACCTGTCGGACAGGTTCGATGGTTAGTACACAAAAGCATCGGACCAAAAACCTGCGCATGCTCAGAATCAAGTCGACGCATGCTTGGAAGCATTGAACTTCGTTTTTTCATCACGTCGTTGTGTTCTACGTCACCGCGTTCTGGTCCGAGGGGATTTTTGGTCCGATGGTGTGTACACACATCAGACCATCAGACCACTTCAGCCTGGTCCGATGAAAACGGTCCGTCGGACCAGTTTCATCAGACCGGTCTGATCGTGTGTACGTGGCCTAAGTGTAACATGCAAGACCCAAATCTAAACCAGCAGCTCCTACAGGGGTAGTGATACACATACCTTTGCTGATAGGTGCCCCTCATTTCCATCTAAAAAAAGTTGGGAGGTATGTCAGTGCCCATCAGTGCTGCCAATCAGTGCCCACCAAAGCCTCCTCATCAATGTCCCCTATCAATGCTGCCTACCAGTGCCCAATAGTGCTGCCTATCAGTGCCCATCAGAGCCACCTATCAGTACCCTTCAGTACTGCCTTATCAATGCCCATAAGTGAAACCTATCAGTGCCTACCAGTGCAGCCTCATCAGCACAGATCAGTGAAAAAAGAGAGAAAAATTACCTATTTGCAAAATGTTATAACAAACTATGAAAAACATTTAGGGCCAGATTCTCATACAAATTCGCCGGCGTAGTGTAACGCATTTACACTACGCCGCCTCATCGTACTAGAGCAAGTGCCGTATTCTCTAAGCATTTGCTCCGTAGTTTGCGTTGGCGTAGCGAAAATGGCCCCGCGTAAGCCCGCATAATTTAAAGGGGGCGGCTTCTATTTAAATGAAGCGCGCCCCCGTGTCGAACGAACTGTGCATGCGCCGGCCGGGGAAAAAGCCCAGTGCGCATGCTCCAGCTCACATCCGAAAGCGTCATTAAAACCGACGTCAAAACCACGTGATCGTCACTACGCAATGCCCTATTCGCGAACGAGTTAGTAAAACGACGTAAGCGATGGAAAAAGCCGACGCTGACCCGACACCATACTTAACATGGCATCCGACGGTACTTCGTAAGGTTACTCCTCATAGAAGCAGGGGTAACCTTACGCGAACGAAAACTATGTACGCGGCGACGGTGCGGCGTAAAAGCGATCTGGGAATCGGCGTAGTAGCCTCATTTGCATAGGCAAATGAGAAAACAACGTAAAGGCCACCTAGTAGCCGGAGTTGTCATTACAACTACGATCCGCAAGTGTAATGGTATTACACTTGTCGGATGTTTAAGCGTATCTATGCCAAAGTGATGCTAAGAATCACTCGCATAGATACGAGCCAAAAAAAAAACCGGTGATACGACGGGGTATCTGAGATACTCCGTCGTAGCGCCTCTGAGAATCTGGCCCTTCATTTTTTTTTCAATTTTTTTTGTTGATTTAGCAAAAAATATATAAACCCAGTGGTGATTAAAGACCACCAAAATAAAGATCTATTTCTGTGGAAAAAGTGATTAAACATTCCATATGGGTACAATGTAGCATAACCGCGCAATTGTCATTCAAAGTGTGACAGTGCTGAAAGCTGAAATTTGGCCTGGGCAGGAAGGGGGTAAAAGTTCCCAGAGGGTAAGTGGTTAAGGATATGGTTGCACATGTTTCCCTGCTCCCTGCACATACTGTACTGCTCCCCATCACACCCCCTACGTTCCTCCATTTCACATGCTGCTCACCACCACACTTCATACACTGCCATTGTTTTTTCCCTCCACACCCTTGCCTTTACATACTGCCTATTAAGACACTTCTTTAGCATTGTTTATAATGTTCCCAAGGTTACATTGTATGCTTGTTAGGTGGCAAGCAACTGATGAGAATTATCTTTGTACTCCGTAGAGCTTGCACTGCATAACTTGTCAGCGTTGTGTAAATTTGCAATATGAATTCTCTTGTCTATGTCTGGAAAGAAAAACATTGGCAGGGTGCTTAGCGCTAGAGGAAAATCAATGATGACATCTTCATTGTAAGTAACCGTTTAACATTTACTGTCAGTGATAACACAAGATAATGTAGTTTTATGGATCTACAAAGAACTTCTTGCAAGGTTGATAAAGTTAAAAGGGCCAAAAAGTGATATTTTGGTTATGGTCGATGCCTGGGGGTGTTGAGTTAGCACATGCCTTCTCATATATCTTGGATACTCCAACAGTGATATCTCTCGGTCATAATTCCCAGCTCTGTTCCTATCCACCTGGGAGGCTTTGGTGTTCCCACTCACCTTTGTGTATTCATTCAAGCGGTTCTTGTTACAATTTTTCATAATATAAAATAACATCCCAACACGAAGATTGAGAGCCCCTCATAATGGCCACAGCAGGTGTGCAGAAGTAGGAACTCCGGCGCATGTGATTCTTGGCTGAAGGCCCGGCAGAAGCCAGACCTAGCCGGAAAGAAGTCTCCTGCGACATCACGACATCACGGCTCCAGCCACTCACATCGCTCGAGCCGCGATACCCGGAAGACACGTTGAGGAAACATGTCAGCTACCTCGGCATTGACCAGGTGAATTACCGAGGCCTCATCCTGAGGTAAGGATTTCATAATGAGCTAGTATGCGGTTACAGGTGAGTAAAAAGAAAAATCAGGGCTATACAACCGCTTTAAAGGAACACTAAAGGCTCGTTTTTTATTAGATCAATTGATTGCTGTAAGCTAGAGCATTTAAATATCACTTACCTCATTTTTCCTTTTGCCTTCCAAAATACAGTAATCCAGGTTTGAAAATGCCATTTCCTGTCTCTCCTCTTCTTGCTTTCCACCAGCACCTGCATGGTGGAAAGCAGAATGTGCTCACCACCTCCCTATGACTACAGCCCTGCGTGAAGATGCTCTCTTATCCCTCACAGGCATGGAGGCTAAGCCTAATAGGAACTGTAGTTCCCATCAGGCCGTGATGTAGCAAGAATGAATGTGCACTGCAAACCAGGAAGTCAATGAGAATAACGGTTCAGGAATGATGGAGGTGAATAAAACAGCTCGATTTCAACAGGTATCAAACTAGTTATAATCCAAAACATTATTTTTTACTTTATCAGCTACTGTCAGACTTTAATTTAAGAGGGAAATATTTTTGTCTTCACAACCCCTTTAAGCTGCCCAAAAATTGAGTTCAAACATTTTTGTTTTCAGAACATTATTTTGATTTTCAAATTATTGGTGGGGTCAAATGGACAATCCTTTTTTGGTTGTAGTGACAATTGAATTTGAAGGAGCAGGATTGAGTTTCTCAAACGTAATTCTAGCTGTGAATGTAGTTTTCGTTCAGGAAAAAATTGTATACATTATAATGAAACCCATTTAAATCAGAAGTAAACCCTCTTATCGTTTTAAGCCAAGGAAGCTGCCATATCGGCCTCTGTTTAATCTATACCTTCCATGATGCTGCACTTGCCATCAGTTATGACACCAACCATTGGATGGTTTGACAGTTGAAATGAGAACCCAACATACAGGAGTGTTACATTTCCGGCACATGCCAGAAATGTAATGTTTTTTTAAACTGTTAAATGGATGGGTTTACTTCCGGCTTTAACTGCTTGCCAACCACCTCACTTAGAAGTGGCAATTGAAATTTTTTTTCTTCCTCATTTGAAAGCCCCTAAAATGTCATCCAGACCTGCTATTTAAATGGAATCCCAGATGTTTAATACAGGTTTCAGTACAGTATGTTTTATTTTTCCCGAACAAAAACCACATTTACAGTTAGAAACTCATTAGTTCAAGAAAAAATGTCTGCTCCTTCAAATTTTTTTATCACTAAGGTTGAAAAAAAATATTGGTTTAACCCCACTAACTAACTAATATTTTTAAGGATTTTTTTTTTTTTGGATGGCCAGCTTAAGAGGTAAGGAGATGTCAGGTGGCTTAACTTTCCAGCAACTGTCAAATGGCTGAAATATTATTTTTTGGTAGACTAGATACATGCCGGTACGTGTGAGTGTTTAATTTGGAGGGGTCTGAGCTTTGCAGATTTATGGGCTGAACACTGGTTAGGGTACCCACAGACTTTAGATGGCGGTCTCCCGGGCCGGCATTAATGATTTATATTTTTTGCACAAGTTAAAAACATGTTTATTCACCAATGTTTGACCTCTGATAAACTGGTTGTAATGGTGTGGTACAGAGCATGACCCTATCTTGTTCCATAAGCCTAACACACAAATGGTTGCAGAATACTGGCATGTCCAACCACCCTCTGTCTATGGCCCCATACACACGATCGGATATATCCGATGAAAACGGTCCGCGGACCATTTCCATCGGATATGTCCGATCGGGAGTTTGATCCGATGGCGTGTACACACCATCGGATCAAATTCCCCGCCGCCGGACGGCGCGGTGACGCGGCGGTGACGTTGACGCCGCCGCGTCACCGCCACGTCACCGCACCAGGAAGTAAAACACTTCCGCGCATGCGCCGAATCCATTCGGCAGCGGCGCGGCGGTGGTGGGAGCCGACATGTCTGCTGGTAAGTGTACTAACCAGCAGACATGTCGGGCGGACAGATTCCCACCGGATAGATTTCAAAGCTTGCTTTGAAATCTGTCGGGTGGAGAAATCTGTCCGCTAGCCCATACACACGAGCGGAGATGTCTGCTGAAACGGTCCATCGGACCGTTGTCAGCGGACATATCCCCTCGTGTGTACGCGGCCTATGGCCAACCATGAGTAGGCAGATGTCTCACTGAGAGCACCAGCCAGCATTTGCCCATCCCCTCCTAGATCAAGCAGTGGACGAATGTAGCACGCATTACTAAACACTTAATGTAATGGGCAACATAGTGGTGTAGTGGTTATCATCTCTGTCTGGTAGACCTGGAGTCATCATTATGAATCCCAACCATGACACTAACTGCCTGGAGTTTGCATGTTCTCCTTGTGTGGGTGTATTTTGGATTCCTCCCACACTCCAAAGACATGCTGGAAGGTTGATTGGCTCCTGTCTAATTTACCCCAGTATATGTATATATCAATGTGAGTTAGGGACCTTAGACTTAAAGCTTATACGAAAGTACAATATAATTTAAAGCGATGTGTCGGCACTATTTAAATACCAACAGAGGCGTAACTATAGGGGTCACAAAAGTCATAATGTTGACCTGGCCCCATGCTTCACGAGCTTACCTGTCACCTTTGTCTACACCTGGATGGAAGGGGCAGCTGGGGGCGGCATATAGAGAAACTGATGCCCAGCATTTTTCCTCCCTGAAGCCACTGAATGCCCGCGGGAGGGAGAGGAGGAGAAGCAGGCATTCAGCAAAGCAGGGAGGAAAATGCAAGACATAAGTTTAAATAAAGAGTGATGAGCGCAAAAACTAAACTAAAAAGGGAGCAAATACCGCTCCTATGGTGAAAAAGTAAACAAGTGCAGTGACAACCAAAACAAATGGGCAAAGTCCAGTGATAGTGACCAATCACACCTAAAATGCAAAAAAACACAAATAAAAGTCCAAAAGGTGTTGATTGATGGTGCAGTGATAACAATCAACCTATGTGTGTCAACAAATAAGGTAGCTTCTATCCATAGGCAATCGAACAATCCAGACGAGTCTTCAATGGTAAATGTGCTCACAGAGCGCTTACCTTCCAACAGGAAGAAAGGGGGCTCAACACAATCCTCTAAGTATTGTAGATCTCCGTCTTGGATGAATGATGATGTCCAAATCCAGCCGTGGTCAGAGTTCGCTCACCGTCAGTTAGAACATAGATGGATTAAAAGAAATGAAGCTCTCATCGTGAATTCAGTAAAAACTGGGGTCAGTTTAATGGATAAAAATTCACTTACAGAAAAAACGAATAAAAAACACCAAAACAACGGCACTTCCGTTCGGATGGTCAAGGTGTCACGTCACTTCCGGTTAACCTTACACGTTGCGTCACGTCACGTGACTTCATCAGACATAAGTTGCTCAATTTGCTGCCCTTCCTATCCAGCCTGGTGCTGGGTGTTACTGGCAGCCATCAGTTGCTAAGTCTGCCAGCTCTGACTCTCAGCTCCCACTGACGCTCCCGCTAGTTGGTTCCAGGCTGCTCCTGCTGCATAAGGTTAAGGTAAGAGATTTACTTTCCTGAGGCTGCTCCCACCTGGTAGAATAGAAAATAATGTATATTCTCTGCCACAGCATTGCCCGGGCACCTGAGTGAGTATACTGTGTGTCCAGGTGTCCTACTGTGACACTGCCCCCCACCTGTAACACTGCCCCCCTGTGACAGATGGGGGGCAGCATGATGGGGGGAGTATGACGGAAGGCAGTGTAATGAATATTGTGATAGAAAAGGGCAGTTTGAGGGTGGGGGACAGTGTTATGGGGGGTAGTGTGACGGGGTAGTGTGTCAGGTGGGGGGCAGTGTGACAGGTAGGGGACAGTGTGAAGGTGGACCAATGTGACAGGTGGGAGTCAGTGGCACAGCAGGGGGGCATTGTGACAGGTGGGAGACAGTAAGATGAGGGCAGTGTGACAGGAGGGTGGGAGTTTGATGGGGGCAGTGTAACGGGGTGGCAGTGTGAGAGGAGGAGGCAGTTTGACAGTTGGGAGGCAGTGTGGCAGGAGGGGGGCAGTGTGACAGAAGGTAGGACGTGTGGCAGGTGGGGGTCAGTGTGACAGAAAGGGGGCAGTGTGGCAGTCTGGGGCATTGTGACAGGGTAGGAATTGTGCCAGGAGAGAGGCAGTGTGACAGGAGGGGGCAGTGTGACAGGAGGGGGGCAGTGTGACAGGAGGGGGCAGTGTGACAGGAGGGGGACAGTGTGACAGGAAGGAGGCAGTGTGGTAGGAGGGAGGCAGTGTGACAGGTGGGGGGAAGTGTAACAGGATAGCAGTGTGACAGGAGGGGGGCAGTGTGACAGGTGGGGTGCAGTGTGACAGGAGGGGGGCAGTGTGACAGGAGAGGGGCAGTGTGATAGGGAATCAGTGTGACAGGAGGGGGCAGTATGATAGAGAATCAGTGTGACAGGGGGACAGTGTAACAGGAGGGGGCAGTGTGACAGGAGGGGGCAGTCGGGGGGTTCTTCATGGCTTTTTGCATTGGGTTTCTGAAAGTTCTAGTTACACCCATGAACACCAATAATAAAATGTCTCTCTTGAATGGTTAGGAATAGGTAGCACAGTTATTATCCAACATTTTGGCTACTATAAGCAACCCACCATTCACAAACTTCCAGCCCAGAAAATTGAATGCGTTGATGTGGCTGTTGCCAACAACCAAGTGGCCATAATGAGGTTTTAGGCCTAGTTTTACACTTGGGGTTGCAAGAGGTAAACCTTTTTTTCTTTAATATTTTAGGTTAGCCTCACCAAGGTCACTTTCTGGCCTAGGAATCAGGGGACGGAAGAGGCCTGAACCAGGAAAAGGCATCAAGCACCTGAGGACATCAGCAACCGAGATTGCAGTGCGGGACCCAGAGTGTCACAGTGGTGCAAGAGGTTTACCTTTTTCTTCCTTTAATATTTTAGGTTAGCCCCACCAAGGCCAACTTTGGCATCATTCGTCTGCCTGAACCAGGAAGAGGAATCCAGCATCTAGTGATGTCAGCAATCAAAATGGCAGAGCGGGACCCAACGTGTGACAGTGGTGCAGGGGATCACAGCAGGACAATGATCAATTCCCCTGGCCAGGTGAGCATCTAAATTCTGCATTATACCAGTAAGTAGCGAAAAGGGTAAGAGGGGTAAAAAACATGGGGGGTGGGGCCCTGGGGGAAGTGAAGTTCTCTTAGGATTAGGGATGGGCTCTGGAGTGTTCGGATCCTGGTCTGAATCTACTTAAGCAAACCTGCCAGTAAGCTTTCAGTGTACTGTACCAATGTGGCATGGGCATTTCCCACCCCACAGCTGCACATGTACATGTATATGTGCAGCTGTGGGGTGCTGCGCAACCAAACACACCTGAGCTCATTCTTATTTAAGGTCAGTTACATGTATTGTCATAGTGGACCCTCCCACTTGCTACAGTTTGAGGTTGCCCAGAGGCCCCCATAAAAGTTTTGCAATGGGGCCCCCACGTTTTGTGGTTATAGTCAAGCCCTGTACACACGATCGGTTTGTCTGATGAAAAGGGACCGATGGACCATTTTTTTATCAGAAAAACCGATCGCGTGTGGGCCTTATTGGTTTGTTTTCCATTGGTGAAAAAAACTAGAACATGTTTTAAAAAATTCCTATGCATAAAAAACTGATAGAAAAAAACGATAGTCTGTGTGGAACGGAGAAAAATCCATGCATGCTCAGAATCAAGTCGACGCATGCTCGGAAGCAATGAACTTAAAAAATTTTTTTCAGCGCATAGTAGTGTTTTACCTTACCGCGTTGGACACGGTCGGATTTTTGACTGATGGTGTGTAGGCAAGACTGATGAAAGTCAGCTTCATCGGATATCCGACGAAAAAATCCATCGGATTAGATTCCATCAGATATCCGATCGTGTGTACAGGGCTTCAGGGTTACGCCTATCTTTCAGAAAGTTTAACGCTTGCATATTGCTGAGCAGGGTGTCACTGGTTAGCTTTCTGCCAGTATTTCATAGAAAGTTTCTAAGTCAGACATAAAGTCAATATTTGCAGATTTCGCTTCCGTCGGCTCTTTTACAAAGCTAAACTTAAAGCAGAAAATGACTGATGTACACAAATACAATATACTGTATGGCTCAGATTTCACCCGATGCTGCAATAGAAAAGTGGGGTCATGCATTGTACCTTTCATTTCTGTAGATTTCATATTTGTTTTCCTTTATGAAAAGCCATTTCAGCCCAGGCATCTGTGTCTTTGGGGTTATAACATGAATAAAGCCATAGATATTAGAAATTTTTTCATCATACAGTAAAACTTTGGTTTGAGAGTAACTTGGTTTGAGAACGTTTTGCAAGATGGGCAAAATATTTTAATACATTTTGCCTTGATATACAAGCGATGTCTTGATATAAGAGTAGCGTCATGTCACAACTGAGTATAAAAGAGGAAAGAGGAGCCTCTAAGTGTAGCAATATGATTACATTTACCCACTTAAGCCTAATGCTGATATACGTCAGCAGAATGGCACTGGTTAACTCCCAAACTGCAATTGTCATTTTCACAGCAAACAATGCATTTTTATAGCATTTTTTGCTGTGAAAATTACAATGGTCCCAAAAATGTGTCAAAGTTGTCCGAAGTGTCCGCCATAATGTCTCATTCATGAAAAAAAAAATCGCTGATCGCCGCCATTGGTAGTAAAAAAAAAAATATTAATAAAAATGCAATAAAACTATCCCCTGTTTTGTAAACGCTATACATTTTGCACAAACCAATAAACGCTTATTGTGATTTTTTTACCAAAAATATGTAGAAGAATACGTATCGGCCTAAACTGAGGAAAAAAAAGTTTTTTTATATATTGTTGGGGCATATTAATTATAGTAAAAAGTAAAAAATATTGAATTTTTTTCAAAATTGTCGCTCTATTTTTGTTTATAGTGCAAAAAATAAAAACCGCAGAGGTGATCAAATACCACCAAAAGAAAGCTCTATTTGTGGGGGGAAAAAGAACACCAATTTTGTTTGGGAACCACGTCGCACAACCGTGCAATTGTCAGTTAAAACGACGCAGTGCCGAATCTCAAAAGGGGGTCTGGTGCTTTACCTGCATATTGGTCCGGGTCTTAAGTGGTTAAAGAAGGTACAACATTTAGCAACTTATTGCTACACTAGGGCCACGTACACACGATCAGACCGGTCTGATGAAACTGGTCCGACGGACCGTTTTCATCGGACCAGGCTGAAGTGGTCTGATGGTCTGATGTGTGTACACACCATCGGACCAAAAATCCGATCAGACCAGAACGCGGTGACGTAGAACACAACGACGTGCTGAAAAAACTAAGTTCAATGCTTCCAAGCATGCGTCGACTTGATTCTGAGCATGCGCGGGTTTTTGGTCCGATGCTTTTGCGTACTAACCATCGAATCTGTTTGACGGACAGGTGTCCGTCGGACAGATTTTAAAGCAAGTTTTAAAACTTTTGTCAGACGGACAACGGTCTGATGGGCCGTACACACCATCGAATTGGTCCGATAAAACTGGTCTGCACACCAGATTCATTGGACCGGTTTGATAGTGTGTATGCGGCCTTAGAGGTGCCTTTCTTATCTTTTATACCCTGTAAAAAATGCTTTGATATACAAGTGCTTTGTATTACAATTATGTTTCTGGAATGAATTATGCTCGCAATCCAAGGTTTTACTGTATGACTGATATTGGTCAGACTGGCCAGCTTTTCTATAGGAATAGACTTAACCCAAAAAGAAAATGTGATATTTATACCACTCATGGGATTATTGCGATACCTTAATTGGTCAAAAAATAATATTGAAACATTTAGAAAAACAATAAAAAAAAACAGTGTTACTCCTTAGTCTAAAAGAAGAGCCCATGCGCAATAAATATCACAATAACATCATAAGCTACTTCCATCAAAACAGCTTCTTTGGTGTGTATTTTTAATTTCTTTGCTGAAAGTGTGAAAATTCCTCTTTGTACTTTATACAGTCTCATTGTGAAGAAGTCTCTTCTGAATCCCCCTGAAGAAGTGAACATGTGTCACGAAACGCGTAGAGGTGTTTCAGCCACTACAGGTATCGAAATAGTCCCATGAGTTGTATGAACAACAAGTGTTATTTTTGGGTCATGTTATAAGAGGAATCAAGGTATCTGCTTTTATCTAATATTCTTTACAATGCAACAGTGAGCTAATGTTTGATATAGTCTATTTGTTCCTTGCTTGAGGAAAAGCTAGATAGTTGTCTGTAAAGGTTTCCATTAGTCATGGTCATGATATAATTTGTAGTTGTTAGTGACAGTTTACAACCCAACTGAGCAAAATCTACCTTTTCCCATCCCCACTAACCTATCCATCCAGGTGTTAAGTTTTCTTTACCTGTTGAAGCAAGTTGCACTCACATCATCCAGGTCCCTCACTGAGGACTTCTCTAACTGCATAGGCCACAAGTCGATCTCCATCTTGTCAGTCAGTCCCCTTCATTCCCCTCCATCTGATGTCAGACCTCCTGGATTTTGAGAGGACCCCTCAACTGGCCAGCCAACAGGAAGTGTAAATGTCACGTACATGCCTACATGATGTGGACACCCAGAAGAAGGATCAACCAGAGAAGTAAAATGAGAGGAGAAGGTCCTCGTACTGAATGACCAATATGAGCACTGCTTAAGGTGGGTAAAACAGGGATTTTTTATTTTTTATTTATCCAGCAATCAGAGGGGGGGGGGGTGGCTTCAGTGGAAAATGGGCTACTTTTTCCTGGAGTTTGTCTAACTGGTCTTGTTCTGTAATGTTGAAGCCATGGGCGTCCGCTCCATAGGGCAGGGGGGTCGTTTGCCCCCCCCCCTCTGGAATCGCCAGGGAGAGCCAGGAGCAGGGCTGAACTGGCCCTGGGGCCGATTTAAGCGGTGACTGCAGCGCTCCCCTCCCCTCTAGTTGTCCCTTATTTACAGTGCCTGTCCCTCTTCTGGAATCAAATCCATGTGTCCCTCATTCCAAAGGGTTCCTCTTTTAGACCTGAAATAAATATACTGTCAATATAGTGTAGTGTAAAGGGGTCCAGTGATGCAGGGTGCTGTGTAATGTAAAGGGATCCAGAGCTGTGAGGTGCTGTGTAATGTAAAGGGGTCCAGAGGTGCAGTTGTGGAGAGGGGTACACAGTAGTGATAAAGAGATATTGAAAGATGCAGGGGGCACAGTGGGGTGTTTTTACATTTTAACGTGGGGGGGGGGGTGCTTTTAACCCATGCTAGCGGTCGAAGAAAGTGTAAAATGCGAGTGTGTATAGCCACTGCCGAAGCGCCCCCCTCTGAAAAAAATTTAGCGGACACCCATGGTTGAAGCTATTTCTATTGCTCAAAGAGAGCTGATTATTTTATACAAATGCGTTTCTCAATATACAATTCCACAATATGTACCAAAGACACATTCCACAATCCTTCATCAACATAGTAAATTCCATTTTAGTGTATTGAACCAACTTCTCTTCCAAATGTTGTGTTGGCATACTACTACACACCACCTTCTGAGTTGAATGACAGCCAGCATTGTACAGACTCCTAGAAGAGAAGAAAACAGTGATATGCAAGGAAGGAGGGGGCTGTGCTAGGGAATTGACCTTTCCCAGAATAGTCAAATATCTTAACAAATACAAAACCATTTTACGGAAAGAAAACACTGCAAGAAAGCATTTAAAATACTTAATTTTTCTGCGCTTTCCTCAGTTGGTGACAGGGCCTCCTTAAAAGGTTTGTATTGCTGTCTTAGTCCTCTTGTGGAACTTTCCCTTCACTTCTTGTCTTGTAGACACAACAGTATGTGTGTGGAAATCTACTCAAACTGAGAGACCCTCTTGGACAGATGTGGCCAAACAGTTGTCACCACCTGATGATTTTCCTTCACCTCCTGTTCCTGTGACAGTGTCAAATTTTGGATGTCCTTTCCTTCCCACAATGACAGGTAACAGTGGTCCCAAAGTAGAGAGGTTGAATCTCCCCCTCCCATTTTCTTTGCATTACACCTGTAAGGGGCACGATGGTCCCCAGGGCCCCTTACAGGCCCAGCTAGTCCCCTCACGTTTATTTTATTTTTTTAAATTGTATTCTTTTTTTGCATTACACCTGTAAGAGGCCCAATGGTCCTCTGGGCCCGTCCGCCCTCCCCCCCCCCTGCTTATTATCTTGCGTCAGGAAATTTGTGATGGCTGCCCTGTCCCCAGTGGTGGCAAAGAAACCTGATAGGCGGTCTAAAACGTATTCACTCTATTCCAATAAAAATGTTTTTGCATAAGATACACTTTAAGGCATCTATATTGAGTGAACAGAAATGAAGGAGCCAAGGATGGGCTGTACAGAAAATGAAAAGATTTTACAACCAGGCAGACATAGAGGTTCCCCAGTTGTGGGACTTTCAAGGTTGAGTGTAGCACCTTTTGGGTGCTCCTCTTTACGATTGGCTTTTCTATCTAGTACAACATGCGTTACTTCCAAGGTTGGGCGGAAGGGCAGAAAGTTCTAAGACTCTGGCCCAGATTTATAGAGCAATTAAGCCTGTCTAACTGGTGTTAGACAGGAGTAATTTCAAATTTCGCGCGCCGTATCACTAGTTTGAATCCTCAAACCATGATACGGCGGCTTCGGGCTTCGATCTGAGAGGCTTACGTCTTCGTAAGCCTTCGGATCTACGCTGCGATATTTTTGCGGCCGCTGGGAGGAGTTTGCGTCGTTTTGATGCGTTGGGATATGCAAATGAGTCGAAGATACGAAGATACGAGCGGTCTTCGCAATCGCTTACGTCTATTTTTGTTTACGTACTGTTAGACCAGCTTTTTGCTGGTCTAACAGTGCGTAGCCCATGTTAAGTATGGCCGTCGTTCCCGCGTCGAATTTAATTTTTTTTTTTACGTAAGTCATTCGGGAATAGAAATGTCCGTAAACGACGCTACTCAAACAACGAATGACGTAACGACGTGATTTCGCGCAATGCACGGCGGGAAATTTGCGAACGGAGCATGCGCAGTTCGATCGCCGCGGGAACGCGCCTATTTTAAATGCTTCACGCCCCCTTCTCGCGTAGATGGATTCCGACGGGAGAAATACACTACGCCGCCGTGGAGTGTTCTTTGATACACCAATAAACGACTACAAGGTTATCTCTTATACCCCTGATGAAGGAGGCACATAGTCTCTGAAATGTGTTGGGTGTAGGATACCAGATTGTATTATCATCTTGCTGTCTGTGCCCCTGTTGAGGAGATTCGCCCTCTTTTTTGTCCTTTTTACCATCATTAAAAGAAAATTCAAAATTTTGGGTTGTCCCCAAAAAGGGGAAATCCTCTAATGGGGCACTAGTTCAGGTGACTTGGGGGCCCCAATGAATTCCCTTACTTTTCAGTGCTTTGTATGGATGGTTTAATGCTGATTGTACAACACTGCAGAATATGCTGGTGCTATATAAATGATTACATTTAATACATTTGGGTAGCACGTCTTCTTGGGCCAACTAGCTTTGCGGTTCAATCCTTGTCCACTATCTGTCTGCTCCAACTTGTTTTATTGTCACCAGATATTCCTGCGTTGTAAAATTGTAATTCAGCACTGCTGTTCATGTCTATTTTTGACAGGAACGGCCCAGTACCACCATGTTGATTGGACTGCGCTGGTCAGTGTTACCCAATGTAGTCCCAACACATAGACAAGGCATTTTACCTTATGTTCTATTGTTTAAAGGAGTTGTAAAGGAAAAATAAATTGTGGCTGAAATGACTGTTTTCAGGGTATAGAGACATAATAGTTAACTGATTCCTTTTAAAAATGATTAAAAATAGATAAAAATCAATCATATAATGTACCTGCTGTTCTAGTTTTGTTTTTGCTGTTGTTTCCTGCCTCTCTGATGTACAGAGCCAGAGAGCCAATACCGGGCAGTGATGGTTTGTAAAATGAAACTGGATTGGTGCTGAGGGGTTTTAGACACACAGTAATCACACCTCCTCTATTAGTGACCACAGTGGGAAAGCTCCCAGTACTGTGATTATCAGGAAACAGATAACCAGGAAGTTTCCAGAACAGAGAGGAATTACAGCAACATCAAAGCAAAAACTAACCATGAGGACATGAAAACAGGACTGCAGTAAGGTAAAGGAAGCTATTTAGCTAAAAAAAAAAAAAATTCCTTTAGTGACCCTTTAACCTCCCTGGCGGTATGATTATTTCAGATTTTAGGTGCTGAAAGTGGTACCATTATTTGCAAGGAAAATTGGCGTTTTATACTGTAGGGGCCAGATTCAGTAAGAAGTTACGCGGCTTACCTCGAGATATTCAGAAAACAAGATACGCCAGGATTGAGCTAAGATACGAGCGGCGTAATTGTACTACGCCGTCGTATCTTAGTTGCATATTTACGCTGGCCGCTAGGTGGCGCTTCCATCGATTTACGCGTTGAATATGTAAATTTGCTAGATACGCCGATTCACGAACGTCGGCCAAGCCGTCGCAGTAAGATACGCCGTTTACGTAAGGCCTTTTTCAGGCGTAAAGATAAACCACCAAAAACATGGCGCAGCCAATGTTAAGTATTGACGTTGGGACCGCGTCGAATTTTATAAATTTTACGTCGTTTGCGTAAGCCGATTCAGATACGTTGTTTTCATTGACTATTTGCGATGTGATTTGGAGCATGCGCACTGGGATACGTCCATGGCCGGCGCATGCGCGTCATTTACGTGGGGTCACCGTTCATTTCAATACAATACGCCCCCTACATGCCTAATTTGAATTACGTGCACTTACGCCGGCCAATTTACGCTACGCCGCCGCAACTTACGGAGCAAGTGCTTTGTGAATACAGCACTTGCCTGTAAAAATTGTTGCGGCGTAACGTAAATAGGATACGTTATACCCGCACAAACATACAGGCCCTAGGCCTGTAATTCTTAGGAATAACTCACTTAAATCTGACCAAACAAGAGTCTAGTAGGCATCCCGGGTATGAATTTTTTTTTAAAACAAAATGATAAATTATAGTATAATAAATAATTATAAATAATTATAACAAATAATAATATAATTATAATAAAAATTATTCAATAATGATTCACTGAAATTTGCTCAGTTGCAGAATTATCGCTGTCATTACTTTTTTTTTTTTTATGACGAATTTCCCCACAAATCGCTATCGCTCAATTCTGCATTCTGATTATAATTTATTATTTATTTGACATAAAGGGACACTTTTTGGTTGCTATGGACAATTTACAGATTGCAGGCAGAAAGAACAGTTTTTATTTTATAAAAGTGCATTTATTATCACCTGATTGTTATTTTGTGTCATGTAAACACTTTTAGGTTTTGCAGCAACTGTTTTATATAGATATATTGTTATTTATATTATATTTATACAGCGTTTATTTGCACTTTAATTGCTCTACTTAGCGCGAAGGCATACACATATCATCAATAGATAGATCCATGCAATGCATAAATCTATCATGTAGGGCACAGGGCAGACCACTAGGGAGAAAGGGGGTGTGTATTTTTTACATACAGTACTGTAATCTATAAGATTACAGTATACTGTATGTACTGTGTTTGTTTACTTTTATGAATTTGGCACCGATCTCCGCCCCCGTGCGTCATAACGTCGCAGGGAACGGAGATCGGCGACACACAGGGACACTCTTTGAATCAAGTTTTATTCATATCAAGAAAAAAGATTTACAAATACAGTACATCACAACCAAAACAAGGTTCATAAATTAGGCAAACAGAAATTGAAAACCTTTAACCTTCATACACAACACTGCATCAGTGGCAGTGCGTCCATAAAGGGAGCAGGAGCGCCACACGCTCTCTCTTGCACCTGTCTATCACAAATAGATAGATTTATGCATTGCATGGATCTATCTATTGATGATATGTGTATGCCTTCGCGCTAAGTAGAGCAATTAAAGTGCAAATAAACGCTGTATAAATATAATATAAATAACAATATATCTATATAAAACAGTTGCTGCAAAACCTAAAAGTGTTTACATGACACAAAATAACAATCAGGTGATAATAAATGATCTTGCGCTACTAAAAGATAATGATATAGTATCCAAGTAAATATCCAAATTAAACACAAGTGCCTTAAAATAAATGTGAAATCTATATAGAAATCTGTATATTAAAGTCCAAAAGTGCATAAAGTGCCAAAGTGAATAGGTGTTAGTAAACGACAGTCCGTGTGTCATCCAGTGTTCACAGTATTCGTGTGGGTGCCACTCCGTGGGAACAAACAGCCTCACAGGCCTCTCACCTCACTGCCACAAAATAACTGCATCAAATAGCCTCAAGTATCTCCAATATTCTTGTAAGGTGTGCTGGGTTAGAAAACATCCGGAACCTCACAGAGCCAAAGGTATCTATACCAACTCAGGAAACAAAAGTGAAGAAAGAGAGACTCCCATAGTGTAGTATCATCAGACAACGATCATTTAATAAAAGTAATCTCCTTACATCAAAGGAATAAAAAACAGCTAAAAACAAACGGCATTAGCCGGATCCTCACGTCACTCCAGGTGTCCGTCAATCCCTACGCGTTTCGGCAACTGCCTTCATCTGGTCCCGGATGTTTTCTAACCCAGCACACCTTACAAGAATATTGGAGATACTCGAGGCTATTTGATGCAGTTATTTTGTGGCAGTGAGGTGAGAGGCCTGTGAGGCTGTTTGTTCCCACGGAGTGGCACCCACACGAATACTGTGAACACTGGATGACACACGGACTGTCGTTTACTAACACCTATTCACTTTGGCACTTTATGCACTTTTGGACTTTAATATACAGATTTCTATATAGATTTCACATTTATTTTAAGGCACTTGTGTTTAATTTGGATATTTACTTGGATCTATCTATTGTCGCCGCTGCCGTCCCCTTTTCGGGTGTCCAGCCCCTTGTCGGGCCCTGGGCATCTGAATTACAGCGGCAGGTTTTTTATGGAAGTGCCTGATTAGGGCCATGGCCTCTAATAGGCTTCCAAATTGGTAAACAGCGGGCGCAATGGAAAGCAAATAAATCGATTTCCTAACACTTTTTTATGACGAATTTCCCCACAAATCGCTATCGCTCAATTCTGCATTCTGATTATAATTTATTATTTATTTGACATAAAGGGATACTTTTTGGTTGCTATGGACAATTTACAGATTGCAGGCAGAAAGAACTACACTATGGGAGTCTCTCTTTCTTCACTTTTGTTTCCTGAGTTGGTATAGATACCACGTGTGTCATCCAGTGTTCACAGTATTCGTGTGGGTGCCACTCCGTGGGAACAAACAGCCTCACAGGCCTCTCACCTCACTGCCACAAAATAACTGCATCAAATAGCCTCGAGTATCTTCAATATTCTTGTAATTTGTGCTGGGTTAGAAAACATCCGGGACCAGATGAAGGCAGTTGCCGTAACGCGTCTGACTCGCCTCTTAGCCAATCAGGTGCTCGGTTACCTGTCACCCGATTGGCTGAAGCGACAGGCGCTGTGATTGGGTGGCAATAAGGCGTCCAATCATAGCAGAGGACAGGAAGAGGACGGGAGAAGACATTGAGACATTGAGGACTCGGAGTATGAAAGACAGCACAAAGTGCAAGAGCGATGTGTGTGAATGGGTCAACTCGACGCGTTTCAAACAAAATGCTGTATAGTCAAAGCTATAGTAGTCCCAGTAGTGAGTGAGTGAGTGAGTTAGTGAGAAACGTATATAGCGCAACACATGCGAACTGAATCGCCTCTGGGCGCTTAGTGTCCATTCCCTACGTGAACTTTTGCCCTCAGAAGAGATTGGTTTTGATTTTTCTTCTGAAGGCCAGGTAGTTCACCTCCAAACGGATGCTGGTTGGTAGAGCGTTACGTAGTCTAGGTCCTTGGACTGCAAATCTTCGTAGTAACCTATGGCTGTGAAAGTTGGCCCATAAGGAAGGCTGAACGCAGAAGAATTGATGCTTTTAAATCTATTGGAGAAGACTCTTGAGAGTCCCTTGGACGGCAAGAAGATCAAAACAGTCAATCTTAACCACTTTAGCCCCGGACCATATTGCTGTCCAAAGACCAGAGCACTTTTTGTGATTCGGCACTGCGTCGCTTTAACTGACAATTGCGCGGTCGTGCGACGTGGCTCCCAAACAAAATTGGCGTCCTTTTTTTCCCACAAATAGAGCTTTCTTTTGGTGGTATTTGATCATCTCTGCGGTTTTTATTTTTTGCGCTATAAACAAAAATAGAGCGACTATTTTGAAAAAAATGCAATATTCTTTACATTTTGCTATAATAAAAATCCCAAAAAAGATATAAAAAAAATTTTTTTTCCTCAGTTTAGGCCAATACGTATTCTTCTACATATTTTTCGTTAAAAAAAATCGCAATTAGCGTTTATTAATTGGTTTGCGCAAAATTTATAGCGTTTACAAAAAAGGGGGTCGTTTTATGGCATTTTTATTATTATTTTTTTTACTAGTAATGGCGGCGATCAGCGTTTTTTTTTTTTTTTCGGTACTGCGATATTATGGCGGACACATCGGACACTTTTGACACATTTTTGGGACCATTGGCATTTTTATAGCGATCAATGCTATAAAAATGCATTGTATTACTATAAAAATGCCATTGGCAGTGAAGGGGTTAACACTAGGGGGCAGGGAAGGGGTTAAGTGTGGTTCTGGTGTGTTCTAACTGTATGGGGGGGTGGCCTTACTAGGGGAAATCACTGATCTCCTGTCCATACATCGTATGGACAGAAGATCAGCGTTTCCCCCGCTGACAGAAACGAGAGGTATGTGTTTACACACATACCTCCCGTTCCCCGCTCTGTAACGAGCAATCGCGGGTGCCCGGCGGCGATCGTACCTGCCGGGCACGCGCGCGGGACTCGGGGGACTCGCACGAGCCCTACAAGCTGCTAAAGGGAGGACGTAGAGCTACGTGCTCCCGCGTAGCAGTGCCACCGTCCCGCAGTAATATGACGGCGGGCGGTTGGCAATTAGTTAAAGGAAATCAACCCTGAATATTAACTGGAAGGACAGATCCTGAAGCTGAAACTCCAAATTACAAGACAACCTCAATGCTCTGTCTTATTGGGCAACTATGTGGCAGATGAGGTTTAATGTTGATAAATGTATAATGATGCACTTGCGGGCTAATAATATGCATGCATCATACATACTAGGGGCAGTACAACTGGGGGGTTCCGGAGTGGAGAAGGATCTGGGGGTTTTGATAGATCATAAGCTCAATAATGGCATGCAATGCCAAGTTGCGGTTTATCAAAGCGAGAATTCCTTGTATTAAGAGAGGTATGGACTCCAGAGAGAGAGAGATATCATTTTGCCCCGTACAAATCATTAGTAAGACCTCATCTGGAATATACAGTCCAATTTTGAGCACCAGTTCTCAAAAAGGATATCAGGGAACTGGAGAAAGTGCAGAGAAGGGCAACCAAACTGATAAGAGACACGGAGGAGCTATAAGGAAAGATTAAAGGAAATTAATTTAACTCTCTTGAGAACAGGAGATTAAAGTGGATGTAAACCCACTCTCATCCTTTCTAAACTACTGCCATATTGCTGATCTATAAGGATATACACGCCACCTGCGTGTATCCTCACCTGTTAAATGTCTCCCCTCTGTCTGTTATAAGAACTGAAAAACTGCAGATTCTGTGGGTGGGTCTGTTGTCTGGAGCTCGGAGGGTGGAGTCGTGATGTCAGTAGACTCCCCGCCCTCCTCTACACTCCCCTTGTCAACATGCATTTTCTCTTGTGTATTCCTTACACTAAATTCTGCTATTATCACTAAGATTCAGTCAAAATCCAGAAAAGTAACCACATGACTTCGGAAAAGGAGTGGGGTTGGGAATTAAAAAATAATGCCTGTCTCCAGGATAGTGCGAGAGATATGTAAATAACCTGATGTTGCAACTGTGATCAGGTGACCTCAGACACACACACTGCAATATAACAATCAGATCACCCAAGCTTCTCTTCTGCCCAGCTCTCACTAGTTACATCTAATGCCGCGTACACACGGTCGTTTTTTGCGATGAAAAAAAACGTTGTTTTTTAAAACGTCATTTAAATTCATCGTGTGTGGGCAAAACGTTGTTTTTTGTCTTAAAAAAAAACGACCCAAAAAAAATTCCAACATGCTTGAATTTTTGTGTCGTTTTTCAAAACGTTGTTTTTTGTTTCACAAAAAGTCACCGTGTGTAGCAAAAACGTTGTTCAAAACGACGTTTTTCAACCCGCGCATGCCTAGAAGCTAGTTATGAAGCGAGCTTCAATGGAAAAGAGTGGTGAACGTAACCTCGCTTTTTGTGAAAAAAACGATGGTGTGTATGCAACATCGTCTTTGAAAAGTGACGTTTCAAAAACGTTGTTTTTTACTTCACAGAAAACGCCGTTTTTTTTCATCACAAAAAATGATCGTGTGTACGCGGCATAATACAAGAGATGGTCAGAGACTGAGAACATAATACAGGAGATGATTAGAGATTGCGGATATGATACAAGAGATAGTCAGAGACTGAGAACATAATACAGGAGATGGTCAGAGATTGTGGATATGATACAAGAGATGGCCAGAGGCTGAGAACATAATATAGGAGATGGTCAGAGATTGTGGATATAATACAAGAGATGGTCAGAGGCTGAGAACATAATACAGGAGATGGTCAGAGATTGTGGATAATGGATATGATACAAGAGATGGTCAGAGGCTGAGAACACAACACAGGAGATGGTCAGAGATTGTGGATATGATACAAGAGATGGTCAAAGACTGAGAGCATAATACAGCAGATGGTCAGAGATTGTGAATATGATACAAGAGATGGTCAGAGGCTGAGAACATAATACAGGAGATGGTCAGAGACTGGGGATATAATACATAAGATGGTCAGAGACTGAGAACATAATACAGGAGATGGTCAGAGATTGTGGATATGATACAAGAGACGGTCAGAGACTGAAAACATAATACAGGAGATGGTCAGAGATTGTGGATATCATACAAGAGATGGTCAGAGGCTGAGAACATAATACAGGAGATACTCAGATATTGCAGATATGATACAAGAGATGCTCAGAGACTGAAAGCATAATACAGGAGATGGTCAGAGATTGTGGATATAATACAAGAGATGGTCAGAGGCTGAGTACATAATAACATAATACAGGAGATACTCAGATACTGCAGATATGATACAAGAGATAGTCAGAGACTGATAGCATAATACAGGAGATGGTCAGAGATTGTGGATATCATACAATAGATGGTCAGAGGCTGAGAACATAATACCGGAGATGGTCAGAGATTGCATATATGATACAAGAGATGGTGAGAGGCTGAGAATATAATACAGGAGATACTCAGATATTGCGGATATAATACAAGAGATGGTCAGAAACTGAGGACATGGTATCGCAGTTGGAGACTGAGGACTGCTATAATCACTACAGATTAGTGTCTACAGGGGCCCTGGGGGCCACACAGAAAGTGCCAAAGGACCGCATGTAGGGCACCAGCACAAAAGCTTTAGATACACTTTAACCACTGCAATTATTTTATCTCAGAGACTGAACAAATCTCCCGATGCAAAGTACACTCTTTTGTGATCCTGCAGGAGAATGTTGGGCCATTGTTAGGAGATTCGTCTGGTGAAATGAATCTCACAAGAGGGAAATTTGAATGGGAAGAATCAGGCCAAAAATCTCCTAAATGAGCAATTGTTCCGCAGTTAATCTCCTACTCCCATTCAAGTCTATGGAGGAGAAGAGATTATTTGCCGATAGTTTCTGTTGCATGATTCATTTGCGACATTGTGCGATCTTGGGAGATCTAACACTCTATTGCAGTACTGAAAATGTCTTAGTGTAATGTGAGGTGATACAAAGAGATTGTAGAGATTTTAGTAGCCAAATCAAGCTGCTAAGAGTCATCCATATAGGGATTAGGGCAGGCTGCCTTCAGGTTTCTTCTGGGGTGCCTTGCCAAAATGACTAAAAATGTACCCAAAATTGTGTACAAGCCAGTGGGTGGATCAAGCCTGCATTTATGTTACACAAAGTCCCAGTTTTTTTTCATTGCGCACCATTAGCCGCTGATGTCCTAACAACTTATGAGGATCAGTTGACAAAGAGGATGTTCAACAGCACCCTTGTTTGCCCCTTCCTTGCCTCCCTCCATCAGCACTGGGGTCACATTAGCTGTGAGGGAGGGAGAGAACTGAGGGAGAAAAGAAACACTGGAATACTAGTCAGTACCAAAGATGTGTGCAAATATGTAATTGCTTTGGAAGAATACAGTGCCTTGAAAAAGTATTCATACCCCTTGAAACCAAAATGTATTTTATTGCTTTTTTTTGTGATAGACCAACACAACGTGACACAAAATTGTGAAGTGGAAGGAAAATTATAAATTTGTTTTTGTACAAATAAATATCTGAAAAGTGTGCTGACGATCCTAAACATACAGGCAGAGCTACAATGGAATGGTTTAGATCAAAACATATCCATGTGTTAGAATGGCCCAGTCAAAGTCCAGACCTAAATCCAATTGAGAATCTGTGGCAAGACTTGAAAATTGCTGTTCACAGACACTCTCCATCCAATCTGACAGAGCTTGAGCTATTTTGCAATGAAGAATGGGAAAAAAATGTCCCTCTATAGATGTGCAAAGCTGGTAGAGACATCTCCAAAAAGACTTGCAGCTGTAATTGCAGTGAAAGGCAGGTCTATAAAATATTGACTCAGGGGGGCGCCATAAAAATGTACCCCACACTTTTTTACATATTCATTTGTAAAAGAGTTTGAAAACCATTTATCATTTTCCTTCCACTTCACAATTATGTGCCACTTTGTGTTGGTCTATCACATAAAATCCCAATAAAATCCATTCAAATTTTTGGTTGTAACATGACAAAATGTGGAAAATGTAAGGACATACCTGCGAGTGTATGTAAAGTGTCTTACAAGTACTGTACAGACATTTTGCAGCCGCAGTAGAAGAAGCTGAAGCTCAGAGAGCATGGCCCACCCTGTTCCAGTGTGCCCCTGACACCCCCACTACAGCCCCTGAGACCCTAACTACAGCCCCTGACCCCCCACTACACCCTAGAAGTTAAAAAAGGTATTGTTTCACTTTAAGTACATTTTCGTTTTACATACATGCTCTGGTCCCATTGTGTACTTAAAAGTGGGGTATGCCTGTATACTGTTTGATTTCTTTCATTCAGCCTATGGGCTGAAATTTAACAGATTCCTCCATCCATGTTAAAAAGACAGCTGTCGAAATATTTTATTATATCTTTTCATGTGACAACACTGAAGAAATGACACTTTGCTACAATGTAAAGAGTGTACAGCTTGTATAACTGAGTACATTTTGCTGTCCCCTCAAAATAAATCAACACACAGCCATTAATGTCTAAACCGCTGGCAACAAAAGTGAGTACACCCCTAAGTGAAAATGTCCAAATTGGGCATAAACTGACAATATTTTGTGTGGTCACCATTATTTTCCAGCACTGCCTTAACCCTCTTGGGCATGGAAGTCACCAGAGCTTCACAGGTTGCCACTGGAGTCCTCTTCCACATCACAGAGCAGGTGGATGTTAGAGACCTTGCGCTCCTCCACCTTCCACTTGAGAATGTCCTATAGATGCTCAATAGGGTTTAGGTCTGGAGACATGCTTGGTCAGTCCATCACCTTTACCCTCAGCTTCTTTAGCAAGGCAGTGGTGGTCTTGGAGGTGTGTTTGGGGTCGTTATCATGTTGGAATACTGCCCTGCGGCCCAGTCTCTGAAGGGAGGGGATCATGCTCTGCTTCCGTATGTCACAGTACATGTTGGCATTCATGGTTCCCTCAATGAATTGAAGCTCCCCAGTGCCGGCAGCACTCATGAAGGCCCCAGACCATGACACTCCCACCCCCATGCTTGACTGTAGGCAAGACACACATGTCTTTGTACTCCTCACCGAGTTGTCGCCACAAACGCCTGACACCATCGGAACCAAATACGTTTATCTTGGTCTCATCAGACAACAGGACATGGTTCCAGTAATCCATGTCCTTCGTCTGCTTGTCTTCAGCAAACTGTTTGCTGGATTTTTTGTGCATCATCTTTAGAACAGGCTTCCTTCTGGGACGATGCAGACCAATTTGATGCTGTGTGCGGCGTATGGTCTGAGCACTGACAGGCTGACCCCCCCCCCCCACCCCTTCAACCTCTGCAGCAATGCTGGCAGCACTCATGCGACTATTTCCCAAAGACAACCTCTGGATATGACGCTGAGCACGTGCACTCAACTTCTTTGGCCTACCATGGTGAGGCCTGTTCTGAGTGGGACCTGTCCTGTTAAACGGCTGTATGGTCCTGGCCACAGTGCTGCAGCTGAGTTTCAGGGTTTTGGCAATCTTCTTATAGCCTAGGCCATCTTTATGTATAGCAACAATTTCAGATCCTCAGAGAGTTCTTTGCCATGAGGTGCCATGTTGAACTTGCAGTTACCAGTATGAGAGTGAGATTGATAACACCAAATTTAACACACCTGCTCCCCATTCACACCTGAGACCTTGTAACACTAACAAATCACATGACACCAGGTAGGGAAATGGCTAATTGGGCCCAATTTGGACATTTTCACTTAGGGATGTACTCACTTTTGTTGCCAGTGGTTTAGACATTAATGGCTGTGTGTTGAGTTATTTTGAGGGGACAGCAGATTTACACTGTTATACAAGCTCGACACTCAATACTTTACATTGTAGAAAAGTGTAATTTCTTCAGTGTTGTCACATGAAAAGATATAATAAAATATTTTCAAAAATGTGAGGGTGTACTCACTTTTGTGAGATACTGTATATATATTAAAAACACAGAAAACACACACACAGGGATTTTTATGCAGTTCACAATGTGTTTCTCCTACATCCTACAGGGTATTCAATGTGAAGCTACAGAAACAACAAAGGGGATGGAGCAAACACCTGGTGCATTACCCAAGATTTTTTTATTTTATTTTTATTTAACCACTTGCCGACCAGCTCACGCCGATATAAGGCAGCAAAGTGGTTCGTTCCCGTGAATCGCCGTATGGGTACATCTGTACCTTTTAAGGGGCATAGTTGGCGCGCATGGCGGGGAACCTGATGTGGGATCACATGTGGGATCGCTGCTGGCCACGTGCGATCACAAGCACGAGAGCAAGAACAGGGATTTGTTTGTGTGTAAACACACACATCCCTGCTCTATCAGGAGAGAAGAGACATATTGTTTGTTCCTACTAAGTAGGAACAACGATGTGTCGCCTCTTCTACTCAGTTCTATCCCCTCACAGTTAGAACACACCTAGGGAACACACATTTAACCCCTTGATCGCCCCCTAGTGTTAACCCCTTCCCTGACAATGACATTTACACAGTAATCAGTGAATTGTTATAGCAGGGTGCAGGGTGAGTGTTTCCATAAAGGGTAGTGAGTTCTGTAGAGTTTGTTTGGTGAGAGCGAGGTGGGATTTGTAGATTACTGCAAGGCCTCCTCCTCTTTGTCCTATTCTATGCTAGGTTAGGATGCGATAGTTCTCGGGCACCAATTCTGCTAGGATGGGGTTACAGTCGGGTGTTAGCCAACTTTCTGTGATAAAGAGGCAATCTGTGTTGTGTTGGACGATGAAGTCGTGGATTTCCTCTCTGTGCTTGACTGCCGATCTAGTGTTGATCAGGGCGCATTCTAAGTGTTGTAGTTGAGACGGTGACTTCTCGTTTTTTGGGTTTGATTGGCGGTTGCTTCTTAGTAAATGTTCTTTCCGTAGTGTTCTTTGCGTGGAGGTTAGTAGCGTTGAGGCAAAATTCCTTAGGCTGCGGAGGGTGTCAGCTGCGTACTTAATGATGAACATGGTGGGAGATGGCTTGATGGTGATGTGATGATAACGTGATCCTGTCGATCCAACGATGGTGAAGATGATGATCAGGGGGCTGATGTTCCAGGAGGTTACGTTGTTATTCGATCAGTGATGGTGATGTGGATTGGTGGTGTTGTTGCACTCTGAACTGTGAGTTACTATGTTTTTATTATTAAATATTTTCTGAAAACTACTACACCATGGAGCCCTCCCTCTTAGAGGCTTGTTGTTTGACCTGTATGAGGTGAGAGGCTGGGGCAAACCATTTGCCCACATTGAATGGTGGAAATCTTTTGGATATTCAACACACTTTCCTGGAGCCTGAACGACCCACTCTGTTTGGAGCCTAAACGGCCCACCCTTCTGGAGCCTGAACGACCCACTCTGCTGATGCCTGAATGGCCCACCCTTCTGGAGCCTGAACAATCCACTCTGCTGGAGCCTGAACGGCCCACCCTTCTGGAGCCTGCATGGCCCACCCTTCTGGAGCCTGAATGTCC